>OZ020259.1:3743664-4071220 GCA_963971285.1 Astropecten irregularis
CAAAATGGCTTGCTTTTTTTATTTTCAGGCGATTTTTATCATTGTCAGTGCGTCAATTTAATTCTACATGGTAAATTTTGTAACAATCAGCGTCCAAAAAATATCCAATGTTTTATGTTTACCAATAGAGGGAGGTATTGGTCTGGTTTATTGGCCCTATTCTTAAAATTGATACATGTTATTGCTTTTTATAAATTCGATATGTATTAAATTATAATAATTGTACTTAGCAGCAATGCATAATATTGTCATGCATAAATATTATTTTTTATATTCTATATTTATCATTATTTTTCATACATGTAATAGATATTAATTATTATTACTGGAATGGTAATCTCGCGTGATCATATTTAAGTGTCATCTTTTATTCTAGTTAAAAAAACGTTTACATTTATTTTGGTGCGATCGTTTAGCTTCCACGGGTCAACACTAGTCAACCTCGTGCTCGCTTGTTTTGTGCAGTTTACCCGACCATTCCCTGGTCAGGGCTGCCCCGTGGAAACTAAACGAACGCACTAATGATAAAAGTAATTACATCTTGCCCTAAATATTTTTTTGGCGAACTTAAAAATCCAACAAATTTTCAGATCACAGACGTCAAAATTACGAAAGGTGCCGTTGAGTGTTTCTTCTTTTTTTTCCAATAAATGAATGGCATAAATTGGGCAATGTTTGTACCATTTAACAGGCGCCCTTTTGGGAACAATTATACATGTACATTGATCCATTATGTGTTTTCAATACTATGTAAGCATTATGTAAACTTCAAACTATCTACATGTATAGCTTCATTGGCCTTCGATAGGCATTATTGGGTTTTGCTCATTCACATTAATTTTAATGACCACAATTTTATTATTCATTAAAGGGAGTATCATACTTTGGTAAGAGACCAACACAAATGTTCATAGATTTACGTATAACATTCAGGGTATGAAAATGGCGCTGGTAGAAACCTACCGTTAAAATGTTTCCACCTGAAATGGTGTATTTATCCAGAAATTAGTAAAACAACGACAGAAAATCTTTTTGATCTTTTAAAAGATCAAAAATAAAAGAGAAAAGACTTAAGAAATACTTTGGCCGTTTTTCACTTTCACTTTTCTCAAAAAGTTGGCACCGTATGGGACTAAAATGTTCGCAGATGACTATTACTGTATCTTCCTTGATATTTTTACCCATGAATCTGTATTTCTTTGACAAAACCCAAAGTTACCTTTAACCCTGTTTTCAAGTTCCATTTCAATATTTTTTTACCAATCATGTGATTTACTATTATATTATTACTGTAATCAATTATCGTAACCAGCAGTTAACACTATACATATCAAGATTTATAAAATCACATATGCCAACTTATACTAAAACGTATTACATGTATTGGACACAAAAATATTATTATAGAAATATTACAACTCTCTTCTTGCGCTATTTGTTAAAATATAGTTGAGGCGCTTGTTATGTTGTGCTTATTAAATAAACATTTTTGAAGGAGGGTTCAAACATTGCATTATTTTCGTTGTGAATGTTTGTTTTATGAAGCCATATGTTTGTTTGTTTGTTTTTTGTTTTTGTTTTAAGTTTAGTTTTAAAGGTACAGTACAGGATTGGTACCATACCCCAAAGGTGTTCACAGATTTATGTATAACTTTCATGATATGAAGATGGTGCTGGTAGAAACATGCCGTTAAAATATTTCCGACTGAAATGGTGTCGTTATCCAGAAATTAATAAAACAAAGACTGAAAACAGTTTTGATCACGGGGTAAAATCAAAACCATTCTTTATGTTTTATAAGAAACATTTAGTCGTGTTTTCGCTATTTTCTCGTGACTCAGATGTCCGATTGAGCTCAGATTTCCACAGGTTTATTAGTTTATGTACATGTTTGATCAGACAAAGTGTGAGTGCTGTTCTGTGACCATTACCAATCATGTATTCTACCTTTAACTCGTCTATGTTTTCTGTCATTGGTGTGGTAACATATTTTGTGCATAAGTCATCAGAAATATTCAAAGGTTTGGTGTAAGCTGATGTACGCCTGCCTGATGCCTAAATCCACACTCGATAAAAATGTGCAGCACCTCCCATTACCGGTACCACGATATGGTTGCCTGGCAAACCCACGCATATTCACACATGGCACGCCAGACCTAGACGATTTTAACACTCACTACAGACGCACCAACAACACTGAGATTTCTTGTGCAAATAAAACTGGTAAAACAGTTCAATGGGGGCTAGGCCCGTACCGCGGCCAAAATGTTGGCCTATTGTTAACATTGTATGCCTACTTTCCAAGCTATGTTATTCAGAATCGGTATGCCCAGTGCACAATGGAAAGTACAGTCATTAAAATAATAACGGCTTTATTTCAACCCTGATGTGCATAAGTTCAACACGTCAATGTATGGCAAATGCAGGCCACCGTATTATATACGGAGCCTTGCAAGATCCATTGATTTTATTGTTATTTGGATCATGGAGGAAGGTTTCCCTTCGTCCATATTAAAGTCGAATGACAGTTGTGGAGCTCCGTAGCTAGCTGTGCCCAGTGACTACATTCCTTCGATGGGGTACATTAATTGCTAGTCTGGATCCTTCCCAAAGATTCCCTGGCCGCGGGCGACTCTTATTAAAAACTCCTAGAATTGTAAGACAATAGTTGGAGATTTGTCTGGAAACCAGACTAGTACATTGTATGAACATGACACTTGAAGAATCACTCAAGCATAAGTGGAGATACATTATTGTAGTTCTTTATCTTGTGTTACTGGTGAAAACAGCACATATCATGAATACAATTTTTACAGCCTTTAAATTATATTATGCAGTCTTATTTCAACAATCATGAGCGACAACATTATAAAGTGGCATCATCTTTATCACTCGCACAGTGATTTGCACGATTATACATGAAACGTTGATCGGTAAATGTCTTGTACATACACTGCCAAATCATCTTTTATTGAAATCTGGGAAGCCAGAAAGCTAATCATGAGCAAAATACCTGTGGGGATCACAAACAAAAGGAAAAAAAGTAGCGCTTTATTGACTAACTAGAGTTTAAAATGTGCATGAGAAACCAAAACAGAAATGTTCACAGATTTACGTATAACGTTTAGTGTACGAAGATGGTGCTAGAACCAAACCGTTAAAATGTTTCCGCCTGAAATGGTGTATTTATCCAGAAATTAGTAAAGCAACGACCGAAAATCTTTTTGATCTTTTAAAAGAAAAAAAGAAGAAAAAGACTTAAGAAAAGACTTAAGAAATACTGTGGCTGTTTTTCACGATTTTCTCAAAAAGTGAGCACCGCGTATGGGACTGAAATTTTCACAGTTGATTGTGACTGTATCTTCCTTGATATTTTTGCCAATCTGTATTTCTTTGACAAAAACCAAAGTATGACACTACCTTTAAAATGCACATTTTAAACTCTAGTTAAAAAAGCTAGTGGTACTCGTATTTCTTTATTGTAGTATATTTTTATCTGACTGACACGGCAACCCACCATTATATTCATATGACAAAAAAGAAAGACAAGCTTAGTAAATAATCTGGTAAAAACACACACAACAAAACAAGCAAACAAATAAACATACAAACAAACATTTACCAAGCACTGTAAACATTTGTAAATCCACTTACAATGATTGGGAAGAAATTTATTTATTTATTTATTTATTTGGGGTGACCGCTAAATTGCTCGAGCGCCCTCAACGTAAAAGTGCAAGTTGCTGATAAGGAATACCACGTGACTAAATAAACATGGCGGTGCACAGGGGAGATCTCCAAGAAAACCACGTAAATGTTCGTTTTATATCACTGATGTAGCCACTATCGCCACTTTTGATTGCCTTTGAACAGTACGGAGTTAACTTCAGGTAAGATTCGAGCTGCAAGTAGGTCAGATCGACGCTGTTCTCGTGCTTTAAACCCAAGACAAGTTGTTGTTTTTCTTCAGATGATGAATTCTTGTCTTAACTTGACTGAGTGATGTATACAGCATGTATTACAGGCCCACGGCTACGCGATGTATACACTGTACTGTAGGCCTGGGGCATGTAGGGGTGCAGACCAGTAAATAAATTCGCTCCCATGCTAAAAAGCCAGTTTCAAAATATTATTAAAAATACTCAGAAGTTTCTCAGACACTCAAGCTATAGGCCTAGCCTACACCAAAATGAAGCTGAAAACTTCAATTTTCATTTTCTTTTCAATTTTCTATAGGGTAGGCCTAACCTTCCTCCGTGGGGTAAGCAAGGCAATTACTTTTTGAGAAAAATCCATTCAATACCCTGAAATTAGTGAAAACCGCCATGTTGACTGGTGCCAGACTAAAATAAATGTGCCCCTCCCCTACAGGCCTAAGTAGAGCGAGTTTAGGGCCAGAATTCATCCAAACAGCTCAAAGGCCCCCTGGCCGACTCGTCCCTCAGCCGACTCTGTATATGTCTACCATCACCATCTTCTTAGTTTATACCCTGTAAGTTATAGATAAATCTATGAAGATTTCTGTTTCGGTAGATCTATGCTACCAAAGTACCGTAATTTTCGGAATATAGCCCGCGGCTAATGTGTTGATTCTCACGCTGAAAAATATCTCTGCGGCTTATATTAAGGGCGGCTAATGTGACAACATCTGAAGAATAAAATCAACTACACTATAAATGTACGTACACGTGCATGATTGTGTATGAAATGTTGAAAGCTTGAACGGTCAGCACACGCAAGTAAGTATCGTTAACGCCGCACAAATCGTGTAGTGCGTCTGTTCGTTTTTGTGTTTTTGTTCTCGTTGTGTTATCCATGCATATTTGTTCGTTTTTGTGTTATCCATGTACGTTACGCTCATGCGATGCTGAGCAACCTGCAAGCACGCACGCACGTGACCGGGACTTGACTACACGAGTCCACAGTTGCCTACAATATTACACGCACTACCCGTGGATACCGGTAATCTCTGTCGAGGCTGGCTCATGTGCGTTACGTGCAGACATACAGTTTACGTTTTCTTCTATAGGATCGTCGATTTTTGTAAGGATTTTTAAGATGTTTCATAAAAACAGAATTTACTGACTGATTAGCAATAACAGTTGTTGACATAGATGAGCTTCAACTTAAGAGTCTATTGAGAGTCTGAATGCATTCACGCACACATATCACAAGTCGGCACATCAAAATAATTAAAACGATCAATCCGCAGGTGGGTACTTCACTTCATACGCCGATGAAACTGATCTGTTTTTTGTTTCGGCTCACCCCGATAAAACCATGGCTTGTAAGGGAGAGCAGTGCCATGGTGGTAAAAAAAACGGTTTAATAAATAATTGAACTATCCCACAGAAATCATGTGACGCCAAAAATAATAATATAAATAATCGGAAGCGTAAGGAATAATATTATTCCCCTTTTTTAAATATAATATTATAGCGCCCTCTTTTGACTTACCGGTATTACAACAAATTAAAACCGGAAGCGAAGTCGCTCGGCACGATTTGTGCGAGTGACATACTTACGGACGTCCGTGATTCTTCACAACAGTTGATGCCGTCTACTTCCGATTCAGGTCGTCAATTAACTCTTGAAGCAGTATCATTTATTTATTAATTCATCATCATATACATGTACATTATTTAATGACATATACCAACATAAAATCATGCATGTTCGCTTTGCTTGAGATTTTATAATTGAAGAGAAACAAACAGTCCTTTTCAGGACTACCAAAAACACAAAAGAGAAAATATTGTATGTCTGCTGGCCCCATAAAATTATTAATCATATTATCGCTTCTGTGCAAATTAATAAATACCGCTGGTTAAAGTTTATCTCAGTGTCGCTGGTTCGCGCGTTAATCACGCTTTGTAAATAGCATGTGTAGGCCCTACTGGAACCATAAATTACCGTACGTCCACAATGAAAACATACACGTGCATGCCTGACATTGTCGGCAAAAAAATAATGCGGCAGGCAATACGCACCAATTAATAGTGGTCCCCGTTTTTGCCCGTAAGTAAAAACTGATTTCCCCATATAAACATGAAAATAATGTGTTGTCATTAAGAATTCATGAACACTTTACCGGCGTCTTTGCTGACTGATTATGCACTTGTATGTGCCACAACCAGCACTAGGCACAATAATACTGGCTATAATGTGATTACTGTACATCGTCCGTTTCCACGCGGGTGCGGCTTATAAACCATTGCGGCTTATACAGTAACTTTAAATCTTAATTTCCTGATTTTTGGGTGCTGCGGCTTATAACCCACGCGGCCTATATTCCGAAAATTACGGTATGATAAGTCCCTTTGAAATAATGTGACATCACACTGTCACGTATAAACTTAAAGTTCACTTTACTTTATCAAATGCTTGATCTTATTCTTGCAAATTTTCGTGTGTTATCGTCCAGATTTGTCGGCCATCCGTTACCATGGAAAAGACGGAGGCGACGAGTGAACCGTCCACCTCGGCGGTCATCAGCGAGTCGGCCAACGTGGTCGTCCAGCGCCTGTCCACTGGCAGCCCCATTTGGAACCTGACGGCCACCGACGGGGAGGGGGATGGGGAGGGGGAGGTAATGGGCTTCTCATTCCCAGATTTTGCCCCCGCGCTGGACGCGTACAATGACGTGTGCATGGATGTTAGTGGGATGGTTGGTGAAAAGACGTTTTTTTTGTTTTCGTTTGCGTTATTTTTTTTTCTCCCTTTTTTTTTTGTTCCTTTCTCTGTTTGAAGTGCGTGCTTCTTTGCTGTGTGAAGAATTAAGTTTTTCTTTCTCTTTTATCCATTGTTAAGCTTGAGCTGCTTTTGGTACAATATGTCATTGTTCTTTTGAAAGTTCCCGAAGCTGCAGCTTCTTCCCATAGACCCGTGTTCAATTTCAAGCCATAGCCAAGCCATTCAGACAAAGCCTTAGCTCCATTTCTGTAATGATTGGAGGCTTTTCAGACACTTGGGGGCAGCAGACGCAGGGGCCCTTTAACTCCTTTATGTTGGTTTACAAAACGGAGGCTCAGGCTCCAGCTCTGTCATCCATATGCTGAAAATATAGGTTGTGGTTTTTCATTGAAGCTGAAGCTCTGTTTTCCTTTCCAAACCAGAGAATCTACTTCCGAACCGCAGCCAAAAGCCTCTATTTTGATACCTGTTATTGTAGAATGGTTTCAAGAAATGGAGTCAGAGCCTTAGCCTGAGCCTGAGCCTCTGTTTTGTACATGCCCTACATGTATGTTTTGTTCTTCATCTCAATATTTCTTAAGGACCACACTGTCTGCTGCCACCAACTTTCTCAAAAGTTCTCATTCAACATCTGGGCCCAAATTCATGGAATCCAGTTAGCAAAACTCCTTCACTTACGGTAGCCAGATAATTTTTTTGCTTACGGTTAGCGTATTTCACGCAAGGAATTTCTGCAGAATGCATGTGACAGCGCGTTAGCAGAAAATAATCACGGTTAGCCAAGAAATTCTTCGCTAACTGAAAATCTTGCTTGAATACAGATTCCATGAAATAGATTTCACGCGTAGCAATAGGCCTACCTGTAAGCACAAAAATAGAGATTCCATGAAAACGGATTCCATGAAATTGGGCCCTGTTGAAGTACTTGTTCCATGCATGCGAGCAAACCATCTCCTTATCATACTGTTATTAACAGATTAATGTTCTTAATTAGCTTTTTTCATCACCTTAGTCCTGGTTCTAACTGCTGAACTTCTTTCTTAAGTGTGACCGTGAAGTGACTATACACTACGGTAATCTGAATGCAAGTTTTTGAGTTTGAATTCTGTTGAATTCCAGGCCAGCTCTGTAGAATTCCAGACCAGCTCTGTAGAAATCTAGACCAGCTCTGTAGAATTCTACACCAGCTCTGTAGAATTCCAGACCAGCTCTGTAGAATTCTAGACCAGCTCTGTAGAATTCCAGGCCTGTTCTGTAGAATTCTAGACCATTTCTGTAGAATTCCAGACCAGATTTGTAGAATTCTAGACCAGCTCTGTAGAGTTCCAGACCAGCTCTGTAGAGTTCCTAAACCTTGTGGATTTGATGTGTAACCTGAGTGTTGTGTTGAGCGTGTTCAATATTTTCTCCCTTTTTGTTCTCTTAAAGGTACTATCATACTTTGGTTTTTGTCAAAGAAATACAGATTCATGGGCAAAAATATCAGGGCAGATACAGTAACAGTCATCTGTGAAAATTTCAGTTCCATACGGTGCCCACTCTTTGAGGAAACAGTGAAAAACAGCTACAGTATTTTTAACAATCTTTTCACCATTATATTGTATCTTTAAAAGATTTTTTAGAAAATGTTTGCTCGTTGGTTTTACCCTTTTCTGGATAAAATAATACATTGCTCATTTCAAGCAGACAATTTTAACGGTATGTTTCTATCATCACCATCTTCATACCCTGTAAGTTGTAGGTAAATCTGTGTAAGATTTCTGTTTTGGTTCACTACCAAAGTATGATACTACCTCATTTAATCCCCAAAAAAGATTTCGTGACCCCTGGGCAGCACCTCTTCATTGGAGCTTGCCAGGGTATGCACCATTTCAATTTTGAATCGAATTAAAGATGTCTCTTCTCTTTCCCCGACTCTCTCTTAGAGCAAAGAGGCCAGCAATCTCTTCAGACTCCCCACCAATTCCTCTCTCCTCACGGAGGCTCAGATGAAACAGATTGATGTTGCCCTAGGCGTCGATGATCCTCAGGTAGCGTCTGCCTCATCGGAGAACACCCTCGCCCAGCCTCTCGGGGTGGAGGGTTTGGCAGAGCAGAGGGCCCTGGGCGGAGGGAGTATGGCTTCGGGAAAGCCCGGAGCCGCCGAGAATTCGGAGAGCCAGGACGGCTTCCCTCAGGGGATGGTCAACGTCAACAGCTGTGACAGCCTGGATCGGTTTGTCAGCGAGGATCCCTTGATGAGCGAGAGTGAACACTTTGAGGATCAGCTCTTGGTGAATGCATCACGTAAGCCCAGAAGATAAAGATGACCAGCACTATTTGCAGTTAAAAACCTAAGCAAATATTTCTGTAATTTAACTGCGTAATTTCTCGATGTCAACCTTTCCCTACAAAAATCTAACCCAGAACCCAGGCAATGTAACTTTGTATTGCTGCATCAGCAATAAAAGGTTGTCATCCACAACTCGGACATTCTCATTCGACAATTTGTAATTTTACTTTTTTGTTTGTCCTGCACAGACGACTCTCTCAAATTGGACATCCCTGGAGTTCTGGACTTGTCTGGAGAAAGCCTGGCGACCAGGGAACTTTTGGAAGAGGTCATGAACTCGGAACTCTTGGAAGGGGTCATCAAGAATGAGTGTTTGGATGGTCAAGTGGCTGCTACTGCCGTGGTGACCACTAGCGATGGCGACACGTCAGCCGGGGAGGGTGGGAAAGGACGGGCATCTCGAGGAGAAGGCGGCCGGAAGAAGCAGTGCAATACGGAGAAGGTCACGCCGCTGAGACGGAGCGAGAGGCACAAGAAGATGGAAGAGACAAAGGCGGAGGAGGTGAAGAAAGAGGCAAGCACATCAGTGAACACTGAATCTTCAAAAGAACAGATTGCCAAGGCATCTCATCAGGATAAGACGGCAGTCAAGAAGGAGGATGATGGAGGCGACAAGAAAAAGAATCAAGAGAAACCGACCGAGATAAAGCCCGAGAGAGAGGAAGCGAAGAGGAGCAAGAGATCAAAATCCAAGTCAGACAAGGACAAACATCCCAAGGAAGAGGACACCGAAGATGGATACGAGCAGGACAAGGAAGCCCAAGGTTCGTCGGGGAGTTTGAAGGAGCGTCAGGTTCAGAGGCGGAAGCGATCTTACCACAAGCGGAAGCCAAGCAAGGATGAGCAAGAGGATTCGGATTTGGAGGAGGACAGCTCAAAGAGCCTGAAGGAGCTCCAGCTGGAGATGAAGAGCAAGCAGAGCAAGGCCGCCGGATCCGTCAAAGAAGGCCGCCATCCATCTCGGGAAGGACCATCATCCGAGAAGGCACGCCGGCGGAGCGAGGAGGCTCAGCACGCCCGGTCGGATCACACCTATGAGAGGAAGAGGTCGGGGTCCACGTCGGAGCAAGCGCCCTCGCTCTTCACCCCGGATAACGCCGTCTTCATCAAACTTGGCACTCCACGGGAGAGCAGAGGAAAGGCAAGGTCCAAATCATGGTCGGAGCTGAAAGATCAAAGTAAGAGGAATAATCTTAGAACTTTACTTATTGGGGTTGGTGGTGGGGAGAGCATTCTCGAAGTGGTTCTGTGCAGGAACCCTTTTAGGTAATTCTGTTCAAGTTATCAAGCATCTGTTAAGCACCATTTCACTGTGCAACCCTTGCCTAATTTCCTTCTCAACTTTTTCCCATTTTCTTTCATTTTATTGAAAGACAACTCTTACAATTCACTTCTTTTAACTTGGTGTCAAATTTTGTTCGTTCGTCTGCATTTGTGCCCAGGTATTGAAGGAGGAGAGATGTCATCCGACGGCGCGGCAGAAGAAGAAGACAATGACAGCGAGTGGACGAGCGGCGACGATCCCGAGAAACTGTGGTGCATCTGCCGCAAACCTCACGATAACAGGTGAGATCTTGTCGTCTTTTTTTTTCTTTCTTTGTGTGGTTTATTGTTTTTGCTTTGCAGTTAAGCTCATTACTATTAACATCTGGTATGTTTCAAAGATTGCGGTCGGAATACGTCGTGAATCCCTTCAAAAATCATCAATGCAAGCCTTGAATTTAATGGAGGCCATGACCTTCGTTGCCCTGGTTCTTGGCCTTCGTGCCCCTTCAAATGTTTTCATAGACATTAGAATTTTCCAATGGAAGTGCCCCTTGCAATGGAAAAGTGGCCTTGCCCTTTTCAGAACCAAATTCGAGGCCTGTAAATGTGTACATATTTCAACAAAAACACACAACCAAATTAACTTGTTTTCCTGTTTTGAAAATATAATGATAATAACTGCTTTTTTTTAATAGCGTATCACAATCAATGATGTCTCTATGTTTGTATTACTATTATCACTTGTCATTGGGCTGCATTTACATTCCTGAAACCATCTCAACTCCCTGGGGAGTATACAGCACCTGGCTGCTGTAAAGCACGCAAAGGCTATTAAGTCATGCGCAAAGCCATCTCTACCCTCACAAGTACCCATTTACACCTGGGTGAAGAGGAGCAATATGTGACAAAGCGTCTTGCCCAAGGGAGCAAGCACCACTAACCCATGGCTGGATTCGAACCCACAATCTGTAGATTGATCACAAGATCTTGAATATGACACGCCAGACCACTAGGCTACAGCACCCCATGAATATGATGCTGAATGCCACAAAGCAATTTAAAAAATAATTGAGATTTAGTTTTGTAACATGGAAAAGGGCATATATTAAAACAGCCGGCCTGCTTTGAGTTTCCAAGTCAAATTTTAGAGAAAGAAAATGTTAACAGAGCATACACACATACACTGTATGTTTATAGCGCTCCGCACTAATGACGTCACACGAGTGATTTGGCCAGTGCGCGCATGTACAAAATCCCCTGATGTCAGACAAACATTGATTCACACACGTAGTGTACACCATGCATGCACGCGCGATCCGGTGTGACGTCACAGCATTTAGCCTGTTATTTTTAGCGCAAGTGCGGAGCGCTATTGTATAATTACTTGAACACAACACAAATACATACATGTACACATATGTAGCACCCACATTTGCACAGTATTTGGCGATCAGAGCATGTGTTTTTTTTCACTTTATTTATATGTTTATAAAGTCCCACAATGTATTTCAGAGATCGTTTTGACTTTTCTATAGCTGGTCCCAAACTGTGGAACTCTGTTCCCATCAACATCAGGAATACTCCTTCTGTCATTATTTTTAGAAAGCCACTTAAAACATTTTTGTTCCCTGTCTTGTCCATTTGTTTGTCTAAATGTTTTGTATACAATGGTTTGATCTTTTTGTAAAGGCACTTTATAAATACCATGCTTTATTAATTTTTATTTCAAAACTTATTTTTAAACGCCCCCATAAATGGGAGAATTGGCCATCATTGTATGCATTTAAGACCCAAATCATCTTTTTCCAGTAAAGGTAATAACATACTTTGTTTTTTTGTCAAAGAAATGCAGATTCATGAGCAAAAATATCAAGGAAGATACAATAACAGTCATCTGTGAAATTTTCAGTCCCATACGGTGCCCACGTTTTGAGAAAACAGTGAAAAACAGGAACAGTATTTCTTAAGTCTTCTCTTTTATTTGTGACCTTTAAAAGATAAAAAAATAATTGTTTTTACTTTTTTTCTGGATAAAAACAACATTTCAGGCATAAAAAAATGTAATAGTATGTTTTTAGCATTACCATCTTTAGACCCTGTAAGTTATGCTACCAAAGTATAATACTACCTTTAGTTATTAACCGTCTACATGAAATGTTACCAGCCAAATAGCCGACCTCCAATTTTGCTTGCAGACGGAAAAGTACCAGCACTTTTTTTAATATGTTTTTTACCACAAACAAATTGTACCAGGTATTTTCTGGATGTTCCAAAAATAAATTTCAAAGTTCAAATTACACTTAGACTAAAATGAATGGTTTCTCTCAATCTTTCAATAACAAATGAACAGTAAATTGTTTAAATTTATTTGAATTAAAATTAATTGAATTTAAAAAAAAAAAAGTTAAATGATACAAAAAATGGAGAATTTATTTTTGGGATTTTTTTTATATGTTCTTTTATTGCTGATTTTATTCAAATTGATTTTAACAAAATTTGCATAATTTAAATAAAACACCCGACATTCTCTGCCTCTTGAGGACAGCATCACATTCCAAAGTCCGATATGCAAATCGCATTGAATCTTGAAAGAAACCCCGCCCCTATCTAATGAATAATTCATTTTGTGCTCATCACAGACACTGTGTGCACAGTATGGGCTGTACCACATGTGAATGAACATTAAGTATAGTGTGCACAGTGTACATGTAGGCCTACAGTGTGGACCAACAGTTTTTACATAGTATTCCTATCATTGCTAAATATATGCATTGGCAAGCAAGCGTCCATGTGACAGGTGGGTTTACATTTAAATTATGCAGCACGCCCTACATATGTGCGTGACTGGGACCATATGTTGTAGATTTTCCGTGTATAACTGTATAAGGTAACCAGAATGGACTTTACTTAATTCAGGATGTCACACATGCAGTCGTGCAATGTGCTATTACATGTACAGTGTATGTTCATACTGTACATTACAATGTATGCATGCATTGATGAAGGTACAGTAATTCGGATTAATTACTTAATTAAATTGCCCATTTTTCATCAGTATTGTTCTTAAATTTTTCATGTACATGTATACTTTATGATTCATGCAGTGTACAGTTACTGCTGTGGTGTGATTGTTTTCATTCCATTTTGGAGTTACATGTAGTGTGCTTTAGTCCACAAGCGCTATTTGCAGACATGGCTTCTATAGTAAACTAACTCACCTAAATTATTATGTTGACCAGTTGTGAGGTCCTCTTCAATATTAGCTAGGTTAAATTTGTGGAAAGGGCAGGGCTTTGAGTTTTGAGGGAAAGTATGCCAAGTTATGGGGGTCTGAAAATAATCCTTGTCATGCTTGTGTGACTAAAGCACACTAACCCCTTTGTTTTGAGGACAGAATTTCAATGAAGTCATCAAGATTTTCCAGTCCACATAGAATTTTAAGGACTGTTAATAGTCCATATATAAATTGATAAATTCTGGTACTGAGAAACAAATTTGAATGTTGTTGAAATACGACTGGAACATGATTTTACATTAATACCTGCATTGTAAATTAACGATGAGTGGAAAAAAGCCAAAGTCCACAACTGGGGTCAATTTCATAGAGCTGCTGAGCACAAAAATTTGCTTAGCACAAAAATGTCTCGCCCAATAAGACAAATCACCATTGAAAATTCCATTTGATATTCATGGTCAGCGAACAACAGCCAAAGAACAATCACTTGTAAGTGATACACAAATGCATTCATGTGTGAGTCAATGTTTGTCTGACATCCGGGGATTTTGTTAATACGCGAGCTGGCCAAATCACTCATGTGACGTCATTAGTGCGGAGCGCTATTGTATCATTTGAACCCAATATTTCTTGTAGTTTTAATTGGGTTTTCCTGTCCGAATTTCTGCGTACAGGTTTATGATATGCTGTGACCACTGTGAGGAATGGTACCATGGATCCTGCGTTGATATCACCAAGGCGGAAGGGAAGCGCCTAGACAAGGAGAAGATACAATGGATATGCCCTGTATGCATTGGTGAGTCTAGAGCTGTCGTTGGATCTTTCGTTTTGTTTTTTCTGTGTCCGTCAGACGGATGGAGTGATTTTGGACGTCCGCCAACTGAACAGAGGTCTTGACTTAGAGCCTGGGTTTTGGATGCTGTCCATGATCAACGTGGACTCGATCTGTCCGTCAGGTTTGGGCCAATTTATGATCCAGGAAATGCCACCAGGGGCCAATGGTATAGGGTACGTTCAGACAGCATGTTAAATTCGCTAAAACAACTGTTTTAACCCGATCGGTTTTAGCAATATGTGTCTGGACGCTCTAAAACAGTTATTTATCTAAAACAGATCGGTTTTATCCGCCGCTAAAACACCAAAGTTCAAACTTCTAGGAAGGAGGGTTTAGCACTTAAAACCGATCGAGTTTACTGCATAAACGCTGTTGGGACAGAATTACTTTCCGACATCCTGTTTCAGTGCAGAGAATGGGTCAATTTCATAGAGCTGCTTAAGCACAAAATCTGCTTAAGCATGAAAAGTCTTCCTTGATCAAACAGAATAACCAACCAAAATGTTCATGTGATGTTTACTGCTTTTGACTTGTATTTAGCCATTTTTTGCTGAGCATAACATTCATAAGGAGTTTTTGGCTTGCATACTGATTTTATTTGCCAAGGTTTTTGGCGCTTAAGCAAATTTTGGTGCTTAAAGGTATAATACAGGGCACAGTGCAGCACCCACACTTTGTCTGATGCAGCATGAACATGAAATAATTATCCTGTGAAAATTTGAGCTCAATCGGACATCTGAGTCACAAAAAATAGCGTACACCCGACTCAATTTTTCTTTTAAAACATAAAGATTGTTTTGATCTTACCCCGAGATCAAAACTGTTTTCGGTCTTTGTTTTAGTGATTTCTGGATAAATACAGCATTTCAGGCAGAAATATTTTAAAGGTATGTTTCTACCAGCATCATCTTTATACCCTTAAAGTTATACGTAAATCTGTAAACATTTCTGTGTGGGTTTGTTACCAATCCTGTACCTTTAAACCAACGTTTATTGTAGAAAAAGAGAAACGAGACATTAAGAAGGAGATGAAAAGCGCTCAAGAAGAGACAGCAAAGATCATCAAACCCGAACCGAAGGTGGACAAAGCCGAACCTCCCCCAGACAAGCCTGATAACACGACCCCGGAGAAGAGTGCCCAGAGCAGCACCAGCGAGGTCAAAGGTGAAAGGTCATCAGAGGTCGCCCAGTCCAAAGAAAAGGAGACGACAGGGAGCTCGCCAGAGCTGCCTCAGTCTACGAAGAAGAAGCGGCTGAAATTCTACAAGGTTTGTGATTCTTTTTAGCAGTAATCATCACACGAAGCTTGTTCCTTGGTCACACAGATTAGGATAGTCCTGTAGCTTTCATGCATTCCATTATTAGGGCCGAGTCATCACAGAATATTTTTGTTCGGGAGCCCGACCAAGCTTTTCTGTTGGGATCCGGCGTTCCAATAAATGAATTCACGAACAATGACCTACTTTGGTGACCGCCAAAATAACATAAGAAAAACATTTTAAAAATTCTGACATCGAACACGTGCGAAAAGACGTTTGGAGTACCGAGTGTTACACTGATGTATGCTTTGTAATTTAGTTGCGAGATCCCTGCAAAATATTTCTTCCGAAGTACCAAATATCGTGTTTTCCTAATAAGCTAGACCTTACTTGAATTTCAATCGGTCATTTCGTCCAGGTGGATTTGTTGAGTTTTTGCTGGTTTGCTACCAAACATTAAGGAAGTGTTGAAGTCAGAAATCCTTACCTGCGCAGACACACAACTGAAAATTTATTTTTATGTATCTCAGGTTGAGCTCCAAATTTCTATGTTAGGCGAGTAAGTGAGAAATGTTTAGTTACTCGAACTGCGCTGCTTCACAACTGAAAACTCATTCTTAATCACCTTAATGCATAAAATGGGATCCTGTAAGCAGTGAATTGTCTGCTTGTATAGCACGTATTCTACGCTTAGTGAACAAAGTGCTGTGAAATTGGTCCCTGCTTAAATGACCCACATTGCAAATAGGCAAGTATTCAGCCCTGCACAAATCATCCTATACCCCAATACCCATGTCTAGATTTGGCAGCATTTGGTTCGTTTAGAATTATCGTCGTAATTTATGGGCGTGGTACTTTTTTGATTTACCCTGCAGCCACCCCCGCCCAAACAGCACTGCATCGGGCCCGGCTGCCAGAACTGGGCGCGGTCCGGCTCCATCTACTGCGGCAGTGATTGCATCGTACGCCACGCCCGCCAATCCATCCGTCTCATTCACCAGGAGAAGGAGAAAGGGTCCAAGTGGAGGCGGGACTCCACGGGAACCATGAGCAGCAGGAACGTCATGGTGAGTAGGTTGTTATGACGACCATAGTTGTTATGATGACCATAGTTGTTATGACGATTTGTGTGACTGAAAGTTCACTTCTCAATGACCTAAAATTAATCCAGTCAGCTTCTGTTGTTGAGATAATTTGATGATTACACTGATGATTTTCATCGATGTTTATCAGTATTGCATACTCGGCACTTTTCCGAGTGCTCATCAAGCGCCGATAATTTGAATAAATTTTTTCATTTTTTCATTTTGTTGGCCTCTCAGAGTCCAGGAGGTCACCGCCATGAGCCTGAGCGCATCCCGGTACTTGAAAGGCACACGGGTAAGGTGCGCACCGGCTTGTCGGCACCTGTCCAGGAGCAGGTCTACGACTTCCTTGAGAGGCATCCGTCCTACGAGGTCCTGCGACCGGGATCGCAGCACGGTGTGGCCACCTTCTACTCGGGTGAGAATCTCAAGGATCTTTGAACTCGAATGAGGGGATTGAGACTCTTTAGACCCAATAAAGACCGGCTTCTGGATACTGTCCTTCATCAATGTGGACTCGTTGTGAAGCATGTTTATACCAACTATGATCCAGGACCAAGCAAGGGGCTTGAAGCTGTTAGTTCAAGGCTCTGGATTATAGAATACCAAGATCCCAGGCAAAGCCCAGTCCTGGCCTGGCTTTTCAGTGGCTGGGCCCAACCAACATCCAAGTTTCTCTCCCTTCAAGGCAGTATCATACTTTGGTAGCAT
Source organism: Astropecten irregularis (assembly GCA_963971285.1). Classification (NCBI taxonomy): domain Eukaryota; kingdom Metazoa; phylum Echinodermata; class Asteroidea; order Paxillosida; family Astropectinidae; genus Astropecten; species Astropecten irregularis. Next base: position 3,761,081 of record OZ020259.1, read on the forward strand.
ACCGAAACAGAAATCTACACAGATTTACCTATAACTTACAGGGTATAAAGATGATGATGGTAGAAAAATGCCGCAAAAATGTTCCTGCCTGAAATGCTGTATTTATCCAGAAAAGAGTAAAACTGATGACCAAAAACAATTTTGATCTTTTAAAGATTAAAGATAATTGTGAAAAACTGTGGGCGTTTTCACTGTTTTCGTAAATGTCTGCAGGACATGTCTTTCACTGTAAGAACACCGCCCATGCTGTCTTCATTTGGTTAGCCCACCACTGTCACTCGCCAAACACCTTTCTAGGTTGTCGATTTATGCATACTAACTTGTAGAGATAATTGATCGGAATTGTTCTCATTTCCTTTCACAGCCAAACCCAAACCAACCAAGGACAAGAAGGAAGAACAGATCGAGGCCAGGGTCCGTGAACGGGAACGGGAAGAGCAGCGACAGAAGGAGACCAAGACGGACCCCAAGGCAGACCCCAAGACGCACACCCACAGGGACCAGGGTCGGGAAGCTGAGCGCAACAGGGACAAGCCGGCTTCCACCAAGGAGAAGGTGTCCGTCAAGACCCCTAGCAAAGACAAGACGCCCAGCAAGGACCTGCCGGAGAAGAATAAACGGGCCGAGGAACAGGCTAAGGAGAGCGTCAGGAGGAACGTTAGGGAGTCCTTGAGGGACATGCTGGCCACCAGGTTAGGATGAAGACACTTTCCGACTCAACTAGGATGGTTTATACTCGGCCTTCTGTTATTCAAAGATTTAATCTCCTCTGCTGTGGGCTGGATCATAGTTGGCACAAACTGGCCAGGCAGGGGCTTTGCTTGTGGTCTTTTGCTTCTATAAGCTCCCTAATAGCCTTTCATTAACTTCAAGCCCCTGCAGTTTCCTGGATCAAAGTTGGCACTAACCTGATTGACAGATTGAGTCCACATTGATCATGGACAACATCCAGAGGCAAGGCTTGATTGATTTTAAGCTGCTATTGTATTGAGGTCCAGGCCTGACAAGTGGAGGATTTCAGGCCAGAAGGGCTACACCTGTCCAGGCTTTTCAGTGGCTGTGACCCAATAGTATTCAAGTTTCTGTCTTTGAGGCTATTTCACCATCCTTGTGACAGGTCTCTTGTTTCATGTCAGTTTCTCCCTCTTCATGTCCGTTTTTTTTTTCCTCTCCCAGGGTAAAAGGAGCGAAGGACTTGAAGGAGTACGAAGACCAGGTCAAGAAGAAGGCCTACGTCATTGAATATGAGCTGTACCGATTGTACAACGACACCGGGTCCCGGTATAAGTCAAGATATCGCAGTCTGTTCTTCAACATCAAAGACGGCAAAAATCAGGTCAGAAAGTTGCTACAGATTAGTTTGGCTTTTCAACTTTTGTAGTATCATACTTTGGTTGCATACCGAAACGGAAATTTTCACAGATTCTCAAAGGCTAAATGACAAGAGGACAAGAACATGCAAGTAAAGATACACATAAATGGATGAGAGGATCAGAACAAAGGGGGACAGAGTGACCAGGGAAACAGGGAAAGCATGCAATAAGGCTGTGAGACCACAAAGAGAGGATGGAGGTGGGCAAGTGTGGTCAGGGGAAGGGGTCTGGGGAGGGTGGGCAAGATCAAAGGTGCACTGTTAAACAAAGAGTGAAGAAAGCCTCGTTGTGAAGAGTTTTCAAATATTTAGATCAGTCTATTTGACGACAAAAATAACTGTTTCGTTTCAGGGTTTGTTCCGTCGGATTCTGAAGGGTGAGATTTCGGCCGCTAAGCTGGTACGGATGTCGTCCGATCAGCTGGCCTCTAAGGAGCTAGCACAGTGGCGAGAACGGGAGGCCAAACATGTAAGTCCGCATCGGTTTTTGTTCCTAAAGAGGTTACTGCAAAAATTTCAAACTGTGACCAGATATGACGTAAATCGTCTTTCAACCCTAACCCACCTCCATACAGCAGTTTACCGCATGTTTTGCATCCTGAATACCACAATATACCACAGTGTGGTTTGTGTGGTAATGCGTTGTTTATGATCCAGTTCCTCTTGGGGAGACTGCTAATGTATAAACTACAGCTCTTGTCTTGTGTGGTAGATGCAGAGTGTAAGGGTTAATCATTTTTATAGCCTTTGTGAAAAATTCTTTCCCACCATAACTCTAGAGGGCAGTGTTTGAGATTTGTGGGCTGGTATTGTTCCTGATGTAGAGCTTGAAATGTGCCGCAGCCCTGCCTAATTTGGCCTGATTTTTGTGTCTTTTCATTCGGCTCGACAGTCACTGGAAATCATCGTCCACGAGGAAGAGGGTCGGAAGCTGCAGCCACTCACCAAGAAGACCCACAAGGGAGAGGTAGAGATCAACGATGACAATCTCAGCTCCTTGGAGGTAAGTTTATCCAGACTCTTGGGGTCTCTTGTTCTAAGGTTTGTGGATACATCATGTATTAGTACTCTTGTAGGAAGAAGTGTGGCTTTGAGAAGAATTGGTGAGTATAGTGACTAGACGTTTCAGCCAGTGTGCTCTGGTCGTCCTCTGGTCGTCCTCTTGCCGTCCTCTTGCCGTCCTCTGTCCGTCCTCTGGCCCTCCTCTGGTCCTCCTCTGGTCCTCCTCTGCCCCTCCTCTGGTTGTCTTCTGGTCCTCCTCTGGCCCTCCTCTTGCCGTCCTCTTGCCCTCCTCTCGCCGTCCTCTGTCCGTCCTCTGGCCCTCCTCTGGTCCTCCTCTGGTCCTCCTCTGCCCCTCCTCTGGTTTTCCTCTGGCCGTCCTCCGCCGTAGTTACAGTCTCTCTTTAATTGCTTTCCAGGCTCACGACAAGGAGGCCAAACCGACCATCGACATGAAGATCATCGAGAAGAACGTGTCCTCCGCCACCAACCCCTTAGACAACATGCTAGGCGACACCACCGACCAGCACCGGGCCCACCTCTTCGACCTGAACTGCCGGATCTGCACGGGCAAGATGCCGGCCCCCAGGGAGGACACCCCTCACTCTAAGAAGCCCAAGGTGGCCCGGACGGCCACCACCACCACGCCGGAGGTGGAGGAGGAAGATGAAGGGACTGCAGCAGGGAGTTCAAGGGCCAGGGATCGTCACAGCGTCGCCAGCGAAGAGGAGTTTGAGGATGATGGGAAGAATAGCCCCATGGAGACCGAGGACAGTTTGCCATAGTGAGTATTCTGTACCGAGTGAGTGTTTGGCTCGGTATCAAGATGAGTAGTGGAACACCACTATACCGAACATTTGGCTATACCAAACATCATCCTTGGCTCCCAATTTTCATGTCCAATCTATAGGACGCAAAATCACTATAAGGAATAATTTCTGTGCATTCCGGCATGTTCATTATTGTGGCGTTTCACTATACTTGATACCATTCTACTAAGTTGTTCACTTGCTTTATACCACAGTCGGTATTCAGTGCAGGGCGTTTAACTTGGTATGAAGTATTGGTTTTTGTCAAAGAAATGCAGATTCATGGACAAAAATATCAAGAAAGCTACAGTAACAATCATATGTGAAGTTTCCAGTCCCATACGGTGCCCACTTTTTGAGAAAACTGTGAAAAACACCCACGGTATTTCAAAAATCTTGTCACCGTTATTTTTATCTTCAAGGAGATCAAAATTATTTTTGGTCATTGGTTTGACTCTTTTCTTGTTAAATACAGCATTCAGCATTTCAGGCAGTAAAATGTAAACGGTATGTTTCTACCATTGCCATCTTTATACCCTGTAAGTTATAAGCCTCAGGTATTAAATCTGTGGAGAATTCTTTTCGGTATGCTACCAAAAGTATGAGAGTACCTTGTGAATATTCATGACTGATTATGAAACTTGATACAAACCGTTCATCTTGGCAGCACGGAACCAATGGACGTACCCTCGCCTCAGCTCAGTCCAATTCCCCCTTCCCCCAAGGAGCAACCAGCCATCAGGCAGCCCCCTCCCTCACTATGGAACGGCTCACTCACCATGGACGATGTGGCTAGGTTCATCATGGCCGGCTTCCACGTCTCCGGTCCCATTCGGACCATCTCAATGGTGAGTTGATATGACAGCGTTCCAATTGTTCAGGGTCCTTTTCCAAACCTTGGCTCCGGCTCAGGCTCCGGCTTCGTCTCTGTCAGGGCCAATTTCTTGGAGCTGCTAAGTACAAAAAAATTTTAACAAAAACTTCTTGCCCAATAAAACAAACAACCATTAAAAATTTCATTTGATATTCATGGTCAGCGAACAACAGCCAAAGAACACAACAAAGATACACAACACATGGTAATTTTAGTTGTTAAACCTGTTTTTATTTAAACAGAGATTTCATGCTTAGCACATTTTTATTCTAAGCATGGCCATGAAATTGGCCCCTGAAGTTAACCCTGAAGTTTATTTTGGACTGAGTTTGGACTAAGTTGGGCCTCAGGCCCCCTAAGTTAACCCTGACATCCTTTGGACTTGGACCTCAAGCCTCCTTACTTAACCCTGTCTTCTTTTGGACTTGAACCAAGTTGCCATCAAGCCTCCCAAGTTAATAACCCTGACCTCTTCTTGCCATTTCCTTCCAGGACATGCCAGAGAACATCGTCATCTGCGGTCGGATCCCCTACCCCGTTGTCTGGGACTACTTTAAGCAGCTACGCAAGGCCAACACGACGGACCTGATCGTACTGCGCTTCCACGTAGTCAACGAGGAGGACAAGGCTTCCTACATCTCCCTGTTCCAGTACTTCCACAGCCGGCAGAGGATCGGGGTGGTCGGCAACAACCGTTCGCACATCAAGGACATGTACATCTTGCCTCTGTCGGCCCACGAGCCCATCCCTCCGGAGATAATGCCGTTCAAAGGACCAGGTAAAAACAAAAAGCAGTTCCGTCACCTTTCTCTATTAAAGCTTGACTCCGGCTCAGGCTCTGGTTTCGTCTCTGTTATCCATAATGTGCTGAAAATATAGTTTGTGGATTTCATTGAAGCTGGAGCTTTGTTTTCCTTTTCATACCAGAGAATCTACTTCCGAACGGCAGACAAATGCCTCAATTTTGATACCCGTTATTTTAGAATGGATTCACAAAATGGAGCCGGAGCTTGAGCCGGAGCCTGAGCCGAGCTTTGAGAAAGGCCCCAGGAAGTACCATTTTATACCAAAATCGTTGCTGGAGTTTTAACCTTACCTGATTTTGGTAAATGTTTGAGATCTTTGAGTTAAATTTGTGTGGGATACCAAAGGTTTTTAGTCAAAATAGGGGACAACTCGAAAACATAATGCTTGCAAAATTTGACATTTTTGTCTTTTGTATCCGCCCACAGGATTGGCAGAGCCCCGCCCCCATATGTTACTCGGCTTGATGGTCCGCCATCGAGAGCGAGCACGCTCATCAAGCCTTGGTCATGCCTCCCGGCCAGTTGCATCTCAGCATGAGCCCCCTGTCCATTCCAGATCGTCGCAGCCCCCTCAGCAGCCGCAGCAGAAGCGTCGCCTCTCCGACACCCATGTCGTAAACATGCCTCCCAGATCGCCCACCGACCCGGAGGAGTTCCTCAACGACCCGGAAGAGCACGGCTTCGGACCCAAGCGCTTCCGTCCCTCGGAGGAGCAGATCTTCATCCCCGAGAAGCAGCTGATGGATCCCATCGTGGCGCAGTACGCCAACGCCGACCCAACCGAGCTGACTGCCGAGCCTTACTCCCCGACTCAGGAGGAGATCGAGGCGCCCTACGACCCGGCCGACGTGTTGGACGTCATAGGTGAAGTGTCGAAGGGTAAAGGTCCGGCTTCCAGCGAAGAATCCACAAGGGAGGAGCTGATGCAGAGTCCGTCCAAGCTGACCTCGCTCTTGCAAGAGAGCGGGCAGAACATGAGTGCCAGTGAGATCGCCAGTGCCGCTTCGGACGTCACGGCCAATTTGCTGACGGCCTTCAGTGCCAAGCCCGACTTGACAGAACAGCAACAGCTGCTGATCAAACTAACTCAGCAAGTAGAGGATGCCAAGAAAGCCCTGCTTGACAGACAGATCGCATCGCTCCAGTCGGAGATAGACAAGGCCACCAGCGATTCGGACTTCAGTCCAGGCCACAGCGCCATGCCGACCCCCAAGCAGCCAATCACAGTGCTCGGCGGCGGGACCAATCAGCTCCAAGTTCCGGACGGCACGAGTGGCGACCAAGGATCCCCGCAGATCCGCAGGGCTCCCGCAGACAGTACTGCCACCGTCGAGGAAGGAGGTTCCACTCCCACTAAGGATGAACCAGAATCCAAAGACACTCCTGGGTCCGCCGGCGGTGATCGTTCTGCCCTGGACTTCATCCAAGCTGCTCTCTTCGAGCCTAAAGCCATCCCTTCCCTGACTCCTAAACCATCTGTCCCCGATCCACCCCCAATAAACAGACTACCAATCATCAACGTACCTCCATCAGATCCTAGTCCACCATTCCAAGGCTCGTACGAGCCCGAATTTACTCCACCACCAACAGCGCCGACCTACAACCCAACCTCTTACAGCTACGACCAAGCCCAACAGAGGCCACCATATGGCGAACACGCCCCTTACAACCCGGCGCAACCCACCTCCCCAGTGGAGGAATACAAGCCAACGGAACAGCCCAACTGGACTGAGAGCAGGGACTACAGCCACGGCAAAGCCGCTTCCGGTTACGGCGCTTACTCCCAGCAGGAGTACACTCCATACGGCGCCTGCCAGCCCAATGCATTTCCGCCCTACGGACAAAACGAGCAAGCCTTCGGAAACAGGCAGGCCTACAATCCTCAGGGCCACGGTTACGAGCCGCATGACCAGGACCGAGGTCAGAACTGGGGTCAGCATAACGAGGGCTATGACCCTAGGAGGTACAACGCGAGCGGGGATCAAGATTGGAGGGTTCAGACTCGTGATTACAGGCACGGTTACTCCAGATACTAAGACTTAAAATCATAAAGAGCCATATTTTAATTTTTTTTTTAACTATTAAAGGCTGCATCCGAATCTGTTGTCTAGAGCTATGTCTAGGTCTTCGCTCCATTGGAAATATGCGCAGACACCTAGCCGTAGCTCTTGAAGCCCGTTTCGGACACAGCCTTACAGTGCATCATGCATGGTCCAATCAACTCACACAACTTTGCAAATTAGGCTTGCCCTTCACCGACGTGGATGAGCACTGTATACTCAGTGCTTGTGAGAGCACGTGAGAAAAAATCATATGCTTGCTCAGGTGGGATTCGAACCCACGACCTCCTGCTTACTAGTGCAGATGCCTTACCTGCTAGGCCATCGAGCTAGCTGGGGTCTGCAGGGTGAATCGAATCCAGTAACGCGGCGGGTACCGCAGTAAATCATGAATATTAAATTATTTGGTCGGGAAATAGATAATATGCAAATTAGGCTTGCCCTTCACCAACGTTTTTTTTTTCTCACGTGCTCTCACAAGCACTGAGTATACAGTGCTCATCCACGTCGGTGAAGGGCAAGCCTAATTTGCATATTATCTATTTCCCGACCAAATCATTTAATATTCATCACACAAGTTTGTAAACGCCTGCAATCGCAGACCCCCTATCCTCTTTTGTTGAACCTTTTTGCAGCTGCTCCATTGGTTTTATACATGCTTTCCAATTGTGGAACTTTTCCCCAATCGTTGACCCTATATCCAGTAGCTGTGACTGCTGGGCCCAATTTCATGGAATCCGTTACGATCAATGTTTGTGCTTATGGGCACAGTGCTACACGTGAAATCTATTTCATGGAATCCGTAAGCATGACTTTCGGTAATTAGCGAAGAATTTCTAGGGTAACCGTGATTATTTTCTGCTAACGCGCTGCTATATATGCGTTCTGCATAAATTTCTTGCTTACCGTTACCAAAAAGAAAACTCTTCCGTGAAATACGCTAATCGTAATTCACAAAAAATCTGCTACCGTACATGTATTAGCAAAGAAGTTTTGCTAATGGTAACAGATTCCATGAAATTGAGCCCTGATCAGCATATGCAGGGAACCAGCCAAAGTCCAGTGCAAGCATAATATAAATATAACCGCTTACCGGCTTTTTTTTTTCTTCAGTGTGTACAAATTCCTCCCAACAAAATTGTTCTTCTCCAACATTTTTCTGTATCAGATGAAAAGATATAGATTTTTTAATAGCAAAATCATTATTCAGATTTCGTTCATTGGGGGCTAAGGCTGGATTCCAACTTACAGCTCTGACTGCAGTATCTATGTGCTGTTGCCAGTAGCAACAGCCGTAGTCACAGCCTCAGCTGGTAATTTGGATCCAGCCTAAGTAGGATAATGTCCGAATGATGTGGCTACGGCTTGAATTTGTACACATGAGGTTAAAGCCATAGCCGCTTTCCTATCTGACTATCCTCTTCCTCACTGAAAGGATGCCACTTCCAATAGACTCATGCAGGACTTTTAGCCATAGCCATAGCCATGTCATTTGGACTAAGCCAGGATATGTCTATGCCACACGAGCCAGTTTCAAACTAATCATTGTTTTACATAGAGACTTTTATTGTAAATTAAATACGCAGTGTACATATTTATCACACATGTGTCAGCATGTTCTCTAATGATTAATAGGATTATGTATGTTTATGTACATAACAATATGAGATTTGGGGGTTTGTATGATGGGTTCATAATGTATGGCCGTGTCCCAAATCTATGGCTGTGACTTCGGCAAATAACACACAAGTCTATGGCCCTTGGCTTTACAAAACCACGGCTGGGGCTTGGTCCTAGGGCTGGGGCTTGGGGCTTGGGCCTGGGCTTGGGCTTGGGCCTGGGCTTGGGCTTGGGCTTGGGTCTGGGCCTGGGCTTGGGCTTGAGCTTGGGCTTGGGCTTGGGCTCAGTCATCTAAAATCTGGAAATACAGGTTGTGGTTTTACCTGAGGTTGAAGCTCTGTTTTCTTGTTCGAAACAGAATATCAACTTCAAAATCATACCAAAAACCACTATTTTGATATCTGTTACTTTAAAATGGAAAAATGGAGCCCAAGCCAGAGCCCAAGCCAAGGTTTCGTAAGGCCCTATGATAACGGCTGCAGTCGCTGGCTAGTGGCTGCCATATGTGCTTGTGTTATTTGTTGCCGCAGCCAGAGATTTGGGACATGGCCTAGGATATTTGCGGTGACACCATGTGTACAACTCTTTTATCTACCAGTGTGGCTCTAATAAGAGTTGTGATTCCACTCAGCCACACTTGGTCTTAAATTTAGCTTCATAATTCATACTTTTTGTCAAAGAAATGCAGATTAATGGGCAAAAATATCAAGACAAATACAGTAACAGTCATCTGTGAAATTCCCAGTCCCATATGGTGCCCACTTTTTGAGAAAACATTCTTTGTTTTATAAGAAAAATTGAGTCAGGTTTTCGCTGTTTTCTCATCACCCAGATGTATGATTGAGCTCAAATCTTCACAGGTTTATCATTTCATGTACATGTTTGATCAGACAAAGTGTGAGTGCTGTTCTGTGACCTTTACCAATCATGTATTATACCTAATAAAAGATATGAATAGATAGTGTCACCACAAACATCCTATAGTGTGTCAATATGTTGTTCAAATTTGCTTCAGTGACGAAATGTGAAATGAAACAGCTGTACGTGCTTCTTAAATTCTGTAATAATTATGTAAATACCATTGGGTTAATATGCTGGATGTGTGCCAAAGAGCTCAAACAAAGTATACATGTACCAAGTTGTGCTGGCTGTCTGGAGCCAATTTCATAGAGCTGCATAAGCATCAAAATCTGCTTAAGCACCAACATTTGCTTAAGCATCAAAAGCCTTTGGTTAATAAAATCAATATGCCAGCCAAAACTCCTTGTGAATATTATACTCAGCAAACAATGGCCGAATACAAGTCAAAAGCAGGTTGGTAATCCTGTTTGATCAAGGAAGACTTTTCATTCTTAAGCAAATTTAGCTGGTAACCTGGCTGTGCATAGACCATTCCATGATATTGGCGACAATGAAATTTGTTCCATTTTGCATTAACGTGCATGTATAATGCTTCCTTGGCGAAAGCCCCCCCCCCAAAAAAAATAAAAATAAAATAAAATAAAATATAATAATAATAATATAATAATGTGAGATTATTAGGAAGAGAAATTTGTTTAAACAGATAGCGAAGTCAATGCACAAGAGCCAGTAATAATCCACTTACACTCAGGATTATCTTAATCTGCAGATTAATCAGCATTAATCCAGTTTTAATCTGTCTTTTGTGGTGCTTAGGGGGCTTATGTGGTTTCACAGATAGATAACTTGTTCCATTTTGCATTAACGTGCATGTATAATGCTTCCTTGGCGAAAGCCCCCCCCCCCAAAAAAAAATAAAAATAAAATAAAATAAAATATAATAATAATAATATAATAATGTGAGATTATTAGGAAGAGAAATTTGTTTAAACAGATAGCGAAGTCAATGCACAAGAGCCAGTAATAATCCACTTACACTCAGGATTATCTTAATCTGCAGATTAATCAGCATTAATCCAGTTTTAATCTGTCTTTTGTGGTGCTTAGGGGGCTTATGTGGTTTCACAGATAGATAACTTGTTCAGTGTGTTATCGGGCATTATGGCTAGTCTTGCTTCTGTTCTGTATGATCCCTATGGTACATTCTGTAGACTTGGACCAAGAATAGCGCTCCGCACTAATGACGTCACAAAATCCCCAGATGTCCGACAAACATTAACTCACACATGTAGTGTACATGCACGCGCATGCGCACACCCACACACGTTTGCATGGGTGCAATGTTTGTCTGAGATCCGGTGCTATTTTTAGCACAAGTGCGGAGCGCTATTAAGCCATCAAACCTTGTATAAAGAACTTACCATGCCCGAGGCTTTATAGTCTTGGTTCATAACGTCGTTTGGTGTGGATACTCGAACGTACCAACCAGTTAACCGCACGCACGTACACACGGACTTGTCACTAACAACAGAGAGGTCCTTACGTACATGTACGTGTGAGCAGGTCAGTGTGGGTAACCGGTTCGTACGTTCGAGTATCCACACCACCAACGTCGTGAACCAAGACTAGGGGCTCTACTGTCCTGTGTCCTTCCAAATCCTACACTGTGTATTATCTCTAAGATTTTACATGTACATTTTTTGGACTCGGACTCGCACCAAGAATTGAGTCATCAAACCTAGATCCAATTTCATGGAATCCTTTACCGTAAGCACAATTTCTTCGCTTACGATAGCAGACTTTTGTGCTTACAGTTAGCGTATTTTACAGGAAATTTCTTCTTTCACACAAAGCTAAGCAACGACTTTCTGCAGAATGCACATGACATTGCGTTTGCATAAAAACATAGCCTAGAGATTCTTCACTATAAACCAAATAAGCACCGGAAGTCTTGCTTACGGATTCCATGAAGTTTGGCCCTGGTACAATATAGGAGTTACAGTGCCTGGACTCTACTGTCCTTTGTCCATTCATATCATTCACTGTGCATTATCCCTATGGCACAGTCTTTGGACTTTGGTCAAGTTTTACCATCAAGCCTTGCTATGGTGCCCATGTGTTTTTACATCACACCCTATCCCTCAAAATCCTACAATTCCCTACAGGTGAACTTTGATGATCGTGTACATTTAACCATGTTTTAAGAAACTCTTTCAGAAAGGTTTGTGCTGTTTTGTCGAAGCCTTCCTTTTTTCATTTTCTTTTTAATTTACAATGTATAGTATTGTATGTTGCATCTGTGTTTTTCGTGTAAAAGTATGGAATAAAGGCATGAAGGTAACAAAGTTATGAAATAAATTTCTTTCATTATTTTGTAAAAGTAGATTAAAAAGTAGATTCTCCAGTCTGATAAGGAAAACAGATTCATCTTCAATGAAAAGCCACAGCCTATATTTTCAGCATATGGATGTCAGAGCCATAGCCTTAGCTGAAGCTGAGCTTTGAGAAAGGCTCCAGATACTGACATAAATAAATAGTTTGGAATAAGTACTCTGGCTCAACTTTGAAAAAAAGTAAAATAATGTACTTTGTACTTTATATACTTTGGTTTTTGGAGTGTAATTTCTCCAACTCCCAAATTTTTCTCTCGGATCTCTGTTGAATTCTAATAAATGTTGACGAAATGTTTTTGCATGATGATTATTGGGATTGTTATCATTTTTATCAAATTAGGCTTATTAGGCTTTAAGCAAAAAATTGAATTAGGCCTAATTTATTTTTATTTTTAGGTGCATCCTCAAAATTTTAGGGTATATAATTGGCTGCATTCTCAATTTTGTTCCCCCCCCCGAGTCTTTGGGAGGGAAACAAGTTCCATTGTTTGCTGTTTGTCTTTGTTTATTTGTTTGTTTGTTTGTCTGTTTGTTTGCCCCTCCCTTTATTTTCCTCTGTTATTTCCCTTGAGGTCGCCATTTGCCCTGTGCCGTCCAAATGACGAAAACACAGTCAAATTATTCGTCAAGTGAGGGCGCTCTATCATTTTTTTTCGCCAGTATCGGCATAGTCTTGGTCCAAGACGTTATTTTTGCGCGCGTCCCTCCAAACCATCACCCACCAACACGTTTGCTGCGTTTGGAGAACCACAATGACGCAATGACGTCTTGAACCTAGACTACTATCGGCACTACACACCACATTACACACGTCGCCCATATTATTTATAACATTACAACATTGTTATTTTGCTCCAACGTAGCAGAATTCGTTATCGTAGAAATTTCCAATTGTAATAATCATGGGTTCTTGATGAGGAAGTAAGTGACATGACGCTGTAAATGACGGAATAACGTTTGTCGCCCCACTGACACTGTCGTGTAAAAAGGTAGGAACTGGATTTTGGATAAATCGGAAGATTTTGCCTAGGCCCTAATTATTTTTACCTGGCTAGCCGAGTAACGTTAGTGAGTACGATAGCGTATGGGCTAACGTACTTTGCTCATTGTGACTGTGCACAAAACGTGCATCTTTACCTTGGTTATACCGTGCACGTACGCAAAATCCCCGGGCTGGTTTGCCCCTAGGTTGCACACAGTGCTCTGCTTCACAATTATTTTGTGTCATAAAATTTCAGATCAGGGATCCTGCTGATCCGGATCCCATTTTAGTGTATCCTGCATGGGACGTACATGTAGATCTGTAACACAGTAACATCACTGATCTCATGTGCAAAACAAAAAGGCCCTTTAATTCCTTAAATACATGTAGTTTTCGAACCCAGCAAAAGGCCTACATGTACTCCACAATCATGTGACAATTGCCAAATGTTTTTTTGTTCATTTCTAGTTGATACTTTGTCTTATTAAATTAAGGTGACCAGACGTCCCCGATGAAAAATTGTCCCCGAAAATGTCCTCGATTTGACAAAAATGGCCCCGAAAATTCTTATTATCCTAAATAAAAAAAACTGAACACAAATGCTGTGCTGAAGAAGACCCATTCTTCAGAGAAGTACAGTAATTTATGCATGGTATGCGAAGACAACCGTCTATTATTATTAAGACATGTGAGTATCCCCACTCATGTCAACTGGACAAGATGTCCATAGTTGCAACCATTTTGCATAGGCACCATCTGGATTCAAACATTTTTCAAAATTATACCCCTCCCCCAGGACACGGATCACTGTCCCTGGATCATCTCAACAAAATATGGCCACCTTATATTAAATGATCAAGTTTTTGTCAGCATCATAGATCTGATTCACTAGACACTAGATCATGTAGAAATTGTAGATAGTTGATATTTGCTGAGTTGACAAATCTGATTGACTTGATACCTTGTACATGTGTATATTATAATACACTTGTACACACATGTACCGGTACTTTAAATGATTGGTTATGTGTAGCCCTACATGTACGTGTAACTTGTTGCAGTGTTGTTACTAAAAGTACAGGGAAAAGAGGTCATACGCTGTATTTGTTGACTCACATAATACACTGTACACCTGACATACATTCTGTACCTTTTTTTGTTGAGTCAGCCAGTATGCATTTGATGTGGTACATGTATGTACCAGTGCAAAGTGTGCACTTACATTTATAATGTAAATATTGCTTGCCATTCTACCAGCACATTTAAAGTTAAAGGTACAATACATGATTGGTAAAGGTCACAGGACTGCACTCATACTTTGTATTATCAAACATGTACATGAAATAATAAACCTGCGAAAATTTTAGCTCAATCAGACATTTGAGTCACGAGAAACTAGCGAAAACTCAACTTGATTTTTCTTATAAAACATGAAGAATAGTTTACTTTATGTTTGTTCCAAAAATCGTTCGGACGAACGATCTTAGGAAAAGACACTAAATCTTGATTTGCTTGAAAAACCCAGCATCTGATGAACCAAGATTTCCCATGGTGACTGTTTGCACTGTTTACGAACTGTTGAGTCCAATTTCTGTCTCAAACTCAATAATATTTTTTGGAGGCCTTGCAAATCCTATTTATGCTCCCTCAATTAAGGTTTATTATTATCTGCAATAAAATGATGTACATTGATTATGTAATGAAATTCTGCCAATTATTGAGTTCGTAGATCCATGCGCAGTAAGTTGCAATATACATGTATGCCAAATGATGCACTACATACTGGTACATGTACATCATTTCATAAATCAGATGAACAACATCATTGTGTATTTTAGGTGTATGTGTTTTCATGGAAGGTATTGTTTTTCGAAGTATGGAGAAGGAAATTTTTTTTTTTTACAGAAATTGCTCATTAAAGGTGTACACACATGTACTGTATCTTCACTTGAGTCTAAAAATTATTGTAACTTTACAATTTTTCATTTGTGCTACATATAAATGCAGTAAAAAATGTACAATGGGAGACTTTTGAGAATCGGTCTGCAAGTCAACAGTGCATGCGCATGCATGTGTACGCACGCGCAAAACAATGCGCGCATGCTCACAATTGCGCGTGCTTGCGCTTGCGCTGTTGACTTGAAGACCGATTCTCAAAAGTCTCCCATTGTACACGATACTTACAGTACCGCGTGTACATGTTACACTGTGCATGTACATACCCCGGTACATGTGTACAGGTTTGTTTTTACCATGTTTACGGTACACAGTTTACATTCTGCATCCTCCAGATTTGAAGCCAGCAGTCTGGTGCCTCTCTTCACAAGAAGAAGCGACCGTCCTTCCATTTCAATCAACATGGATCCACCAGAGTCGGCACAGGATTCCAGACTTTGCACGGATTGTATACTTGAAAGAAGGACAGTGTCCATGCAGACGAACTCTCGCTGCAAACAAAACTCCCCGCCAACGGAATGTTCACGGACATCACATTTGCAAGGACACAGCAGGACATGGCATTCTGGGAGTTTGAAAAGCGCCCTCAATGTCAGATGGCCGCCATTGCTACATTTGAGTCTTCTAGTCATCCTTTTATTAAGAGCAGGTACGTAAAAAAAACACCCAAAACACTGTTTTTCAGAGGCAAATCAGAAAATCACGACAAAAAATGGTTTATAAATACACATGTACTGCTTTTCAAACCCCTCTTAGAGCCTATTACCTCCATGAATTCTGAAAAAATAGATGAAAATTGACACAAATTTGAAAAAATTAGGCTCTTTCCCTTCTGACTGCCAAATTAACAAAGATACATGTAATTGACTATCAGGGACACCACCAATGTAGGGCTGGATAGCTCAGTTGTTAGAGTGTCTGTACAGTATTCCGAAGGTTGCTGGTTCGAATCCCCCTCCAGTCAATTTCTCTTTGTTCACTTTTCAACATGACTCTTTCCCTTTGGTATTTTTTCATGCTTCCCTCAATTGGTTGTTTGGTTGTCATTTTGTGTCTTCTTTTTCAAAACATCTACTCTTAATTCAGTCCTTTGACCATTAAAACCATTTACATGTATGGTGGAACGACGCTTAAACGAACATGGCAGGATGCACAGATATTGTCCATTATAGTGGTCATTTGTTATAGTGATCTACAAGAACCATATTGGGTACATATTCTACAAAAAAATGAGAGTCAAGGATGATGTTCGGTATAGCCAAATGTTCGGTATAACGGTGTTCACTACAGTGGCATTCCACATCATAATTTACACATATCAATTGTCTAAATTACAAAAATAAATTACCATGTAATGTATGTACACACTTTGTGTGATGCATTCAGTGTATAAAGTGTAATCAGTATTTATAATCATGGAGAAATGTGTCTTATTTCACCGTGGTATGATTGATGGCAGATGAGCTTAATGTAAACGTATAGGCCTATTATACATGTATCTAGTTACTGTGCTTAAATCTTCACCCAAGGCTAGGACTAATCCTAAGATGCACTGTGCATATGTACATACATGTACGTGTACAATATTCATCAATCTTATTTGCTAAGTGAAGTGTAATGTCATCTGCTGAAGATATTACCAACTCATCTTAACCACATAATGAAGCTGACTTGAATCACGGAGCAATGCCCTTGGACGGAATGGGACCTGTCCTTGTCACTCAGTGGGATAGTCTGGCCAACCGCTAGACTTGACCCAAGTCTGACTTTCGTACCTGTTGTCCGCACGGGTCATTATTGAGCGCCCTCACTTGCCAGCTATGCACCAATCAACTCTGTTTTTTATAACGGGAAGTTGCGATTCAAGAAATAGATGCTGAGCAGCTGAGGGCGTTGCAACGAATCTTGGAATCATTCGGATTTACAACGAAACTAGGAATCCCAGTTTCATCGACGGATAAATTTACAAATACATTGCTGCTTTCAGAGATATCCGTGGTCAGATTAAAAGGCAGCAATTCCAGTGTAAAGCCTACTTTAACTTTACGATTGGTAAGATTGAATAAAAGAAACGTGATTTTTTATTAAGATTTGAAAAAGAAAGTTAAGAAAAAGCATTTCTTATGTGTTTTATTGTTTCATTGGAACACCGGAACGAAAATTGGAAAACGGCCGATCGCATCGGTCGGAATTTCGGAACCCGACGGACGACCCATTCCGACTCAGCCTTAGTACGGCCTATTGCTTTATTTGGTTGTTGTTTGTTAGACTTGGGACAAAAAACAACTTGGGTTTAGTAATCATTTGAACGTGGACCGTGAGGCTGCCTGCATTCATGTTCACGTCATGAAACCCGACTTTGGACAAGTCTAGCCAACTGGCAGTGTCAGTCCCTGGCATTGTTGCTGACTGTGGGGGCATTTTATAGTTAATACTTAATCCCTGGTACACCATGTACACTGAGCTGAATATAACTGGCCTAGAGGTACAGATCCCATCAGTTTGAGAAGTGAAACAATTGTTAAATGACCTTTTAAAGTTCAGTATGAAGATAACGTACTAGTCAACAGTAGTGCACAAGTGCAATGTCCATGTTAATAATTCTATTTACCAGTATTGGTACATGTACATATACATACATGTACATGTATGTATTTTATGTATTTTATGTATTTATGTATTTTGTTAATATCATGCACACAGTACTACTGTACTTGCATTTAATTATGTGTACATGTACACATACTGTAAGATTAGATGCATGTTTTAACATGTACCGTATACATGTAGGCCTACTTTGAGTTCAGATTAAGTTTACAATGTTCCGTATATATGTTGTATTGTAAATTGTACAAGTTTGTAATTTTACAATAAGAAATGACACACGTGTGTACATACTGTGCATGTACTACTACAGTCTTCATAGTCTTATTACATGTATTAGGGCATTTACGAAACAGAGGCTCGAACAGGCTCACAGGCTCAGTGGTGCACCCAAGGGGGTGGGGCTCGGGGAGCTTGTTACGAAGTGCAATTTACACCGTACACATATCCCTGTAGGCCTATATTACACACTGTTACACCTGAGTAAGGCTGACATTATAAGTGCTCTTTGGTCACACAATGCTGGCCAATGTACATTATACCATAGAGGAAGGAAACATTATTTGTAATGCTGTGTACATTCATGATCATTGATGTACAGTGTACAGTATACATGTACTGTATGCAGTACTTTACTAACTATACTGTACACTGTATGTACACTGTACATTAGTATACATGCGACTTCATTTCTTGGATTTGAATTTTTTGTTTTATTACTTACAGGTATTTAATTTTGAATGAGGATTTTTACTGTATTAAATATAAAATTTGAAATAAATTTAAACACCCCCACATGTCCACTGTACATGCTGTACATATACATACATTGTATACATCCATCTCGGCTTTTGTACAAGTACTGCCATGACGGTACAGTCATACATGTATGACAGTACTGTAAATTTTTTACAGTGCAATAAACAGCTTTTGAGTTCATATTCATCTGTACAGTCTGATTTATTGCAACCATACGTACGGAAGGCATTAAACGGAAACTGGTTTTAATTGCTGTGTACTGAAGAACCATGATAACCAGCCAAATGTTGTTGTGCCTACATGTACGGTATATGCTATTTTCTGTCCACAACATACAGCTTGATGTACATGTACTGTACTGTACTGTACAAGTACATACTGTACGTATGTTTACTGTACAGTTAATGTGCACTGTAATAATAATAATTTAATAAAACCGCATAATTTATATAGCGCATTAAAAATCACTGATCTCTCAATGCGCTTTACATTTTAGTGCAATTAAAAACTAATCCATAAACGTTACCTAAAATACTAGACCAGCTGAATCCACAACCAGTAGCTAAAAATACATTTATAACTTTATAAGCAAAACCATTCAACTAAAATAAAAACATTGGGATATGCACTGTACCTACATGTATGATACATTAAGTGTATCATACAGTACTGTACTATAATTATGTACATTTGATTGTGCCATACGTATCATGTGTATGAACCATGCTATGTTCAAAGAGTTTTTTAATGTATACACTGTATGTGTGGCATTGCCCCCACCCAATTACGCTCATTTGTTGGCTTATTTCCAAGGAAATAAGCCAACAAATGAGTTGTTCTAATTTCCTGTAAAATGTTTACTCATCTCGACAAGACTTTAAAAATTGCATCTTAAAGGTTCAATACATGATTGGTACATGTAAAGGTCACAGGACTAGCACTCATACTTTGTCTGATCAAACGTACATGAGATAATAAATCTGCATGAAGAATAGGTAGTTTACTTTATGTTTGTTCCAAAAATCTGTGTCTTCCCTTTTTCCCATCAGGCCTCGCTGAAGCCGCCTGTCAGACAGGACGGCCCTACGTGGGCTACTTCCCGGCCGCCAGCGAGGAGCGAATCAAGCTGCAGCACAGCACGACGGTCCAGGACTGCGCCGACCTGTGCTGCGAGAAGAAATACTGCGATCTGGCCTGGGTCGTGGCGGACGACTGCTTCCACGCTCGGTGCCTGACGAAAGAAGACTGCATCCCGTTACCAGCTACTGATGAGGATAGTGTGGTGTATGTGATGGACAGATCAGAGCACCCGCAAAGTCAAGGTACGGTATTATCGCCATTCTACCTTGGATTGATTTCACGAAGCCCTACAATCGATCGTAATTTGAGTTTTTACAAAGGATAAATCTATCGTATCCTACATAGGGCTGCAGTACATCACAAATCCTGGAATTGATAAAGTTATATGATGAATATTAATTTAAATGATTTGGTCGAGAAATAGATAATATGCAAATGAGGCTTGCCCTTCACCGACGTAAATGAGCACTGTATACTCTGTGCTTGTGAGTGCACATAAAAAATCATGTGCTGGTTTAGGTGGGATTCTAACCCACGACCTCCTGCTTACTAGTGCAGATGCCATACCGCTAGGACACCAAGCTAGCTGGGGTCAGCATAGTGAATCGAATCCAAATTACCAATGTCAGTTTTCAATCAGAATTAACACTCTCCTGAGGACGGCGAAATCATATTTGTTTCCAATTTTGTTTTTGCAGATGGGGCCCTTTCGTGCGACCCATATGATAAGTGGGATCCTTGTCCAGCAAATGAATACTGTAATATAAATCAATGCGTGTGCAACAGTAACACCATCAGAAACCCTGCCACCGGTCTCTGTGAGCCTCAAGACACAGGTGAGTAAAGTCGGACTATTTATTCACGTGAATTATTTCCTGTAATGATAGCGGAATTGTCAACATTTTTTCACATTTGTTGGTGTTTTACATACAATCAGGGCGCCCCTTTTTATTACTTTGGTTCTCATTTCCCGACCGACCCATTATTTGGGCTCCGACCGTCTGAATGACATAACATAAATTCAAGAAAAAATAATAATAAAAATTCCAGAATTTCTGGAGACAAATTTTGCCAATAGGCCTACATTTTTATACTTTCTATCACAGAAATGATGAAAAAACATTTTTATACTTTCTATCACAGAAATGATGAAAAAAAAATATTCAAATGAGATTACAGTGAATACAATGAAAATCATTTTCGTGAGGTTTGTGTGTATTCAGCCAGACAACTCAGACAAAAATGCGATTTTTGTGTACACAAAAATCGCATACTAACTTTCACTGACTGTTTGGGCACTGGAAAAGTGTTGTAACTTTTGCACAGACTTACTTGTCAGACTGTGTTTTGTCACAAAAAAGCAGTCAACTATTGCAAGACCAAACCCTGATTCAGTTAGCCTAGAAAAATGTATAGCAATCAGTTCTCATAAATGATGCATTTTGTGAATTTAATTGGTGAATATACTTAGTTTTGTTTAGAAAATGGAATTCCGTTTCAAGGAGCGAATTCCATCCGTTTTCCATTTTTGCCGAAAATCGGTGGCCCTACAAGGGTAGAGGTTGAACTAATCTGACTAAAAACTAGTATCAATATCGGTTGGACATGTTGGAAGCAAAACCAGTAAAATCTGTTTGATACAAAATCCGCCATTTATAGTCTGTTTCCAATAGCGATCATAATTGTACATTATTTGTCAAGTGCTGTTCAATAGCAATGAACTAGAATGAAAATCCAACAGCTGACACGAACTCGGCCTTTAAGTACCGGTAGTTAAGTAGTGCTAGTTTTAAATTAGCCTCTTACTAAACTCACGTACTGTACACACTACACACGTGTGCAATCATGGCAGGTTTTGTTTTGTCTGATTGAGCCAAATCGATTAGCACAGTTGCCTTAGCAACCTTCAGTAAATGTGCCCGATCAATGATGGCAATCAACACAATTGGAATGGCCATTGAATCAAAGCAAACTTTAATACCATAATACAATTGATTGGTTTATTGGCAGTTTACACGTACATGTATATAATGTACTATACATGTAGGCCCTACCTACATGTACATGTACATGTATACATAATGTACAGATGGGGCCTACATGTTACATACATGTACGTGTATGATATTAAATTTCCGAGGACGGGTACTAAGGAAGTGTTGCCCATACCATTCTATACTTCCTCCAAACCAGTGAACTTGAAATTGGCATAATGTTCATATTGTGAGCATTTTCTGTCATCTTTACAAATACGGACAGTCAAAATTAAAAAGGTAGCTGATACATTAGGGAGATATCAAATTGTCTCCCTTATTCCAGATGTCTCCCAAATGTTCACTTTCAGACGCTAACGTGTCTCCCTAATACAAGTATTCAGTACACGTCGGCAATATGATGGAAATGTGTTAAACCTCTGAAAGGAACTCATAGGACTTTTCAGTAATTACAAATGTAATTTCAAGATATCGGCAGAATAAGTTAATTGATTATTTTCTGCTCATCTGGTGGAAATGTTTACACGATGATATAGGCATTTTCCAAGCCACAGTACACTTGAAAGAGAAAAAAAGAAATTGTTTATTTTGCTGGGGAGTGGGTCTACATGTACGCGTCTCATCAATTTTGTCTTAAATATGGATGACAGCTGCATATGAAGTGCATTCATTACACACACATTAAAGGTAGTATCATACTTTGGTAAGAAACCAAAACAGAAATGTTCACAGATTTACGTACATAACTTACAGGGTATGGAGATGGTGCTGGTAGAAACCTACTATTAAAATGTGTCCACCTGAAATGGTGTATTTATCCAGAAATTAGTAAAACAACCACCGAAAATCTTTTTGGTCTTTTAAAAGATCAAAAATAAAAGAGGAAAGACTTAAGAAATACTGTGGCTGTTTTTCACTGTTTTCTCAACAAGTGGGCACCGTATGGGACTGAAATTTTCACAGATGACTGTTGCTGTATCTGTCTTGATATTTTTGGCCATGAATCTGTATAATTTCTTTGATAAAAACCAAAGTACATGATATTACCTTTAAACTGATACGGGTCATTACAGGGAGTCACATGGAAGCCTATCAATCATGTGATATGTGTACACTACTTGTTAACATGTATGGTAGACGTGTACATGTATGCTTACTGTTTTTCATTTCATTCCATGGACCGTTCCGGCTTTGCTCTTAAAAGCCCAGCCCACATATGTACATGTATTTTACATACATCATACCACGTGTGACTGAGTTTGACCAAGGCTTTCGTGATCACTTAAATTAAAAGGCGTCCTCCCTGGCTCCCATTGTTCAATGTGCACAGTTTGATTGACAGGCCGGAAGGGTCCATTGTTTTCTTTGATGAGTAGTTTGCAGCAGTTTTATTGCTTCATTGAAATTTGTTTGTGTATTTAAACATTTTGCAGGTTGCACATACACGTGTACTTTCTATCAATCATTTTGAATGAACGTTTTCTGTTTATACCTCATTAAAGTTCACAGCCAGAATAGTTTTAGATTCCTTCCAAAGCAACGACCAGTTTTAAAGAGACTGAAGAGTAAGTTGGTGTGTGGCTGAGATTCAATTAAGTTTAATTGCATGGCCGCTAAGCATGCTAGACGACATACCCAGTTTGTAATTATTTAATGCGGTAACAACCAAATGCATTGATTAACCTTTTAACCTACAGTGTACACATGTACATAGATGATACGTGTAGTCTTTTTTATTGTTGTTTTATGTTTTCTTGTTCTTTTTTTGGTGTACATGTATTTAGTACATGAGAATGGGAAACAATGTGTAATACATACATGTAAATTTGCATGTTGTTTTGATTGCGGGCATTTTGGCAACTTTGATGGTATTTTCTAAAGGAGTTGTGTTGGGTTTATTTTTTTTTGTTAAATTGGTTTATTTGTTGATTTTATTAAATTTGTTTATTACTTATTTGTTTATTTGCTGATTGGTTTGTTTGTTTGCCCGTTTTCTTGTTCATTTGGTCTTTTGTTTGTCTCTTGATGTTTGTTTGGGTTTTTTTTTCGGTTTTTTTTTTTCTTTTTTTTTTTGTTCATTCATTTGTCAATCTTTTGTTTGTTGTTTATGTTGTTGTTGTTGTCTCTTTAGTCATTTGTTGTTTTGTTTGTTGGTTGGGTTGTTCGTCTGTGTTTTCTTTTGCTTGTGCATATATGTTTGTTCAGTGGTTTCTAAATTTGATGAATGGAATCCCGAAAACTGACTGTCATGATACATAACAGTAATACAGGTTAAAGCCTACGGAGTGCAACACAGTGAGTATCCCAACAAATGCAAGCCTCAAGTTTATCGGTGGCCATGGAGGCCATGGCCTTCATTGCCCTGGATCTTGGCCTTGGTGCCCCCTTCAAATGTTTCCATAGACATTATGATTTTCCAATGGAAGTACCCTTTGAAATGGAAAAGTGGCCTTGCCCCTTTCAGAACCAAATTCAAGGCCTGCAAATGTAGTACGCTTGTTGGGATCCTGTGTTGTACATGTACATGTACGTTTAACGTACTAGTTCTGTCATGTCTATAGTAGGAGCCTGCTGATGCAGCGCATGCAACAGAATTACAACTGGCACACATGGGACTGTACTCAGTTTACAACATGTATCTAGATGTAGATCCCAAACAACTGTGCAAGTTGCAGCCCACGCATTTCATCACATGATATATGCCCAGAACAAATGATTCCTTTGTTTGTTTGCCAAATCCCACAGAATTAATTTGTGTACATCTGTGAAATTTGCACATGTTATGTAGGCCTAATTACACAAGTATGTGTAGGCAAGTACATTTTTATGTGTGTACACAGTAATTGAATCGTTGCATTGAGTACATGACGTGTTTACGTTTTTGAATACAACTCCTGGGGTCAATTTCATGGAGCTGTTAAGCACAAAAAATTGCTTAGCTCAAAATGACTTGCTTAATAAAACAAACAACCATTACAAATTCAATATGATATTCATGGTCAGCAAACAACAGCCAAAAACAAACACAAGTGATACACAACACATGGAATTTTGGTTGTTAATCCTGTTTTTTTATTAAGACAGAAATTTCATGGTGAGCAAATTTTTGTGCTAAGCAGCGCCGTAAAATTGATCCCTGGTCTAAATTGCATGATTTTGTTGAAAATGTATACTGTAGTCATGGTAGTAGTTACTGTAGAATTGCTGGTTAAATGCATACTCCTGATTGCTGATGAACTAAACTTTGGTTTCAATTTTGTAGAGCTACTTTGTAGTTGAATATGATAGCCTGAGAATTGTACGTCCAAGCGATTAATTCCAAGTTAATTATGTAATAGTCTGTTGTTGTTTGTGCCGGAGCCCATTTATTCATTTTTGTTTGCATCTCTTTGTTTTTTTGTTTTGCATGCTTTGTAAACATCACATTCACCCCACCCCACCACATTTGCTGGATCTAGAGACCGTATTAGCTGCCTCCGATTCTAGCGATTTATTTGACGTGCATGATGGTGGAGGGCTGCAATCCGAGGATCACTATCCGCGGTACGGAGATGCGGCTTACGGAGAGAACCGCGAGGGCGGTGTTGATGAGGCCGAAGGTGCCCACGGGCACCACCACCATGGCAGCTCGGCTTCGGACAGGTATCCCCTCTGCCGGTCGGATCAGGACTGCCACGACATGCTGGAAATTTGCCTCGGCGTAGAGCAGTTCGGGGAGGGCATATGTCAGTGCATGAAAGGGCTCCGCATGTCGGAAGAGATGGAAACGTGTCTCCCAGATTTCCCTACAGGTTGTGTGTCTGTGTTAAATGTTGTTGTTTATGTTGTTGTTTCTGTTTGTTTGTTTGTTTGTTTGTTTGTTTGGTCATTATCACTATAATTCCAGACTCTTGAGAAACATGCATGTAGCGCGTCTGCACACATGGACTATGTTAATGCAAACTTTGGACGATGTTCAACAAAGTTTAATGGCAAACACTGTACCTAGAATAAACGTGTTCAAAGTCAATGGGCTTTTGCGTAGAAAGAAGAAGAAGAAAAAAGGGAAAAAATCTGAACAAAAAGAAAAGGCTTTCCCACAACAACGCGTAAAAAAGTCAAATGATAGCTCTCACATTTTTCTCTGAAAGGTACAAGCATACTTTGGTAAGACACCAAAACAGACATGTTCACAGATTTACGTATAACTTACAGTGTATAAAGATGGACCTAATACATGTACAAACATACTGTTAAAACGTTTCCATTTTTATCGTTTTATCCAGAAATCAGTAAAATATAATACAGAAAACCTCACAATGACAATTAGGGGCCTACCTCACAATTTTGTATAACAATTGCAACGGTTTTTTGCTGTTTTCTATTGTTTCCAATGAAATCTCCACCCACAGTTGTAGGACACACTTTGAATTAGCTTCAGCATTGTATTGTACTTAATTTATTTGACACCGATATGACAATAGATTGAAATGAAATATGTGTGAGGATTACATTGTATGTACACAGATGTTGATTGACCCATAGAGCAAGGACATGCATTTATGAACATGTATGTACAATGTACAGTACAGTACAGTTTTGCTAACATGTGTGTGAACATGAAAATGAAATGTACTTGATGTACATGTACACAATGCTATTAATATTCTTACTATACATTTACATACATGTACAATTTATTCTTGATGTAGATTGTACATTGTACATTATACCTGTGTCCAATGTGTATACATACATGTACATGCAATGTACATGTACATACATTGTACATGTGTTGCACTAAACAGCACTATGCATCTACAGTCATGACACTTGTTAATAATGCAATGTATCCAGACAATACATGTTTAGTTAATACATACAGCACATTGTTCACTCATTTGGGTCAATAGCGCTCCGCAATTGCGCTAAAAATAGCACACCGGAACTCAGACAAAATTACATTGCAACCATGCAAATGTGTGGTATATGCGCGTGCATGCATGGTGTACACTACGTGCATAGGTCAATGTTTGTCTGACATCCGGGGACTCGTGTGATATCATTAGTGCGGAACGCTATTACAGACTTGTAGTTGTATATGTATCATTGGTATTATGTGTACAGTGTATCTTATAACTTGAGTCACAAAGCTGGTACAGTTATTAAAGGCAGCATACACAAAAATTTAATACCGTGAAACAAATAACAGTAATAATGATAACGATTATAATCATTTTGTATAAGCACAGCAACCAAGGATTTGAAAAACTAACAAACAAACAAACAAACAGCTAAATTAAAGTTTTAAAAAAACTGAGCATCAAAATTGTTGGGTGCATAGTGCCTACATAAAAATTGCTATGTGCTCACGACCCTAAGACCTGTATTAGTTTTTGGACCTGTACCAATCGAGGCTTGAGGCTAAGCTTTGCTGGATTTATTTTGCTACCGCCATTTTCTGTTCTAAATGCAGGGCTTGAGATTAGCCTGTAGACATAAGAAAGATGAGGCTTTATTTGGTGGGCCTCAAATAACGGTAACGAAATTAGTCCAAAGCCCTTGCCTTTTCTAATAGTGTGTTTCTTATTGGGCTTATTCTGACCCAAATTTAATGTTATCCATTCGTGCTGCATCACCGAGCAATTTCTGATTGTCTGGAAAAGTCCATTTTGCTACCATTACAATAGCGCTGCGCACTTGCGCTAAAAATAGCACCGAACCTCAGACAAACATTGCAACGTGGCCATGCAAACGTGTGGTGAGTGGAAGTATGTGTGCGCGTCGCGCGTGGTGTGATGTCATTAGTGCGGAACGCTATTGAGTGACAATCTATGGTTTCAGACTGAACAAACCTGTTTCGTGCTTTTCAGTTCCAAAAAGTTGTATAACATGCAGTAAATCGCACACTGACTTTCACTGACTGTTCGGGCGCTGCCACTGGGAAAGTGTCGTTACTTTTGCACAGTGAAGACTTTTAACTTGTCAGACTGTGTTTTGTCACAAAAAACAGTCAACTATTGCAAGACCAAACCATGATACAGTTAGCCTAGGAAATAGCAATCAATTCACATAAATGATGCATTTTGTGAATTTAATTGGTGCATTTACTTAGTTCTGTTTTGAAAATGGAATTCCGTTTCAAGGAGATTCCATGAATTCCGTCCATTTTCCGTTTTTGCGGAAAATCATTGGCCCTATATAGGGTACCTACTAAAATGGTGATAGAATTTCAAGGGCTGTATATTTACTCCCTTCTAATTAGGTTTTCATTGAAGGAGCAACCAGCATAAAAAACAAAAGGCAATTATTAGTGGGGTCACTGTATATATACCATGCCAACTCAAAAAGTTGATTGTGTCAGCGCAACATGTCAAAATGAGTCATAACGCAGTAAGGACAGTTGCAGTTTAAAGGTAATATCATACTTTGGTTTTTATCAAAGAAATACAAATTCATTGGCAAGAATATCAAGAAAGATACAGTAACAGTCATCTGTGAAATTCTCAGTACTGACTTTTTGAGAAAACAGTGAAAAACACCTACGGAATTTCTTGAATATTTTCACCATTATTTGTTATCTTTTATAGATCCAAAATATTTTCGGTCGTTGCTTTTACTAATTTCTTGATAAATACACCATTTCAGGCGGAAACATTTTAACGGTATGTTTCTATCAGCACCATCTTTGTACCCTGCAAGTTATAGGTAAATCTGTGAAGCTTTCAATTTTGGTTTCGTACCAAAGTATCTTTACAAACTTGTCGCACAATTTAACATAAATTGATGAGTTTCTCATATTTTCACCCCCACGCTACCCTTGATATACATAATGTACCGGTATACATCTGAGTGGTAGGCGCGGTTATAGAGCCAAAAATTTGGGGGGGCTAGAAGAGCCATTATTTTTTGGGGGGGCTAGAAGACCCAATATTTTGGGTTCTTCTAACACTCGCTTCTGCTATGTCTTATTAGGGGTCGAAAAACATGCACATTATAGGCCACACAACGCGTTTTTTTATGTAATTGGCGCTTAATAACTGAAAAAATCCAGTATTTTCAAGAATTTTTTTTTCACTTGCATTTTTTTGGGGGGGCTAGACAAAATTTTTGGGGGGCTACAGCCTAGCCCCCCCGTAGAACCGTGCCTGCTGAGTGGTACATGTATCCAACTTTGTATCACCTTTTCGATGCATAATTTAAGTTGCAAAGTAACCAAAACAGACAGATTGCCCATAGGCCTCGTTTTGTTGGAGCCGGTCAAACAAACACCCACGGTGATAGCAGCTGTTGAATATCTCATACGCCGATACCAGTGAACCGTGCCGGTAATCCGCCAACAATCATCCCATTGCCGTCTCTTTATTTTATTTTTTTTCTCTCTAATTTTAGAAACATAATTTATGCAGGAAAGCAAAAACCATATTGCAAGTAATTTGCATAATCTATCCTTTGACATACACACAATGGTAACAGGGATTATACATGTATACTGTATTTGTGCATATTTGCATTTCAATACATTTTATGCTTGCTAGTTGCATGCACTGTTGACGTGGCTGTTCTTTTTTTTCCTTTTTTTTTTACATTATTTTTCAGTTGTTTTTAATGAATTTACAAGTCATCATGGTGTATGCTATAATATTTAAATACACAAATTTAATCTTGCCGTACAAAAAACAAAGTGGTCGGAAATGTTTAAATTTAATATGAAATTGTAGCATTGAACTTGAAGCACCACACACAACCCGACACACAACCCAATGTGAAAGACCAACCATACACAGGCTTCATACGTGTCGAAGCACCAACCGGGCACACACAACCAAATTGAGCTGGTTCCCGAGATCCAAGCACTAAGTTCCAATCACTAAGAAGCAGGAACCAGAAACCGGAAAAGTATTAGACATGTGTCTGGGGCCTTTCTCAAAGCTCATCTCCAGTTCAGGCTCAGGCTCAGGCTCAGGCTCGGGCTCAGGCTCAGGCTCAGGCTCAGGCTCAGGCTCAGGCTCAGGCTCAGGCTCAGTCTCAGGCTCAGGCTCCGGCTCCGGCTCCATTTCGTAAAAACAAACTTATAAAATAAAGTGTATCAAAATAGAGGCTTTTGGCTGTAGTTCGGAAGTAGATTCTCTGGTTTGAGACAGAAAACAGAACTTCAGCTTCAATGAAAAACCACAACCTATATTTTTAGCATAAGGATAACAGAGACGAAGCCAGAGCCCGAGTCGGAGCCAAGCTTTGAGAAAGGCCCCTGGTTGGCATGGTTGGTGTTTCTTTAACTTCATAATGTTGGTACAATTATATTTAAATTTTTGTCTCTGATATACATAATTTTGGTTCTTTTCTAGCCAGATCGGCAAAGTCATCAAAATTAATATCACCATTTGGGTAGCATTTTATACAGGCTGAAAACAGCTGTTGATTTCCAATCCAAAAACAGATGTTGTTTGTCTGCCAACAAACAGTCAACTTATTTATATCATTTTTCCATTTACAGGAATGACGAGGATAATGAAGAAATATCAATAAATTCAATGTCATTCAATTCTGTTTTTCTTTTATTTTTTTCCCCTGTGGAAACGGTTGACCTTTTTAAATGAAACTTGAAAAAGATAACACTGTAAATGAAATAAATAGACTATAGACTGTATACTGTACATGATATGAAGCATCAATATCGCTACATGTACTTGCATAAACATAGCATTCATTTTGAAAAAAACAAAAAACGTTGAGGATACTGTGAAAATATTTAAACACAAAAGTGCATATGTTTTTTTTTGTAAAATAATTATGCTAGAATTTGTAATGCATACATGTATTGTACAGAGTACAGTGTACTTTGCATGTATGCAGTACTTTATGCAGTATGCACCATAAAAAAAAGTGTGTATAAGTGTGCATTGCATATGTTATGTACAGTTGTACACACATGGACGCCATATCATACAATAGCGTTCCGCACTAATGACGTCACACCACGCGCGACGCGCACAAATACCTCCACTCACCACACGTTTGCATGGCCACGTTGCAATGTTTGTCTGAGGTTCGGTGCTATTTTTAGGGCAAGTGCGCAGCGCTATTGTACATTGCATACAGTATTAGTCCACTGCCTGTTATGTACTGATGTGTGTATGCTGCACACAGAACGCGCAGTACTACGCTGTCATGCGTCAAGTACGCACAACATATCAGCATTGTACCCGAAAACAGCCCAGTTGGTTTCCCGAGAAATGCCGTGGAAACTTTATACTGCCCGTTACGCACAGTGTGCGGTTGCTCATTGGAGGAATCTGCATGCGTATGCAAATAAATTGCACTCTGCAAAGTGCATTAACCATGCATTATTCATATGTTTGACCTTTACGCATGGGGTCACACATAATAGCGCTCCGCACTAAATGACGTCTCAAAATTCCCGGATGTCAGACAAACATTGTCTCACACACGTAGTGTGTATGCACACGCACACCACACATTTGCATGGTTGCAATGTTTGTCTGAGATGATCCTGTGCTATTTTTAGCGCAAGTGCGGAGCGCTAAATGCAGTCTAGAGGGCCCTGTCGTACTGCAATATAAATGATCATACATTTTACTTGATGTACATGTATAAAACAGTGCACTGTTTACATCAAGCATCAGCAGATTTACATGACCACCATGTTGCAAATCTCAGGCTTTACCATCCAAAATTACACACTATTAAGCCTTTGGTAACGGCTACAGCTTCTGGCTATAGTGACTGCCATAGTTACGTGTGTTTAATATGTGCAGCCATAGCCCGAGACTTGGTCATGTTGGTGTAAGGCTTACATTTGTACGTATATGTAGTATTTGAAGTGTTCAATGTCTGTGATGTGTTGTATGTCTTAACTGTGAATGTTCAGTGTTCCAATGTGTGTTTATAACCTAGAAAGAATCCTTAACCCCAGCATGGCTTTTAGTATGAAATAGATATTGATGAATTATACATGGCATGAATTATGCATGGCATGAATTATGCATGAAATGAATTGTGCATGAAATGAATTTTGCATGAGGATATAACTAAATGCATGTTGTTTTTGGTGGGGGAAGTGGAAATTATTTTGTTTTGAAAATTGAATTTTGATTGAATTGTTTGTTTGACACCTTGCATTTTGTGGGTTTTTTTGTGGGGATTCCTTTCCGTTCCATGTCACATAACTTTGGACCAATCACGTTTCATTCCATTCCTCACCCTAATCAGGAGAACTCATAACTCCAAGCTCAGTCGCTCAGTCGACTGCGCCGTCAACGCCCGTGCCGAGCACCAGTAACGCCCCCACCTCACCCCCTAACACATCCCCGAAACAGCTCGTTGAAACGACCGCCGAAACTTCCCTCGATTTACCCCCTAACACCACCGACGTTTTCCCCGCGGCTACGACCGTCCCCTCTATCCTATCCTCGCAATCCGAGAAAGACGCAGAAAATAAAACGGGGGATGTGAAAGCGGGAGAAGGTGGGGGCACGAGTCAGGGCGTGGCTGTCACCCAGGGCGTGGTCAGCACCCAGGGCGTGGCCGACACCCAGGGCGCAGCCGGCACACAGGGCATGGCTGGTGCCAAGGGCATGGCCAGTACCCAGGGCGTGGCTGGCACCCAGGGCGTGGCCGGTACCCAGGGCGTGGCAGTCACTGATTCGGGCGTTTCCAAACCTGATGATGAGGTGGGCATGCCAGACAAGAAGAATGGTGAACAGGTTTCTGAGCAATCAGGTATATTCCTTTGGTAGCACCTTCATATGTACTGAGATCATTGAATGACAATTTTCACTCATGTCACAATTTTTTTATTGCATCCTTACAGGCAAACTTCACCATTTTATTTCTTTGGGCAAAGCTTATCATTTACCGAGCAGTTTCTTCAATGCTACCTTATAAACTTGATACACGAAATTTCAAAACTAATGCAGATTAACCAAAAACAATCAAACAAAGGCAAACATTTTTTGGTTGAAATCCCAGCTCAAATAATCCATTATCATACTTTAATTTATTTTCACCCATTGAGGCCCTCATGGTCATTCCTTGTGGTCATTTGTGCAGCGGTCATCATATCAGTAAATCAGTGTTAGTTATTGGCCCAACGGTCAAGTACGGACTTCATCACAATTTTAATAATTCAAATTAGTATATATCAGGGATGTGAGTGGCCACAAAAAAAGAAAATCTGAAAACACTAAGGAAAAAGCTTAAAATTAAACATTTGTAAAGAGCAAGTGTACAAAAAACTGAATTTCTGAGTAAAAAATCTATAAAAAAAAATAATTCAGAATTAAATTTGAAGTCCCACATCTGTGATACATATATAGCAGGTAGGACCATTTATTCATAGCCAAAAAGGAACCTTCAACCTTTAAAGGGGAAAAATTGTAAGCATATTGTGTATGCAAGTTTAAAAAAGTAAACAATACAAAACAATATGTCATTGGACTTTGGGCCATGCCTGTAATGATAAACAGGGTGTGTGAATAAAACACAATTGATGTACCATTTATACTTTTACGTTGCCAAGGAAGCAGTGTATCCAATACAATATACAGTGTGTGTGTAAAAGATGGTTATAAATACAGTGGAACGACACTATAATGGACACGTCGAAATGCACAGAAATTGTCTGTTATAGTGCATTAGTGGTAGTTCGTTATAGTGAACAATGTTCAGCATGCTTATACATTGCACATGAAAATTGGGAGCCAAGGATGATGTTCGGTTTATAGCCAAATGTTCGGTATAGCGGTGTTCATTATAGCGACGTTCCACTGTATGTACAATGTACAGTACCTTTAACTCACTACCGAATGATCGTCCTACAGATTTATAATTCCATTCTGGTTGAGCTTTTCCTAATTT
Organism: Astropecten irregularis; assembly: GCA_963971285.1. Lineage (NCBI taxonomy): Eukaryota > Metazoa > Echinodermata > Asteroidea > Paxillosida > Astropectinidae > Astropecten > Astropecten irregularis. The sequence continues at coordinate 3,794,109 of OZ020259.1, forward strand.
GGAGTTCCTTCAACCTTGTATTCAGACTGTATCTCTCTGTCATTATAACCCTGGTTTTTTTTTTAACCTGGGGTAAGGCATGCCCAGGGTAAATGCAGTGTGGTTTCACACTGCACATGGTGGCATCTTGCTGTAATGTTATAATACGGTGTGGTACCCTATATTTTCAACCCTGAGAATGCTTCTGCAAGTTTTGAACCTGCTTGTTGCCCCGCCATGATGCCAACCCCGGGGATTTTCTGTTTACCTCAAAGAGTTACATCCTAATCCTGGTTGCAAGAATGGTTTACCCAACTCCTGGATAATGGGCAATTTTTTTAGTCTTAACCTGGTGTTAAAAAAATGAAAGTGTGAACGCTCACACTATTAACCCAGGGTAGCTCAGGGGAAAGGCTTGCCGCTTACCTTGGTGGAACTCAGAGATTCCGTTGTGGGAAAGGGCTATTTGACTCTCATGTGGCTAACACCTTGATAATGATAGGAATCAATTTCTTAACCTGCTGCAGAAAAATGATAGTGTGAACGCTCACACTATTAACCCAGGGTTAATCTCAGGGTTAAAACCTGCCTTTTACCCCAAGATAAACCAGAGATTCCGTCGTGGGAAAGGGCTACTTGATGCTCATGTGACTATCACCATGATAATGATCGGAACCAGTATCTTACAAGTTTACGCTTCTTCAAAATAAGTTCTTTCAATTTTTGACATTTTGAACGATAATCCTCAACTCATCACGATAACGTCAATGATTTCATATCATCGCCATGGTTACAGGAGACCAGTCCAAAACCGTTCCAGCCATGGCCACACCCCACAACAACACTACCGTGGCCCATACGAATCCGCCCGACAACCTGACACCGGAGGGCGCCACACTGACTGGCGGAGTCCCAGACACGCTGACGGAGAAGGACATCGACACCTCGACCAAGCTTCGGGAATCAACTGAGACGTCAGAGGAACCAACTCAAGCTGCTCCCAGAGGTGAGGAAGTCTTGGACATATGTCAGAAGTCTCTTGGACAGAACCTAGGGAAAAGAAACACTGGTTGGGCCTTGCTACTCAAAAGCCAGGCCAGTCCTTGGCTCTGCATGGGCTCTTGGGCTTCAATAATCTCAAGCCGTAAACAGCTACACTCAAAGCCCCTGCTGTGTCCTTGATCACTGCTGTTATTGACCTGATTGAAAGATTGAGTCCACATTGATCATGGATAGTATCCAGAATTGGCATGGCAGGGTTAAGAATATGAGTGGTGTTTGCGGTGGGATGAACTTTGACCCTATCGTTGTACAACCTCTTCACCCCCTACCCCTTACCCCTATCCAGTCACCAAACTGATTGTGTCGGCTGGAGAGGACAAGACCCTGCAACTCCCTGAAGAGGACGGAGTGTCTCTGATCGCCTATGTTATCCCAGAGAAGCCCCCTGAAGGTCAGGAGTACAGCTATGACTGGCAGGTTCTGGAGAGTCCCGACGACAGCAAGCCTGGGAAAATGGTCGGTGAACACGCCAGGAAGTTGCAGCTCGATGAGGTATGCTGTGATACTCAACAATACACCAGTAGGGCACACCCCTTGACAAATTGAGCAATCACAATGTGTTATTTAAAGTCCGACATATTGCCGCCATTTTGTCCGACATATTGCCGCCATTTTGTTCGACAAAATTTGTTTCATTTGCACAAGGCAATTCTTTTACAAATTCAAGTTTTATTCTTAACCATGGTCATCTCCTGATGAGGACTAGAGGAGGCTAGTACAAACGTTGAGACCTTACGAGAAGTGTGTACAAAATAGAAAAGTACGAAAGTACAAACGATTTTTACATGGTGTTTCCGCAATCTGATCCACATAATAATCAGTACATCAGTGATTTAGAATTTCAATCATTGGTTATCAAGTAATTATGTCAATGATAATGTCATGTGGCTCATGTAATCAATAACGGTCAATTTCATTTGGATTGATTAGCTATCAGCTGGCGTGTACAGGTTCAAAGTAGAGGTACAAGGGGAGAATTCCTACGGGTCAGCGACGGTCAACGTGACGGTCCTTGCACCGCCTCGGGTCAACGTAGCTCCCAAGGCGGTCATCAACCCACCCAGTCAGGAGGTCATTCTACCCAATCCAGACACATTCCTGGATGGCTCAGGTAAAGTACACAGCAGTAGATGGGACCTTTTGCAAACTTCGGCTATTTTTGGTCCGACATATTGCAGCCATTTTGTCCGACAAAGTGTTTTACATTTTGTATTGCTCAGGCTACGGCTCAGGCTACGGCTACGGCTTGGGCTACGGCTCGGGCTACGGCTCGGGCTACGGCTCAGGCTATGGCTATGGCTACGGCTCAGGCTACGGCTATGGCTCAGGCTACGGCTACGGCTACGGCTACGGCTACGGCTACGGCTACGGCTACGGCTATGGCTATGGCTATGGCTACGGCTCAGGCTACGGCTACGGCTACGGCTACGGCTATGGCTATGGCTATGGCTACGGCTATGGCTATGGCTACGGCTATGGCTATGGCTATGGCTCAGGCTATGGCTATGGCTATGGCTCAGGCTACGGCTATGGCTATGGCTCAGGCTACGGCTCAGGCTATGGCTATGGCTACGGCTATGGCTACGGCTCAGGCTACGGCTCAGGCTACGGCTCAGGCTCAGGCTACGGCTACGGCTCAGGCTGCGGCTCAGGCTGCGGCTCAGGCTGCGGCTCAGGCTACGGTTACGGCTCAGGCTACGGCTCAGGCTACGGCTCAGGCTACGGCTCAGGCTACAGCTCAGGCTCAGGCTCAGGCTCAGGCTCAGGCTCAGGCTCAGGCTCAGGCTCCGGCTCCGGCTCCATTTCGTAGAGCCATTCTAAAATAACGGGTATCAAAATAGAGGCTTTTGGCTACAGTTCTGAAGTAGATTCTCTGGTTTGAAAAGGAAAATAGAGCTTCAGCTTCAATGAAAAACCACAACCTATATTTATAGCATATGGATGACTGAGATGAAGCCGGAGCCTGAGCTGGAGCCGAGGTTTGGTAAAGGCCCCCTGGTGTCAGTATACCGACTGCCCCATAAGTAGATAAAGAGAAAGCTGTATTGGCTCTAGTATGAACGTAATCAATGTATATTTTGTTGAGTAGCAGTCTCCTATGTGCTTATACCTTAAACAGACAGCACTGATGATGACAAAATTGTGAGTTACCAGTGGGAGGAGGTGGAAGGCCCTGTGAGAGAAACCAAGATGACGGGAGACACCCAAACACTGAAGCTCACCAACCTAGTACCGGGCCCATATGTTATAAGGTAAGCACTGGGTAGAAACTGGGTACCTTGTATTGATAATGCATAGAGTGTCTGGGCGTGAAACGGGTGCATAGTGGGTGACACAGGTAGAGTAACCCTTTGAGAGAAACCAATATATTGGGAGACACCCAAACACTGAAGCTCACCAACCTAGTACCGGGCCTGTATGTTATAAGGTAAGCACTGGGTAGAAACTGGGTACCTTGTATTGATAATGCATAGAGTGTCTGGGCGTGAAATGGGTGCATAGTGGGCGACACGGGTAGAATAACTTGCACATTATTGTGATATGCAAGGATCGAGCTTAAGGGTAATATCATACTTTGGTTGTTGTCAAAGAAATGCAGATTCATGGGCAAAAAATATCAAGAAAAAACATCAACAGTCATCTGTGAAATTTCCAGTCCCATACGGTGCCCACTTTTTGAGAAAAGAGTGAAAATGCTCACAGTGTTTTCAAATCTGTTCACAGGCAGGAGTTTTGATCTCATAGATCGAAACTGATTTTTGGTCTTTAATTTGACACTTTTCTGGATTAATATAGCATTTCAGGCAGAAAAATGTTAACAGTATGTTTCTACCATCACCATCTTTATACCCTGTATGTTATAGGTGAATCTGTGAACATTTCTGGTTTGGTATGCTACCAAAGTATGATAGTAACTTTAATAGGTATCAAACACTGGCATCTTGCTGAATGGGTATAAATTGGGTACCTGCTATTGGCATTGTGTTGAATCATCTAGGTATAAAATGGGTGGCTGTTGGTGATAACAATTCATTCAGTAACTTATTGAATGTTTTCTTGCAGACTAACGGTCACAGATTCTGATGGAGTGACTGACTCTGCACTAGCTAATGTCACTGTCAAGGAAGGTTGGTATGCTGATGAACAGCGTTGCTAGGCAAAATCATAGGTTACCAACTAATAACCTGATAAAGTATATACACCACTTATGACTGGTATCCGACTGATGTCTTCTTAAAATGAAAATCAAGTCTAATTGGCAGGATACCAGCTGCAAGCCTTCATACATCACTTGCTATTTGAAAAGCTGGTAACCTGTGTCATCTTATCATTGCATTCTTGTATGCTTAAAAATGAAACTCATTTCACTTGTAAAGATTTGAGCTGAGTCTGTTTTGTCTTAATTCAGATTTGTTGCCTACGTACCAAAAAGTGTAAATAAGATTGCTCATTTGAATATGTTCTCATTTGCATAAATTTAGATGCAGATTTTATGCATTCATGTCTTAGTAAAACAATGACCAAAAATTGTTTTGATCTTTGGGTAAAATCAAAACCATTCTTTATGTTTTATAAGAAAAATTTAGTTGCGTTTTCGCTATTTTCTCGTGACTCAGATGTCCGATTGACCTTAAATTTTCACAAGTTTATCATTTCATGTACATGTTGGATTGTACAAAGTGTGAGTGCTGTTCTGTGACCTTTACCAATCAGGTATCATACCTTTTACCATCTCATTTATCTCATCTCCAGAAATTGACAATCCCCCGGTTGCCAAGGCCGGCAAAGATGTCATCATCAAGCTCCCCGTCAATTCTGCTGTTCTCTATGGCAACAGTAGCTTTGACGACCATCCTGGCCTGGTCTATGAATGGTCAAAGGTCAATGGACCAGTGGCCGATATGTCGGTAAGTAGAATCATTCCAAAAAAAATTGACTAATTAATGTAACCCTCCTAGTGGCAGGGCAGTTATTGAGCTAGCAGTCTGACCCTACAATACCTTACAGACTCCCTGCTGCATAAGGTAACCCTCCTAGTGGCAGGGCAGTTATTGAGCTAGCAGTCTGACCCTACAATACCTTACAGACTCCCTGCTGCATGAGGTAACCCTCCTAGTGGCAGGGCAGTTATTGAGCAAGCAGTCTGACCCTACAATACCTTACAGACTCTCTGCTGCATGAGGTAACCCTCCTAGTGGCAGGGCAGTTATTGAGCAAGCAGTCTGACCCTACAATACCTTACAGACTCCCTGCTGCATGAGGTAACCCTCCTAGTGGCAGGGCAGTTATTGAGCAAGCAGTCTGACCCTACAATACATTACAGGCTCCCTGCTGCATGAGGTAACCCTCCTAGTGGCAGGGCAGTTATTGAGCTAGCAGTCTGGCCCTACAATACCTTACAGGCTCCCTGCTGCATGAGGTAACCCTCCTAGTGGCAGGGCAGTTATTGAGCAAGCAGTCTGACCCTACAATATTTTACAGACTCCCTGCTGCATAAGGTAACCCTCCTAGTGGCTGGGCAGTTATTGAACAAGCAGTCTGACCCTACCATACCTTACAGACTCCCTGCTGCATAAGGTAACCCTCCTAGTGGCAGGGCTGTTATTTAGCAAGCAGTCTGACCCTACAATACCTTACAGACTCCATGCTGCATAAGGTAACCCTCCTAGTGGCAGGGCAGTTATTGAGCAAGCAGTCTGACCCTACAATACTTTACAGACTCCCTGCTGCATATTAAAGTTAACCCTCCTAGTGGCTGGGCAGTTATTGAACAAGCAGTCTGACCCTACAATACCTTACAGACTCCCTGCTGCATAAGGTAACCCTCCTAGTGGCAGGGCAGTTATTGAGCTAGCAGTCTGGCCCTACAATACCTTTACAGACTCCCTGCTGCATAAGGTAACCCTCCTAGTGGCAGGGCAGTTATTGAGCAAGCAGTCTGACCCTACAATACCTTACAGACTCCCTGCTGTTTAAGGTAACCCTCCTAGTGGCAGGGCAGGGTTTGAGCAAGCAGTCTGACCCTACAATACCTTACAGACTCCCTGCTGCATGAGGTAACCCTCCTAGTGGCAGGGCAGTTATTGAGCAAGCAGTCTGACCCTACAATACCTTTCAGACTCCCTGCTGCATAAGGTAACCCTCCTAGTGGCAGGGCAGTTATTGAGCAAGCAGTCTGACCCTACAATACCTTACAGACTCCCTGCTGCATAAGGTAACCCTCCTAGTGGCAGGGCAGTTATTGAGCAAGCATTTTGACCCTACAATACCTTACAGACTCCCTGCTGCATGAGGTAACCCTCCTCGTGGCAGGGCAGTTATTGAACAAGCAGTCTGACCCTACGATACCTTACAGACGTTCTGCTGCATAAGGTAACCCTCCTAGTGGCAGGGCTGTTATTTAGCAAGCAGTCTGACCCTACAATACCTTACAGACTCCATGCTGCATAAGGTAACCCTCCTAGTGGCAGGGCAGTTATTGAGCAAGCAGTCTGACCCTACAATGCCTTCTAGAGTCCCTGCTGCATAAGGTAAACCAAAAATGGACAAACAAACAAACAAAAAAGCAAGCAGACAAACAAAATGACCAAATGAAACCCCAAAATGTGTTCAGAGATTCACAGAGTGTCCTTTGATCCTGCAGGGTTCGTCCTCGCCAATCCTACATCTGAACAATCTTGACGAGGGTACGTACGTCTTCCGTCTGACGCTGACTGATTCCAAGGGCCAGAAGGACTCGGACGAAGCCACAGTCATCGTCAAACCAGGTAAGAAATGACTGATATATTGTTTCTCAGATTGTAACATTGCTTATGTTTCTTGCATCTTAAATGATCCTTGGGATATATCAGTATGCAAGTGGTTTCATGGCTGCCAAATAAACAAAGGCAATTAACTGTTAGAGAAACCACCAATGTTGGGCTGGATAGCTCAGTTGGTAAGAGCTCCGATACGGTATTCAGGAGGTCGCAGGTTTCGAATCTCGCTCCAGTCAATTTTCTTTATTCGCCTTTTTCAATGACTAATTTTGTTTATGCTAGAAAATAACTTGCCGCCGACTGCCGACGCCGGCCCAGATAAAGAGCTGTCGCTTCCGGACGACGCCACGACACTCAACGGTGGAAGCAGCACGGACGACCTGGCTGTGACCTCTTACCTCTGGGAGAAAGTCAGGTAAGGAGACAGTCGGTCTCAAGAGCTTGGACAGGATGTGCAGTCTGCGAAAAAAACCCAGACTGCAGAATATCTCGAATTATAGGAGAATCGCTGTCGCAAAAACCTCTGCTTCTCACTTGTGTTTGTGACGCAATACACCGATCCAGTAGGCCACAACCATTCTTACTTTACTTCGTTATCCTCCATTATCCACAGTGGACCGAATGACCCGGACATTAAAGATGACCATTCTGCAGTGGCCACTGTGTCCGGACTGGTCGCCGGACACTACATCTTCAAACTGACCGTCGGCGACGAACAGGGGGCGACAGACAGCGACACAGTGCAGGTTGTCGTGAAGAAAGGTGGGTGGATGAAATGCCCTCTCAGAAATTCAAGAACCTATGCAATTTTTTCTTTTTGTGCAAGTCGGCCAGTACCAGGCCCCAGAAGGCCACATAAAGGGCATATACTAAATTGGTAACAAACCAAAACAGAAATGTTCACAGATTTACGTATGAGTATAAAGACTATAATAGTAGAAACAATTTTGTTGTCGTTTTCTCTCGTACAGAGTTCAATAACCCTCCAGTGGCCAACGCTGGTCCAGATAAGACCGTCAATCTCCCCAATGACTTTGTGGAACTGGACGGATCGGGGTCATCGGACGATAAGGGCATCGTCTCCTATGAATGGAAGAGGGGAGCCACCAGTCCAGCTGCTGGGGTACGTAGGCAAAGAGGGTCACAAGAGAGGTCTGGTGTTGTTCTTTAAGCTATATCAGTCCTATGGAATTCTTGTTGGTCCCTACTGGTGAAAAGCCAGGCCAGCGGCCTTTCTCAAAGCTCAGTTCAGGCTTCAGCTCCGGCTCCATTTCGTGAATCCATTCTAAAATAACGGGTATCAAAATAGAGGCTTTGGGTTGTGGGTCGGAAGTAGATTCTCTGGTTTGAAAAGGAAAACAGAGCTTCAGCTTCAATGAAAAACTACAACCTATATTTTCAGCATATGGATGACAGAGACAAAGCTGGAGCTAGAGCTGAGCTTTGAGAAAGGCCCCAGGCCTGGGCTTTGCTTGGGCTTTTTTGGTTTCTATAATCCCTAATATTACCTTTTATAGGGATGTGAAACTTACCGTATATTTGAATTATGAGCAACCTGCAGCTGTTCTGTCATTTTTACCAATGTTGTACATTAACCTTTTCGAAGTATGGCGGACACAATAGGAGGGCACTGTTTGAAGTGGGTAATTTGAGTCAAACACAAAGGATTTTACCCAAGCCAAACTGCGCCCTCCTATTGTGTCCGCCATACTTCTAAAAGGTGCAATTTATTGTAGAAGGGTTGAATGTCCGAGGTCATTTTGGGGAGCTGATGAGCAGTTTGCAGTTACTTATGTACATGCTTTAATTGTGATATTTTTGTGTGTATTTTCTCATGCTCAATTGATCGTACAGTGTCCTATTGAAAACTCGGCCCATGAGCCCATTTTCAAGATGAAGGGTCTGGTTGCCGGGGTCTATCGCATGACGCTCAACGTAACCGACGCTAAGGGGGCATCCAATACCGATGTTGCCGTGGTAACAGTGCAGCAAGGTAAAATCCATCATATCTTTGTTAATTTAGTCATCTCAGGGCCTCACTCAAATAGTCTGAGTATCACCCATTCTACTCAGTGCCACACTACGTATGAACGTCTGATACATGCGTGCATGCAAATTTTATGCAACGTGGCACATCAGCCAATCAGATCTGTTTGGAGAACATTTCCGTCTGGATCATGACGGAGGCCGAGGATGTTGCTTGGTCAAAACCTAGAGGGCAGTGCTGGGTTGGCTTGCATTATTAATCAGGAAATCTGCACGCATGTGATAGATGCTCGCTCGCTGTACGGTGAGTGAGTCTATCACAAAGACTATACTCAGACTGAGCGGAGCCCTGTCCATTCTGTGATGTTATTCTCCCATCTCTTGTTCTGTCTGCCTCATCATCTTCTTCTTCATTAATAAATGATAATAATACTTTGTTATTTGCTCTTTTTTCAGATCCGCACAGACTGAATTTGGTAGAGATTACATTTGATATTCCCGTGTCCAAGTTCAGTGAGCAGGACAAGGTATATATGATGCTTGAAATCAGAATGTCACAAACTCAGTATACATTGTGTAACCCGCAAACCCCCCCCCTCTTCTAGAAAGCTCCTCCCACTTGGACTTTGCAGAATCATACTTTGGTATTAAAGTTGATAAAACAGCTGCAGTCTGTTCATAATTTGATTTGTCACCCATTGATTTGTGTAGGCTCTCCTGGCCTGTCATTTGTTGAGCAAGCTCCTCCCACTCTTATGTTAAGATAGACACAGCTAATTCATTGGTTGATTAACCCTGAGCAAGCTCCTCCCACTCATACATGTATGTTAAGATAGACACAGCTCATTCATTGGCTGATTTACCCTGAGCAAGCTCCTCCCACTCATATGTTAAGATAAACCCAGCTCATTCATTGGTTGGTTAATCTTGAGCAAGCTCCTCCCACTCATACATGTATGTCAAGATAGACACAGCTCATTCATTGGCCAATTAACCCTGAGCATCCTCCTCCCATTTTTGTCTCTCTAGATTGACATGGCTCGTTCCTTGGCCGTTTTGCTGTCAGTTCGCGATGAAGATACCAACATCCAGCAAGTATACCAGACACCAAATGAACAGTAAGTCGACATCATCCACAGTGTATGATGGCTTCATGAATATTCATGCAATTCATGAATGTTGATACATTTCATGAATATTGATTCAGTTCATGAATACCAATGCGGTTCATGAATATTGATGCAGTTCATGAATATTGATATACTTCATGGATATTGAAGCTGTTAATGAATATTGATACACTTCATGAATATTGTACTATTCATGAATATTGATGCATACATGAATATTGATATACTTCATGAATATTGATACTATTCATGAATATTGATGCCTCCCATGAATATTGATACACTTCATGAAAATTGATACACATCGTGAAAAGACCTTATTCATGATGCATCCATCTTGTCACCTTCCTTGTATACCCGTTGGAAAAGATAACAACAATTCTAAAAAGAAAACGGGTACCAGACTACTTTGAATCCCATCCTCGGTTTGACTGCACTGCTTCAAATGCAGGATGGATGCACCGTGAACAATATTGATATACTTTATGAATATTGATACACAAGTTATTACATGAATATAGGTGTGTTCGTTTAGCTTCCACAGGGCAGCCCTGACCTTAGAATGGTTGTGTATACTGCACAAAACAACCGAGAGGTATGGGGGCGAGGTTGACTGGTGTCGACTCATGGAAGCTTAACGATATCCACCCTATATTTGATAGCACTTTTCATTTTGTGAACTGAATTTTTCCTTTAGGTTGCAGGTTATCTTCTATGCAATCAATGCGACGACCAAGACGGCCATTCCTGGTCCGACTGTGGTCAAGATACTGAACAAGAAGAAGCTGTCTAGTGAAACTAACCTGCTGAAATATCGAGTGCTTGAAGTGGACACCATGAGTAAGAATTTGACCCAAGAGTTACCTAAGGGGGCTTACGAAACGGGGGCTCAGTCTCAGGCTCCGGCTTCGTCACTGTCATCCATATGCTGAAAATGAGTTGTGGTTTTTCATTGAAGCTGAAGCTCTGTTTTCCTTTTCAAAACAGAAAGTCTTCATCCGAACTGCAGCCAAAAGCCTGTAATTTGATACCTGTTATTTCAGAATAGATTTCACAAAATGGAACCTGAGCCGGAGCCTAAGCCTCCATTTCGTAAACTCCCTAAAAGTCTGTCACAAGTCACGTCATAAGACTTGTCTTAAGCGACGTAAGAAGCCATTTAAAGGTAGCTTCATACTATGTTTTTTTGTCAAAGAATAAATATCAAGGAAGATACAGTAACCATGGTAACAGTCATCCCTGAAATTTCATAGATGACTGTTACTGTACCCTTCTTGATATTTGTGCCCATCAATATGCATTTATTTGTCAAAAACCAAACTATGAAATTAATAATCAATTTCCCCCTCAAAACTTTTCCCCAAATCTGCCATTTGCTCCCCAAATAATTACAAAGTTTCCCAGATATGGGAATCTCTTTTTAGACATTTCCGATTCACGATGGCTAAGTCCTGCAGAGCACCAACCCTCATAATGACAAAATATCCTACATTGCTATCATGATTTTCCCAGTTTGCCAGAAGAACTGCTCCGGTCACGGGGATTGCAACCAGTACACGAAGCTCTGCATCTGCGAAAGTTTCTGGATGGAGAACTACATCAGGACGTGGTTCGGGGACGGCGAGAGCAATTGTGGTACGTTCGTTCCCCCAAACAAAGCAAGAAGAAAACCAAATGATTTTATAATCATCAAATAACCACAATGGAAACTGACATAATTTTAATGGTATACTACATGATTGGTAAAGGTCATATAACAACACTCACACTTTGTCTGATCCAGCATGTACATGAAATGATAAACCTGTGAACATTTGAGATCAATCGGACGTCTGAGTCCCAAGAAAATAGCGAAAACTCTGCTCAATTTTTCTTACTAAGCATAAACAATGATTTTGATCATACTGATCGTTACCGTTAAAATATTTCCACCTGATATTTATCCAGAAATTAGTCAAACAAAGACCGAAAATAGTTTTAATCTCGGGGTAAGATCAAAACCATTCTTTATGTTTTATGAGAAAAATTGAGTTAAGTTGTCGCTTGTCCGATTGAGCTCAAATTTTCACAGGTTTATTATTTCATGCACATAATTGCATGCTGTGTGAGTGCTGTTTTGTGACCTTTACCAATCATGTATTATGCCTTTAACTACTAACTACCACTTCTTTTCCAAAGGCGACTTTTAATAACCAATATCTCCCTGTCTCTTTTACCTTTAGATTGGAGTATACTATATGTCATCATTGTGGCCTGCGTCGTTGCCATAGCAATCGGAGGTTTATGCTGGATATGCATCTGCTGTATAAGCAGGTAAAGACAAAAACACGACCCTTACACCCAGTTTCACAAAGCTGCTTAGCAAGAAAAGATGATCGCTTAATAGAGAATTTTGATGCTAACCAAAACAGAGTACCAGCCACCTTTGCATCACATGGAGTGTTGGCTGGTAACCAGTCTTTGCTTTATAGCTGACATTTTATGCTCTGCTCAACTAAGGTTATTTACTAATACAAAGCACCAAAAACAATCAGTATACCAGCCAAAATCCTTGTGAATGTTATGCTCAGCAAACCATGGCCAAATACAAGTCAAAAGCAGTAAACATCACATGAAAATTTGGTTTGGTAATCTTGTTTGATCAAGGAAGACTTTTCATGGTTAAGCACATTTTTTGCTGAAATTGGCCCCTGCTTACTTTGTTACATTCTCACACAATTTCCTGACAATTACTTGACTGGCGCTTCTATCCCTTTTGTCCAGGAGTCGACGGAAGGTCAAAAGGAGGCGAAGATATAATCTACTCTCTCAAGATCTGGACGGTACTGAATCCATGGAGATGCTTCCCAAGAACGGAAACGGTAAGCAGAAAGACTTGAGGCTTACTCCCAAATATCTGGCTAGGGCTTGAATTTACACACACGTCTATGGCAGCCGATCCTGCAGACCTTTATTAGATCTAGCCATAGCCAAAGAAATAACCAATTACTTTGGAAAACGTTTTCGAATTTTATCAGCAGGGCCTATTGTTATGGCTCTGCTTACCATAAGCGTAGAATCGGTGCCTTGTACTGTGGCATCACATTTTGCTTAGCAGTTACCACTGATTTACACCCAATACTTTATAGCAGCAACCCCAAGGATCGATTTCAACAAACTCATTGTAACTTACTATCAATCGTAGGACTTATGATGCATTTCTGCCCCACGTAGGATACGATGGGTTATCCTTCAATAACTCGACTTACGATCGATCGTAGGGCTTCGTGACATCGACCGCAGGAAAGGTCTAAACCATCATAGACCGAAACTGATTTTAAAAAAATAATTTTATTGGTTTTCCAGTGGAAATGGAGTATACTTAATGCAATCCATAGCACAGAAATGAAATGTAAGCCAAAACAAAATAAATGTTTTGCTTGTTTAAATTTTTTTTACCAAATTCCAGTTACATTTTCATTTGATTTCCACGCTAAAGCAAAACTGAAATCTGTAACTGATTATGCTAACCACAAACACTACGCATCACTGGGATTTTTATGCTTGCAACTCATCTTTTCTTGAAAAGATTAAAATGGCGGGGTGACAGAAGAATAAAAACAGGAATTGTATAATATTGTAATTATGTTTCCAAATTAAAAATCTAAAATTTTGTCCGTGAATTTACGATGAACAAGAATTTGTTTGTGACAAGCAATGATTTTGTTTGAAGTAGTTCTTTGGAATCAACCACAACTAAAAGATAGTTTGTCCATCAATCACTTTTTAATCAACCTGATGATGACGTCAGACTAATTTATGCAAATTTATGTGCATATTTTATCTTTTTTTGCCTTGTTATATGATCAGAGCCTCTTTGTGACTCTGCAAAGAACGGCAATGGTGAGGGAATGTGTGTCAGTTTTGTGGGTGTTTTTTGGAGTTTTTTTTGCCCTGTTGTGAAAAAGCAGACGTTTGTTTCCATGATGCATAATGCACAGTGTTATAAACTGTTGTTTTATAGCTAATAGTAGAATGTTTTGAGAAGCTTTGTCAGATCGTGTTTGCACAGTTTGTGATCATGCACTTTTTTTATTTATTTTTTTATACATACATGTGTATCGTGATTTTTGTATTTTTGTCAGAGCTTGTAGATTTGTTTTGCTGTTTTTTGTTGCACCATGAAGTGGCCCAGCTGTAATCAGTTTTGTGATTTGATAATTGAGTTAAGTTTGCTCAGGGCTTGAGTGTTTAAAGGAAAAGCGAGCCATTCAAATAATTCAACATCCAGAAATGGATGCTAAAGTCGATCTGTATTAACTGAAAAATGAGGGCAACAAATCTTCTTTAAGCCTCGATTTAGCCCAGATGTGTCATCGCGGATAGGACTTCGTTTGAATTACATTATCTCTTACTTAACTCATAAGCATAATTAAATTATGCAAATTATAGGCCCTTTCCAAGTCTCGGCTCTGGCTCGGCTCTGGCTCCAGCTCCATTTCATGCATCCGTTTGTGTCAAAATCAAATCTTTTGGCTGCGGCTTGGTCATAAGTACGTGTACATTGATTGGAACAAGAAAACGGAGCTTCAGCCTCATTTGGATGACAGAGACAAGCCTGGAGTCAGAGCTTTTTGTCTTCTCCAAAAGTGTGCACCGTATGGGACTGGGAATTTCACAGATGACTGTTTATACTTATACCTTCCTTGATATTTTTGCCCATGAATATGCATTGCTTTGACCCCCTGATAATTAATGCGCAGTTTTCGATGCATCCATTGCTTGAATTAAAAAAGACGTATTAATGCATTTATTAATTATTGATTTAATTTAACACACTAACGGTGTTTGGTTTCTGTCTCTTTCCAATTTCTCTTTCCCCGACTCCAATCTTGGAATCTGTGCCCCCCCCTCTCCAAATCATGTCGCCCTCACATTCCCCCGATATCCGCCGTCCACCAACATAAATCTATCTCCACGTGAACAAATTCTGCTAAATATTCATTTATTCCAATTTTCTTAATCTTCACCTACGACATCTTTGTACTTTTTCTCCTTTTCTATCATTTTGTCGGTCATTCATTTCCAACTTTCTTCTCCCGTCTTTCTGCTGTCACTTTTGAAATGTGTTGTTTTTTTTTTGCTCATTTTTTTCATTCTTTAATCACTATTCATCCTCGCTCCAAACATCTTATCTTTTACCTCACTTTCATAATTTCCTTTCTACTTCCTTGCTCTGAATCTCATCTGTCTCTTTCCCGCCATTTTCCTCTTCTGAGCACTTCCTAAAACCCTTCTTTGTGCCCTAACTAATTTCACTGCCATTGTATCTTCTTCATTTGTCAAAATCACCCTCCTGCATCCTTACATTCCAAAATTCCTGACCCATCCCCACATTTGCTTTTTATTGCATCACTACCATGTCCGCTACCATCTTTCTGTTCCGTTTGTCTCATCTGCTTTTCCTCCGCAAACTGCTTGAACTTAACTCAGGGAGCGTTCTTGATAAACTGACAGACAAGGGCTCATTCCAAGGTGATTGGGTTTTCTCTTTCTCTACTTTCTGACTACATGAAGTATGTTCATACCCTGTCGTTACATTGTGTAATTGCTCGATGTGTTGGACCTGGGGCCGATTTCATAAAGCTCTGCGACGCGTCGCAAATCGAGTTGCGACGCGTCCTAGCTGCGACGTGTCCATACAGAAAGGATGCGTCTTAACTCTGCGACGCGTCGTACGTTTTATGAAATCGGCTCATGGTGATTTAAATCGGCGAGTCGACCCGAGTCGGCAGAGGGTTGGAGTTGAGTCACAACTTAGGTAGTCAGGTTGGCGTAGCAGGTCTTTCCTCGCCTTTGAACTCCGGGCTCGGGGTTCGAGTTTGGCTCGGTCCACAAGTGGATTGGGTTTTCAGTCCCTCCCTGATTCTCTGGGTTTTACCAAGGATTCCTGGGATTCATAACCAGAAATAGATAATAATTACATGTTCTAGCGACTCAATTTCAACCCCACAAGATTTAGGGGCCAGGAATGTAGGCCTAGAATCCAGTTCTGAAGGTGTACAAACTGTAGGACTTATGGCTAATTCCTTTTTGTAAAGGGGCATTTGCACAGGAAAATCAAAAGTCAAGTTGATCACCCGTTGATGAAAGAGGCACCTAGGCTGTTCTGTGTGTGGAAATACAGGCCAGCTTCGTTTTCTAGCATTTTGTACTAACATAACCCTCAAGGTTTTGAATGTCTGAGACTGGTTTTCTATATTCACACATATTCTCTTCGTTTCTCCCCTTGTACAGGCAAGCAGAGCAGCAGCATAATGATATCAGAATCAGACGACGACACCGATGACGAAACCACTCTGTTTGACTCCAAGAAGCGACTGGTCAAGAACGGCAAAGCCAACGGATCCGTCACGATCGCACCGTCTCGCAAGAAGAGGCCCTTCCCTCTAATCAGTGCTAGAACTGACAAATTGTAGCTGGTCCGGCCAGTACGGTCGACGGACATCTAGACCAGAATTGGGAAGTTCTTCATTTTTCACTCACTTCATGTTGGAGCAGCTTTGTCAACCAAATTAAGGAGCTATTTGATGGTGATATGATTTGTACATATAAACAGTTTTCATCGGACCTGTCCGAATCTTCTCGACTCAGAGAATGACCTAGCGGAGCTCGACCATTTGCAACTGATGTCCACGTCACACAGTCTGGCTTCTTGACTCGCCAGCAATCGTCCGAGCTATGTTTATCGAAATGCGATTCAATCCAGCACTAGTATTGCAAGCGATGCTTCTTGAAACAAAAACTTGGTGTTTTTTTGGTGCACTGTTTGTTTCACTAAAATGGTGATAACCAGCTTCGAGCCAGTTTGTAATTGGTTCTGTCAAAGTACTTTAATAACTAAACCTAATTAACAGTAATTAACTCTCGCAGATTTTTTTTTCATGGTAACTTCCTTACTTAATGCTTTGAAAGAGGTGTCACATGATAAAACTCGCTTTTCAATGAGCACACACGGCGCACATTATGCGCCACCGCTTTCAAACCGGAACGAGCTGTTCATCCAAACACGAACACAAAATTCGGCTAACAGGGCTAACCATTTATCTCCATTAGAAAGACTGGATAGGACACGCGCACGCAGATGCATTGCACGGATTCGAGAACGCGTGGACAGCTGGAGAGCGGGTTTGGCAGTGTTAATGTGCATGCAATTCAAATTGTGTGGTACGGTGCGTGCTGGACAGTGTAACGAATGCAACTTCAAACCCGCTGTCAAACCCGCTGATCCAACGCGCACACCGTTACAAGATGGAGGGCGCTGTGTCCTATCCAGTCTTTTTAATGGAGATCAATGGGGCTAACGGTGTAGAGGAGGTGTTTGCTGAAGTTGGCTAACTACATTGAATGAAAGATAGACGCAATACGCAACACATGTTTGCGGTTTGTTGCGTGTGCGTTCCACTTCAAAATCCAAGCGTAACGCAATCGTAGCAAACATGTTCGGTATGTTTGCACAAGCACAACGCACCCCTGGATGACACAAAGCACTAAGGTTAATGTTAACATGAGTTGTCAGTATCATCAGACTTTGCTTAGCAATTAAGATTGATTCACACTTAAGGTCACTTTCAGTGCTTTGTGAAATCGGCCCCAGTAGAAGATCCTGGCCTGGCCCTCTACTGGTGAGAATTGTCCTAACAATTCGTAGCACACGACGCTAGTTAGAGTCCCAGCTCGTGGTGTGTCCAATTGGTACTCTGTGAAAAATGCAGCACTTCATTTGTGCCATGCTGTTGCTGTTTGTAAGAAGTGGTTAGCGTTTACACAAGAATAATCTGCAGACCAGAATAATTCTTCCATAAGGATTGGTTTTCAAGAAAAACTTTCTCACAATTTCTCGAAGCGGACATACTTTTGACCAGGTTTCCTGATCCGAACATCTCAGAATATCCACATACTGATGCCTCCGTGTAAAATCGTGCCGCCAAAGACAAATGGATGTAAATTCCTGCCAATTCCTTGTAGTAATAATGTCCGACACATCAAACAGCGAAAATATCATAGCTACTTCTTGTTCACTGAAATAAACCAAGTAATTGAGCTATTAGGAGTAGTGACCCAGGGGTCGATTTCACGAAGCCCTATGATCGATCGTAACTCAAGTTACGAAGGATAACCCATCGTATTTTACGTAGAGCTGCAATGCATAAGTCCTACGATTGATAGTATGATGAGTTTGGTGAAATCGACCCCAGGTTTTATTTGCATCATGTGCATAATGTGTACCAAGTTCCACAGCCATTAAAAAGTTAAGATCTGGGGAAATATTACAAACAACATTCGTAGGCTATCGTCAAAAATCCAAAAAATGTTGTTTTGCAAATATTTTTCACTCTACTCAGTCTTTCATTTTAAACGTGTCTTTACAAAAGAAACTAGAATAGAGAATGAAGTAGATGCATAGACACTTAGAAGTTGTTTTCATTCCAAATGAATGATATTGGTGTTTTGCTACAGTTTGAAGTCAACAAAATCATGAATTCTAAACTTTCTAAAATTTCAATTATTATTATTTTTTACAAGAGTGCATTACTTTGTTCATAATTTTCTGTGTGTGTTGTTTTATGGGCCTTTCTGAGTAAAGAAATTGAAAAATTTATCATGTTAAAAAGTGCTACATGTACATTGAATTTTTTTTTTAGTTTTAAGATGCCACAGTATTTCATTATTTCATTTTTTTGTGGGGGATTGATGTAACAATTATTCATTTTGAGCGCATGTATTATTTGTCCAGGTTTAATTAAAGATATCATGTTAAAGGTATAATACATGATTGGTAAAGGTCACAGAATTAACAGCTCCGCACTTTGTCTAATCCAACATGTACTGTTAATGATAAATGTGAGCTCATTTGAACATCTGAGTCACAAGAAAAAAGCGAAAATCCGACTCAATTTTTCTTAGAATGGTTTTGGTCTCACCTTGAGAACAAAACTGTTTTCGGTCGTTGTTTGACTAATTTCTGGGTAAATACACCATTTCAGACGGAAATATTTTAATGGTATGTTTCTTCCATCACCATCTTCATACCCTGGAAGTTTTACGTAAATCTGTGAACATTTCTGTTTTGGTACGTTACCAATCCTGTACTGTACCTTTAATAGATTATAAAACGCATACGAATAGCAAGATACATTTTCATTTTATATATATTGGTTATTTTGTAAATAAGGTTAAAATTGTCTGGATTTAAAAACAAAAACAAATTATTAACAAGAGCATTAAAATTTGTGAAAAGCACATATTTATTTTTCATATTGTGTGGTCAGAATATGTAAATAATCGTTGTCTAATTAAAAAACAAAAAAAGCTGTTAGAATGTAAACTATGTAATATAGATGGGTTATTGGATGCACAAATGACGGCATTCGTGTGTTGAAAGCTGCGAAAGTTTTGTGTTGTGCCATGGTATAGGAAGATTGAGTATCACCCGTTCTATCTCCGTGCCACACTACGTATGAACGTCTGATACATTCAAATTTTACGCAACGCGGCAATCAGCCAATCAGATCTGTTTTGAGACCATAACCGTCTGGATCGTGACGGAGGCCAAGGATGATGATTGGTCGAAACCTAGAGGTCAGTGCTGGGTTGGTTTGCATAATTAATCAGGAAATCTGCATGCCTGTGATAGATGTTCGCTCGCTGTATGTATACCATAGACTATGGTATAGGAGGGTGAACACATAGACTATGGTATAGGAATCTGTGAACATTTCTGTTTTGGTTTCTTACCAAAGTATGATACTGCATTTAAGATTGTCAACCAGGGGACAATTTCATGGAGCTGCTAATTAAGCACACAAAAACTGCTTAGCACAAAATGTCTTTCCCATTATTAAAACAAAGCACCATACAAAAAAAAACATTTGATATTCATGGTCAGCGAACACTACCACCACCACCAAAGAACAATCACAAACTACACAGCACATGCAAATTTGGTTGATAACCCTGTTTTCATTGAGACAGAAATTTCATGCTTAGCAAATTGTTGTGCTAAGCAGGGTCCGTGAATTGGACCCAGACTGAGTGGAGAATGAAACCGAATAGGAGAATTAAGATTCATGTGTCCATAAGCAATGCATTTTACTCTAACAGTGTCTCATGCATGTTTTGGTATACACATGTATGCATACATTAGGTTTAACATATAAATATGAATATTTCATCTCTTGGGTAAAGTTGCATTGCAAAAGATCTAGTAATGCCACTGGAAGAAAGCAATGTAGACATTGGCAGACTTTGGGCCCTGTGTTCACTAGCAACATTTGGCCAACATGTTTTACTGGGATATTGTTGCGACATGTTGCCCAACTCGTTTTGCTCTGTGTACACTGACAACATTTTCAGCAACAAGGTACCTGGGCAACATGTTACCGAGATATTGTTGCGACATGTTGCCCAACTCGTTTTGCTCTGTGTACACTGACAACATTTTCAGCAACAAGGTACCTGGGCAACATGTAACCGAGATTATTACCGAAAATGTTGATAGTGTACACTCTGCTTTTATATAAGGCCTAAAAACAAATTGTTGTGTTGCCCTCAAGTGGAAAAATTTAACTTTTGGGTTGGTCGGTCGATTTTTTTTTTTTTTTTTTTTTTGGCAGACTTTCAAACATTTAAGAATAAATACAGGATGTATGGTCACCAGGGCTTATAAATCAACGGTCTTGGGTTGTTTTGAGGAGACACGCTTTTTAACTGCTAAATCTGACATTTTCTGTCAAAAATTGTGAGTTTTTATACTTAAGAACTCAGAGAAAAAAAAAATCCCGACCCAAAGTTTTGGTATTTTACGGTCGGTCGCTGAGGGCAACACAACCATTTTTTTTTTTGGCCTAATAGTGATTGTATTTACTAGCACAGTCATTTGTTTAACCTAAGGTCGTGTACTTACTACTTAGCAAGATATGATTCCTTCCAAAACGATAAAATAGCAAAGTCGTGTTTTGTTTTGTTTTATTTTCATGACGTCACCCATTTTGAAAAAAAATTGTCTCTGTTGCAGCAACAGTTTCAATTATTGAGGTTGATGATGGTAATTATTTAAGATCTTTTGAGCCCTTTTTTTCAAAATACCTGTATTCATTTTACAATGTTTGTTTTGTTTTTGGGTCCATTTTTTCATATTTTGAATGATACAAAAACTTTTCTGTACTGTTAATAAGGCATCTCCTTTTGCATTTTCATCTTGTTGTTTGTCTTAATTCTCCTTTTTATATACTTTATTGTTTATTTTACATAAGTGGTTAAGGCTGTACAAATACATATTTGAGACAAAAATTTGACTTTTACCGTTTAAAGGTCACTGTAAGGGGAACCAAAGAAATTTTTGCCGGAATTGAAAGAAAGGAATGGATGCGGCTATGGCTCTGATTGTCGTTAAGGGCAACAACCTGCCTGTCTGCACTGAAGCATAGGCCGGACCTAGAAGTGCACTAAGCAACAAGCCCTAGCCGTAGAGGTAGCCGCAGCAGTAGCTATTTTGTGAGCTAGCTGGGTTGTGAAGTACAATACTCATAATCATTTTGTGTTATTTCTTATGATTTTTTTTATTGTTTATGGATGTCATGTGGGTGGACATATAACGGAATGATGTTGAAAACACAACGAGTTAAATTGTGTGGATTGATATTGAATATCTGGTACTATTTATTAACTTCTTTCTATTTTTTTGCATGGGTGTTGGCTTAATGTTGATGCAAAAAAGAAAATAAACAATCACCCAAGAAGAGTAATTATGACTATTGTTTTTCATAATTGTTGAAGTTTATTTTACGTGCATTGAAATGAAAAAGAAGTTGTACCCCCTGTAATGTGATTATTTTGCCTTGTGAATATCTGAAAGTGTGGCCGGTGTATGCATATAGAGCTATATTAAAATTACTAGTAACAAATCTCCAGAAAATTGAGGGCGCTGTGGCAGATGAACAACCTGCAGTCGGATCTCTTTCCAGCACAGCTAGCTGTGCTAAAGCGTTTGAAACATAAAACAGTCTACAAACAGTCGTCGCGTCGTGTTCAACTTTAGCAGAACTTTGTTGGTTGACATGCAAAATTTGTGTGCTTTTGGAGGAGAAATTTCACCTTTTTGTTCCCCAGCAGAATCCGAATAATTCATGAAGTTGATAGGGTGAGTGAAATCTATTTCTGTCAGTGCTTTGGGTGATCGGGTTTATGTTTTAAAAGTGATTTTTTTTCGTTGCTAACGTCAGACGAATTTTGTGTGAAACTTTTTCGTACTCGTGAAGTTTCGTCTGCTTTTCCATTGACATTGTTTAGGCGGGTATTTTACTTTAGTGTAATACCGGCCAACCGGTACAAAATACGGGTAACGGTGTACAAGCAGGTCCGATACCTATAAAGCCGAAAGGGAATAAAACTGTTTTGTCTGTCTGTTTTGAAGTTTGCAACAAACAGGTAAGAAATTTGATCAAAATCAATTTGGATCTTTAAAAGGTCACAAATAACGGTGCAAAGATTTTTTTAAATAGGCCTACCGTGGCCGTTTTTCAGTGTTTTCTCCAAAAGTGGGCACTGTATAGGACTGAAATTTAAAACAGAAATATTCAGAGATGTACAAGGTGTAATTAATAGTACTTAAAAAGATAACGATGGCAGAAAGATTTAGGCCTACAAAATGTTTATTTTTTTAAGAAAAAAGTCATACAAATTAAATAGTTCAAAGTTCAAATGTATTTCGGGATCTTATTTTTAATGTAGGCCTATGTTTGTTTTTAAATTAGTATGCAGTGTGAAAAAAAAATCTTTGTTTTCTCTGGTCGTTTTTTATGTGACGACTCAATTTGGCCGCCCAATTTCCACGCAATATGGAGACATTTTATCAATGACCCTAGAGATCTACCTGTTCCGAGTTTATAGTAAATCTGAAATGCGTACACAACAACAACAACTTTGGATAGCACTTGATCAATCATTCCCTGACATGCCTGAAGGTATTGTCATGTTGGTAACCCACAGGGAGCATTTATGTATGTGTACGTATACTGTATGGGCACCCTGAGGAGGGCTAAGTGGTTTCAACATGGGCTCAATTGTGTCATGAAGGGAATAGTTGACTATAGTTTCTGTACTGTACTTTGTATCTTCAATGTGCACACGCATACACTATACCCTAAAGGTACATGTACTACAATGTACAATAAACTGTGCAAACTGTGTAAACATCTATGGTTTCAGGCCCTTTATAAGACACTTAAAGGCATTGCATACGTTTGGTAATGACTTTTTATGGCATTAAAAACTTACTTGGTGAGAAGTACAGCTGCTTTGGATAGTATAATGCATATTGAGAAACGTTCAATTCGAAGTACCGCGGTTATGGGAAAAATATGTCACTTTTTATCTCCAAAAATTATGAATCTGAGAAGCGTTATGGCCGTAACGCTTCTCAGCTATTGACTTACTGTTATCTGGCGTGAAATAACCGCTCTAGTTTGTCGCCAAAATCTCAAAAACGCTACCACCTTTTGAATTGAAACTTTCACAGGTTAGTTTTATGGTATATATATACCATTATATTGGTTTGAAACAAACAATAGGCTCAAATTTCCAAATGTATGCAATCCCTTTAAATGTGTTTTGTTTACTTTCATGTTTGTGTTTAAAATGCAAATCTAGACAAATTTATGCAAATTTGGATTCATCTCATTTCATCTTAGCTGCACTATGCACATTAAATGCAAAGGACATTGAACACAGTAAGTGTTAAATTAATATTTGCCTCCATTGAATGTGGAATTGATACACCTGCAGCACTTTTGTAATAAAGAAATAACTGATACAGTGTATGATTAATATGATGCCTATAGGCCTAGATGTTTACTTTTGTAATTACTAATTTATAATGCTCCCAACTCTGAACAATTAGAGTTGGTGGACCTTCCATCTGTCCGACGTCCCTTCCAATGTTCCCCGCTAAAGTCCCCCCTGATTTAATAGTATTGATCCCATGGTAAATTTTTAATTAAATCCCACTGTTGGCTCGGGCTATCGCTAGGTATTTGAACAGCTTTTGTTGATGATATATATTCAACACTGGTAGAACCCAGACTGCAAAGTCTGCCTCTCTCTGGCGATGAGAATTTATTAACAGAGTGGCTTCTCGGGTAATGAAATGGCTCGGGTAATTAATTAGTTCAAATTGTCTCGTGTTTTGGCCGGTAGTCAAGGAGCTGAGATGAGTTCTCTTGTTCAATGGTCGCCAGGACCTGTTTTGTTAATTCATTTCACAGTTACTACTGAGTTTAGAGAAATCAGGCGCACGCGCATGCATGTTTGCTCATGAGCATGATGAGTGTGTGGTCAGGTTTTTTCAGATACCAATTGGGTAAGTGCTGATGCTTGGATTTTTGGAATATTTTTCTGTTTTTCCATGGTCAACGTGAACATGGTCTCTGTTTGCATGGTTTATGCTTTGAACATGTTGAATGCTGTGATTAAGAATTCCCATGCAGTATACATGTGTTGGGATCACAATTAAAGATCATACGTGAACAATGTAAGTACATTAATGTTCTTACGTCTGTACGTACATGTAGGCCTACTGCACATTTTCAGAGATCCTTATTACATGCACGAGTTACATGTATCATGATGAAATACACGTTTGAAGATCTCCTTCTTGTATACTATATTGTATGTATTCTTAAAAAGTTAGTTTTTTTTAGCTAGTTAGCTAAAAGATGAATCCTAGGGGGGTTTACAAAACAGAGGCTCAGGCTCAGGCTCCAGCTCTGTCATGCTGAAAATTAGGTTGTGGTTTTCATTGAAGCTGAAGCTCTGTTTTCCTTTTCAAACCAGAGAATCTACTTCCGAACCGCAGCCAAAAGTCTCTATTTTGATACCCGTTATTCTAAAATGGATTCACGAAATGGAGCAGGAGCCTGGGCCTCAGTTTCATAAGCGCCCCTAAACTACACTGTACATGTATCGCAACATTTTTGTGTTTTGAAGAGCTCTGTTAACCCCCATGAAGACAAGAACTACACTCTGCTTAGTACTGATCTTGTAAGCCTACTTATCGATATCTTCATTCTCTATTGGTGGCCAGATATTGACTGCAGGCAGCGAGGGTTTTTACAGACTGCAATGAAAATCAATACAGCCTTTCAATGGGGGTATGTTTGAGCCCTAACGGAATAGAAAAAAGCCTGGGAAAGTGTGCATGCTACATGTACCATGTACTGCCCCTGCACTGTCATAGCTGTATTTGTTCCTCGACCACTGTAGTACCAGTTCCTTGACTTGTCTGAATTCAAACGATCTGGTACTTGCTTGATGCCGGACAAAACTTCTGTCTTGGTACAAAAACCCTTTAGGGAGAATCTTTGATGTTTGCACATTATAATTGGCTACTTAGTTGCACAAGGGAGGAATACTAAGTACTGTGGTCTTGGACTGTGTTCTCGATATTTGCTTTTTGCCTGGTTGGTAAATTTATTAAGCAAGCTCCATAATTAAACTGAACAGGAAAAGCTAGGCAGGCCTGGATCTGTTGACACCTTCGACAGGGATTGTTGATATTTTTTGGGGTAAGACTTTTCTGGATTCCGATTGACAATTGGAGAACAGGTGTTTATTATTGCCATGGTAACTGAACAATGGATAGTTGAGCACTCAAGCTGCGGTATGTCAGGTTTTTTTTTAGTGGAGTCTGCGTTAGAATATATGCAATTCAGAAATTTGTTTGCATCAGATCTAGTGAGTTGTTTTGATTATTTAAGGGACTATAAAAAAAAGGGAAAATCCTGAAATATTTCTGTGATTGTGTTCGATGTACTTTTCTGCTTTTTCAACCGTGACAAGGGTAACGGGGTAAGGGGTAGGCTTACCTTATAAAATAAATGTTATTGTGCAATTGATTGATATGAGTGAGTTTTTGCGCATGCAAAAAAAATAACTGCAGGATCTGCCTACATTTATTGTTCTCAACAGGTTTTATTTTATAATCCTCTTACATTGGTTACATTATTGAGATATGTACTGTACTTCTGCACTTTAAGGTACAGTACAGGATTATTGGTAACATACATGTACCCAAACAGAAATGTTCACAGATTTCCTTCGGGGTTTTAAGATGGTGCTAGTAAAAACATGTAGGCCCCCTCCGTTAAAATATTTCCCCCTGAAATGTTGTACAGTGAATTTATCCAGAAATAAGTCAAACAAAGACCAACAAAATGTTTTTATTTTGGGGTAAGATCAAAACCATTCTTTATGTTTTAAAAAATAACTTTAAATTCGGTTTTTCGCTATTTTCTTGTGAATCAGTTGTCCGATTGAGCTCAAATTTTCACAGGTTTATTATTTCATGCACATGTTGGATTAGACAAAGTGTGAGTGCTGTTGTGTGTCCTTTACCAATCATGTATTATACTTTAAAAGTAAGCAAACAACTAATTCAATTTTTTTTAAGATAATCTTTCTATGTACAAAATTACCATAAGATACATTCAACTTGTGATCTAGCAGTACAATGATAATTAATTATCTGACTTGGGACGACCTTTTTATTAACCGCCAGCCTGGTCAAATGTCTTCAGACACCGATCTTGCCAAGATTCTCTGTGACCCACGCCTGACCCTACCCAGTAAGGTGGTCGCCATGGTTGCACCCTCTATGGTTGTTATGGGAACCAAGAACATTGTTTACATTCACAGTATCAGATTTTATTTGCATTGATGATTGAGTGCCATATCAGAAGTAGGCAGGTTGAGTGCAAGTGTCTCATTGGCATTGTGAATGGATAAAAGTGTTAACTAGTGCAATTTATTTTACATGTAGTCTTGAATTATTTATGATTATCGGTGATAAATCATGTACTTGTACTGCAGTTCATATGTTAAAATGAGCCGTACAGTTACAGTGCATGTAGGCTAGGGCTATGGTGTCTTCAGTCTAGTACTATAGGAACAAGGTGTAATTGTGACCACACAGGTAACATTTTTGTAACATTTGTTTGTAACATTTTCGTTATATTTTCGGTAACATGTTGGCCGGAGTTGGGGCAACACACCTGGGCAACACGACTTTGGGCCCTGTGTACATGTACACTAGCAACATTTGACCAACATTGTTGGTCTTCAGTTCATAGGTTAAAATGAGCCGTAAAGCAGTTATAGTGCATGTTGGCTAGGTCTATGGTGTCTAGTACTAGGAACAAGGTGTGTGAATTTGTGACTGCACAGGGCTGATAAAACAAGTCATAAGTCACTAAATTTGACTTTACTTTGAAGCTGGTGTATTAAGTCCACTTGGAATACTAATAGCGTTCCGCACTAATGACGTCACATCACGCGCGACGCACACACATTATACTTCCACTCACCACACGTTTGCATGGCCACGTTGCAATGTTTGTCTGAGGTTCGGTGCTATTTTTAGCGCAAGTGCGCAGCGCTATAGATACCATGTATACTGTGACTTTACCTTGTACAGTACATAATCGTGTAGAATTAATGGTGAAGTACAGCACACAGTCTCTTGGCTTACAGGGCCAGTGGACAGTGTAGGCCTACTTCTTCAAATCAGCATGGTCAGTGGTCCAATGATTGTATACTGTATCACCGTACATTATAGAGCAACGGGGTACCAGTATTACTGAGAAACCCCTTCTAATGTAGACACCAGCACTGATCACTCAACCTTACAAGTGCTTTGGTTTGACATTCCAAATGCACTGTTAAATGCAAACTAGGGAAGATTAGTGTAATCCCTCCTGTGCAGGCTTAAATAACAGTTAAAATCCTTTTCTTGAGCCCGGGAGCTTAAGTGCACACTTGTACTGGCCTGCTTCACTGAATCCAACTTAACATCAAAGATAGCAAGAGACAAAATCGTTTATAAAACATTGGACCTACATGTAGAGAGTAGAGACAAAATGGTTTGAAATGCCTGTGGGGCATGCCACACACTTCTGATACTTCACAGGGTTTATCACGTACAAGTCTTGTCACTGCTTGTTGGTGGTCACAGCCTAATCCATCCTTTACTCAGCTACATTTGTAAATCCTAGCTTGAGGTCATTTGATGGCCGAGGAGAAGTTTACTGAAGAGGATGCCACGCCTGGAGCTGTGCTCTTCAGATACTTGAGAGTTGAAATAGAAAAAGCATGGATTTAAATCTTATCCTTCAGTTGTGTCAATACTTGGCGTGCTTGGCCTGTTGGCAGTAGAATTTCCTTATTGAAAGCACAGGTTCAGTTGTTGAGTGTACATGTATGTAGTCCTGAGCATTAAGTAGAGTGTACACTGTCAACATTTTTGGTAACAATCTTGGTAACATGTTGCCTAGGTACGTTGTTGCTGAAATGTTGTCAGTGTACACAGAGCAAAACGAGTTGGGTAACATGTCGTTGCAGCAACATCTTGGTAACATGTTGGCCAAATGTTGCTAGTGTACACAGGACCCAAAGTCGTGTTGCCCAATGACAGTGTGCACACTATAGCTTTGATTACTTCCATCTAATGGGGCAAGATAAGTTTTTGCATTGTAATCAATTTATTGCTACACTGTGTACATGTTGTGATTAATTAAAGATGGAGAATAACGATTTGTGAAAAAATGAAACAAATACAAATCCTTGTTTATAAGACATATAAGAACCTTCTCAAAATATTCAATGGGGCTGTTGTTTTTTTCATTATTCAGTAATATTGGAAATAAAATTTGATAGTAATTGTCAATTCTTGGGACTATTTACCCAAACTGGCCGTGGGTGGTGCTATTTAAATTCATGTCAATGTGTGACGTAGTAGAGGGGATACGGTCCACGAACGAATCCCCTCGGTGCGCGGGAGTTGTATGGGATTTCCAATGAGTTTTGTGTACATGCGGTTTTTGTATGCTAAAACTGTCCGAATCACTGCCCGAATGATCATTTATATCCGATTGGTACATTGATTCTTCATCGACGCTGTATTCCTACCAAGGACGGTCGCCATATGTATCATTTTCAACCATTTTACTTTCGAAATGATTGGAGTGCATGTATTGCGTGTGGGAATGTAATATGCAACACACTGTGTATAAATATTCATAAGGAAAGCGAATCCCCTCTTCTACGTCACCAACTTGAGGAAAAGATGAATATTCATGATATGTAAATGAACCAAAAACGGGCAAAGTCGAGAGAAAATTTATCATTCTTGGCGAATGTGGAACGGTAAAAGGTGGCTTAAAATTCACATCAAGAAACTTCAACAAGTGAGGGTTTATTATATGTTTACCTTAATTGGAGCTAGGTGAACAAAATTTTACGTGAACATCTTATTTTTCGAAATCGTTGGAGCCCAGCTTTAAGGTTTTTTTTGTACATTATCACATTTTCATGCTCAGCACTGCACACATGGTACATTGTACAACCTGGAAATTTTAAGCAGAATGCAGAGCGTTTGTACTGTAAAGTGTCTGAAAATTGATCTTCATAACCTTTAATAGCAAGAATATACACACATGGATCAGTTAAGGGCCCAACTTGAGTGGTGTCCATATATGTACAATTATTGTACAACTGTATGTTTGCAAATTGTCATATAGCATATCTGCAATACACTTGTATGCACATTGCATAGCAGACTTACATGTACATGTCAGCAGTTTCTATACCAACATGAGTACCTGTAAACATTTGCTTTGACATATTAGAATGGAATATTGGGAAATGCATTTGAGAGCTTTAGGTTTTGAAGTACAGTTGCACATAAAATATAGTACAGGTCTGTTTTGCTGATCAATGGTATACGAATACAATACAAATTGCCCCCCAACTTGGTGGAACGACCTATTAAAATCCTATTTTATTTGTTCACTTATGAGATAAAATTCACTCAATTGGAAATAACAGGCTATTGTGAGTGCATTTTCCCGCCCGAAACTTCCCCCCTCGAGGACCACTGATAACCCCAGCGATTGATATGAGATGAGATGATCAATTAACAACAGTGTACAGGTGTATAAGTGGCTATGGGATATATACATACAACCAGCACAATCAATGCACGATGACAATGCAACTCCACTTATTCAATAGTTGTAGGACTCAACCCCCATCAGGGTCTGTGAACAGCCTTGGGGCTAGGCTCTATCCCCTCAACTCAATGGCTTTGATACTATACCTGGCTAGTATTATACTATAGAGCCAGTCATCACACCGTTTATAACCTCCCTCCCCTTCATGTTGCCTGGACACGGCTAACAATAGCCTATAGCCCCTACACCTGTACACTGACTGGGGTAATTCCGTGTTCACTCAACAGGTGTTTACTGGTAGTACCAGGCAAGATCCTGTTGCTCCAATCAATGTACTGTATACGGACATCTGTATGCGTGATCAATCTGCACCATTTGACAAGTTGAAATCAAGATTCACGAAGCGACACAAAAACTCTGTTGGCTTCATCTTTAATTAATACTCAACTGGTTTTTTTTTTCTAACCCCAAAGAAAAACAAACAAATATGTAATAGAAAATGTCATCCAAAGTTCTGTCAAATTCAGACACTAATACCATGGAGGATTTTGAATTGGATAGATTTCTACCAATTTTCTGGGAATTGATTTAACATCTTGTCTGTAAGTGAATGGAGCATGTAGTTGAACGCCACGATAACAAACACGCTGGGATGCACATAAATTGTTTGTTATAATGGTTTTCATTATAGTGAACAATGTTCAGCATGCTAGATACATTGTTCACACAAATTGGGAGCCAAGGATGATGTTCGGTATACATGTACATGTAGCCAAATGTTCAGTATAGCGTTGTTCGTCATAGCGGCGTTCCACTGTTTTTCCTTTTACTGTTCACGCATGAATACAACTTTTGTTGTCTGCATGATTGTACAGAAAACTTGAGGCTGGCCAAATGTTTTGCTTGAGTGGAAAATTAAGTGAATCCTGACTATTGTTTGACTTTTTGTTTCTTGTTTTGTATTTTTTCCTATCTAGGGGTGTTGACATCACTTGGACATTACATCGTGTAACAGGAAGGAATATATATAACACCATGTGGGAATGACTACTGCTGAGTATTGCATTTAGCGTTCTTGCGATGTACAGCATGTTGCATACCGCCCTCAGGAGTCCGACGCTGACAAGTCCCGACCTACATCATGTAGCTTCCCAGAAGCCGAGGTGACAGGGTCCGCTCTACCATTGACTGGGATCCGGGGAAGTGAACTCCGATGGAAGGGTCACTGACCTCCAGCACGGAGGAGGACGGAGTGGGTCAGTCCTCTTCGCCAACTTACCCTTACGCCCACAAGCACCCAGTCACGCGCTCTCCTGTGGGTGGGGATACCCAGTTAAGCCCGTTTCAAAATGCACCCGCAGGAGATCACCAGGTCCAAAGGTCCCCAGTGGCGCAGTCGCCTGGATTTAGTCCTACCCATATGCACCCGGTGGTGAGGAACTCGCCGACGAACCATGAACGGCCGTCGCAAAATGGTGGTGATCAGTATGAGAACGGTCTTACGAATTGCAATGTAGGGATGTCTCCACATCCCAAAATCCTAGCAAAACCATCCTCGGAGAGCAGCAAATCTGAGAGGAATAAACGGGGAGAAGTGGCACCGTCAAGGAGCTCGTCCAAGAAATCATCCACAACTAAATCATCAACTCAAAAGATATCCCCCAGGGAGTGTTCTGAACCCCACAGGACGCAATTGCCCAAACAGTGCCCAGTCCCCCAAAAATCCACGTCTCTTAAACGTTCGCCCGTTCCTAAAGGAACGGAAATTTCATTCAAAGAAACGTCCACGAACGGGCCCGCTTCTTTAGACTCTACCCTCTTCAAAGACTCGCCCGTTCACAAACGGTCGCACGCCCCACCGCAGCCAGCATCAATGCCAAAAGTTTCGCCCACGCACAAAGCATCTCCTACCCACAGGGCGGGGCCACAGGACCCCGCCCTCACCAGTGAGGGACACGCCCGCCGGACTGTTAATGCCAATGTGAGCAAGGCCGGGGAGATGGACACGCGGCACGTTCAGGAGGAGAAGATGAAGGGGATGATGCAGAACGGTACGAGGACGAGGATGCAGGACATGATGGAGCAGGAGATACAGAGATTGTCCATGCAGAAGAGAGATGTAGTCATGAAAGACCGAGTTATTGGTGAGTACTACACCCTTATTAGTAGCCCCCCTCCAGCCCTCCTTTCCCACTCCCAGTCTGCCCGCCCTGCACCACCACTATCTATCAACTTGAAGAGACTTGTGGTCATAAAAGACCGAGTTATTGGTGAGCACTACACCCTTATCAGAAGTCCCCTTCCCCCTCCTCCCCTGCCCTACACCACCACTACCTGACTACATGTATCTCACCGCATTCAGACTAGGTCTCGATCATCTGTGAAAGTCCTGATTATCAGGACTTTCTCCACCGGCAAACCCATATTGTGGACGCTTGCCGGGACTTCAGTGTTCTGCTGCGCCTGCCATGCATGTTGGTTTTGGGGACAATTTTGCAGTCGGAGAGCGACCTTGGGTTTGTTGCTGACATTGTGTGCTGTTTTCATCATCATGTGCTCATTGACATCTATAGCTGAAACCACTTCAGCCCTGAGTTGTCGGAAAGCAGGGACATTAGAACTCAGTGTGGACGGTCTATCGTTAAAAAGATATAAAGTGTCTTCAAACTGTCCCTGATAATCTGGACCTAGTGTGAACGCTGTGCAAGTCAACTTGGACATCGGTAGGCCTATCACAAAATGTATCCATTATCCAAGAATACTCTGTATGGCCAGTATTGCCTCATACCAAATTGTATGGAAAATTGTTATAATCATTACCAAAGTGTCTTTATCATGTCTATAAGCTCATCAACCTCCTATCAAATACAGATTAACATAACACCCAGGAGCTATTAAATACACATTCATAGGTGGGGTATGCCAAAGTCTAATGATATCTTATTGCTGAATCATTTCAATTTGCATCAATCGCTCTGTATTTTACAGTAGGTGAGCACAGTTCTGGCCTTGGGCAGGTAGCGTAATTAAATCCCTTATCCCTGCTAATCCCTCTTAATCTTAGGATGGAGGGTAGGAGGGGGAGGGACACAATGATTTGTTATCAATTAATGTGATTTTGGGTGCTTTGTAAACAATTACCGGTATCTCATTTTAGAAACGACAAGGTCTGGATTTGGGCATTACAGTACCCGAGGCAATTCAGTGATAAAACTTGCCCAAATGGTTGCCCCAGGTCATTGTTAGGCTGCCCCTTGTTTTACGGTACAACTTTACCTTTCTTCATAGAAGTGATTAACAGTATCCAGTACCTGAGGAAAAATTGCATCAAGTGTACACGTGTATCAGAAACAATATTTAGAATAAATGCACAAATCTTTTCAAGTATCAATTTTTAAAAATCAAAATTTATCAATACTGTGAAGATCAATTTATTTGGAAGATTGAGCAGGGATGAGATTTCTGAGATTAAAATCTGATTTCAGACTTTTTGGTTTTGGATTTCAGATTTTTTTTTTCCTCACAGGATCTGGCTGTGTACAAAAGTATATTTTCAGATTTCAGACTTTTTATGCTCCAGCTGTTGTCAGACATTTTTATCATCAATTGGTCAATCTCATCCCTGGATTGAGGTCTGGTGTTAGTGTTTTAATCTATTCACAAAAGATGTTGCTTCACGCGGTGTTTCTCACAATTGACATGTTTTACTTGTTATTTTAGGAACTTGGGAAGTTACATACAGTGTACATGTACGCACAGTGTAGGATTAAAACAATCAACAAAATGAAACAAGGCAATGCAAAACAACAAACAAAACAAAAAGCAAGATTAATCAAGTTGGAAAATTATGTCTCCTTTATACTAGTTACCCTTTTTTACTGTTTGCTTTAAAATCATGCTGTGATTTTGCAGACAGCTTCAACATCCCATTAGCACATATCTGCATGGATAATCTGAACAAATAAAAGTCCCACAGGCCACTTAACAAGCAACTCCTAGGTACTCACTACTGCTCACTATTCAAACAGTGAAGATAAAGTCCCTCATCTTCTGGGAGCAAGCATGACCCTGCACTGTCATCCGGTACCTGCCGAATGTATACACATGTACATCTCCCTGCCCATGCTGGCCAGGAGAAAGACACTGAGTTGCCTAAACACACTCAGACAGAACTTCATGAATAACATCTCGGAATGTATCTAAAAACACCGATATTGATTCTGAACAGATTTCAACAGAAGGCACTTCAGATTTCATTCAAGTGGCAGACTTGGACAAACATTTATCATGTGTATACATTCTTTGTAGTTGGGTAGGGAGGCAGTAAGCAGTGCAAGTTGGTTTTATAATCATTCGACATTGAAAAGGAATTGTACACCAAAGTTTTTATTGAATGTGGCTTGGGTATCAAATACAAGGGGGTGTATCAGTTTTTGTTTACTTCTTGGTCTGCCACTCAGGAACATACAAGGGCATCTTTGTGGGGTAGCATTTTTGTAGGAAGTGATTGCTTTGGCATCAGATGTCAGGTTTTTAAATCGATGCATGGTGCTCTAGGAATAGTAAAGAAATTCACATTGTGCGCCATATGCAGTGTGATCAAAGTTACATTGTATCTACCCAGACCATGCAGACTAGGCATGCTACGGGAAAGAACTTCATTTTCTCTGCTAACAGTGCTCAGGACAGTTGTGTGGATGTCTTCCATTATCTTCAAAGTTTACATGTAGAACTTTCCAGTTTTCTTACAAAGTGTACACATCAAGTTGAATACACGTGTACCGTGATGTACTGTACATTATGCTCGGATTTTTATCAGCCTGGTTGTCACATATCGAGTGATAAAGCCTGATAGTGTTTTGTGCATATGTCATGCTTGTGTGTAGGCCGGTAAACCTGAGAAATTCCTCAATTGTAGCTGGTCTGGACTCAAGTTTTTTGGTGGTTTTTGGATGATACGTCCAGAGTCTCCTTGTTCGTGGAAGAAACTTCTGATTGGCACCAATTCCTACACACTATAGTGCTGTTTGCATCCAGATGTCTAATGCGCTGTACATCTTCAGATGACTGAATTGTGCAGAATTGTGTTCATGCTACGATCTTATCAGCTGTAGAGTGACTGTCGTGCGCTCTTCTTCATCTTCATTCTGCTTACTGTGTCAAACAACAGGCCTCCATAGTCGGAGCATGACTTACACGCTATTGTGACCATAATGCACCTCATGCACAATTTCTGTAAACAGTTAACATTTTAACCTCCAGGTTCCTCATAGAAGTTCCCTTTGCCTGTTTGCCATGAAAGAGAGTGTTCCATCCGTTGCATCATTCCTGAATCGTCACCGAATCCCTAAAACATCGTCTGCTCCCAGTGATGCTCTGATGATCATTTAGACTACAGTCTGAGTCTGCTGCCCTCTTTGGTTAAGACGCTTCACATTAAGCACCTGTCCGTTTACCATCACCAGTGGTCTGTTGTTGAATCTGCTCCAAACTGAACTTTGTTTTATGGTCCCAAAGTCCAACAAGCAAGGACGAGCCCTTGAAATTTAATGGTCACCAGTCACATGAAAATAATTGGTCACTAGACACGCTAGAATGCCAGGGGAGGTCGGCCACAGGATATCAGTTACAGAGACAGACAGGTTGTCTGATGATGTCTGCGCTGTATGCTGTGTAGTCCACAGATGAATGTATGACTGAAAGAGTACCACTCTCTAAGACAAGATTCCAAGTCAACATCCCAGTGTGCGCGATGATCGTATGATGCGTACATGTACATGTACATGTATGTAGCTTCAGCTTCATTAATTGGCCTGCTAGATATTGTAGATCTCAGACAAGTTGTGTGATGATGTCTGCGCCGCACGCTGTGTAGTCTGTAGTCCAGAGATGAATGTTTGACTATTAAAAGAGTACTGAGTTTCACTCTAAGACAAGCTTCCAGTCAACATCCTTGTGTGTGCAATGATCGTATGATGTACATGTAGCTTCAGCTTCATTGATTGGCCTGGCAGATATTGTAGATCTCAGACAAGTTGTGTGATGATGTCTGCGCTGCACGCTGTGTAGTCTGTAGTCCAGAGATGAATGTTTGACTTAAAAAGAGTACCACTCTAAGACAAGCTTCCAGTCAACATTCCTGAGAACTGTATGATAGCATCAAACTCATAGAAGCCCTGCTAGATATTGCAGATCTCAGCATCCTGCTGTTTGATTGAGCAGTACCGGTAGTTCTCTGTACTGTAGCCTACATACTGTCAGTATTATGGACTCAAGTAACTGCCAAGTTGCCTCAGCGGCACCAGCTGGGATGGATCCAAGTGGTGATTCTTGGAATAACTTCATCGGATTGGTTCATCGCCTTTCAAGTAAATGAGTTTGCATACATTGCTTTCCAACAAATCCAATATTTTGTAGACACTGTATCACAGTATGATGCCCTCAAAGTCATTGAAATTACATACATTGTTAAATTTATTTAGTTTCTCCTCAATGAATTTTGATCAGAAATACATGTACATGGTGTATGTAGATTTGAGGCTTCGCATGGTTGGTGATAATTGGTATGTGGATGGGTTTGCTGAAACACCATATAATATTCGTTTGTACTTTCGCACTATTTTGTCGCGCACTTCTTGTTACATGTAGGTCTCAACATTTAGACTCGCCTGCTCTAGTCATCATCAGCTGAGACAATTGTAAAATGAAGGATGTGAGGTCCTTATAAGATCTTGCTTTTTGGAGGAGCTTCTTAATTGGTTCTCACTGGGGCATGAGAGGATTGATTGCACATTCAAATGTGTAGATAGCTTGGTTGATTTGGGTATACATGTACTTGTACATGTACAGTAAATTCTGGCAGGTTGGTTACTGCAAGGTGCCTTTATAGCTAATGGGCTTAAACTCACAATGAGTCTTAATTATCTCCCTTTGGCAGAGCCGGAGTCCTGGAAGCGAGATATCCAGAAGCAGATGGAAGAGGAACTGGAGCAGCGAGTGAGAGAAGCTCTTGAGACGCCACCGCTGGAACGCATGCGACGTAATCGACACCTGGCTAAACTCAAACGCATACAGAAACAACAAACGTGAGTTTTATACCAATCAACAGACACTGTAATTAATATTATAGTACGTCCTTTCTTTTATTTGCAAACCACCATTCATTGTTAACATGGTCCGCCAGATTGCACCGTGCTATATATCCTAGTGCACTACTAGTGGTGAAATCTAAGGGCTGATATTATTCAAAAGATTGATGAGTATGGTGTGGAGAGGATGGTTTTATTTACACATAAGGGGGAAGATTACAAACTTTGTATGATCTTCTTAATTTGGCAGGGAAGAAATTTCTTAGATTTTTATCTGATTTTAGATTTTTGGTTTTGGATTTCAGATTTTCAAAAGTAGGCCTATACAAGATTTTCACATTTCAGATTTTTTAACTCCCCCTGTAAGTTGTTTTTGGATATTTTTATCATTGGTCAATCTCATCCCTGGTTTGGGTCATTTACATTGTAAGTCAAAGTCGCACTACGTACAGACCTGTCTGTATGAGCAACATGCAGACCTACTGTCAGGACTGTACATGGACAGTGTCTGCTATTAAAAATGCCTAGATTATGGCATTCCGTAGTTCAAGTACTGGTCTTTGATTTTATTTGGCTTTATACTAAACTTTCCTGTGATTCGTTTGCCATTTGGCATATCTGAACAGGTCAATAAGTCTAGAAGATTGTGACAGCTATGCCCAAACCTTACCAAACCTACGTAACGGCAATCGCCACCACTGGGACCTCACGGAGACCCCCTACAGTCTCGCAGATCAACAGAACCGCCAGAACAGGTTCTCCCGTCTGGTGGGGGCGCCCCACTCCGGTCAGACCGGGGACAGCGACTCCGAGGGAGACAGCGAGGAATTAGCAGCTCAACAGAGCAACCGGAATCAGAACCAAAGCAACTGGAGGTTGCATCCTCTACACCACGCGGAGAAGCAGGCCGACGGTCAGACTTCCATCGGCCAGGAGGAGGAATCGGCATTGGACGACTCGGGCTCGGAGCGAGCCAGGACGCTGTCGGACGTCCGGCGGAAGTTGTTCCGGCAGTACACGGCGGAGGGCTTCAAGTCGGCGATTCGCAAGGGGAAGAGCCACTTGAAGAAGATTGGGAACGGGAAGTACATGGACAAGAACGGGGTTGTCCTGACCACGGACGGACCCTTCTGGCCTCCGGAGTGCGGGCCCTTGTATCCCAAACCTGAGCATCAAAACTACATCCCACAAAAGAAGGAACTACTTGCTGATGCTGGTAAGTAGTTGATTTATTTAGCTGATGAATTTATTAAGGGCAATGCAGGATTTGTATAGTAACAAAAGGCAATAGAACAGCTGAAGACTCTTCATAATTTGATTTGTCATCTTCCATGGAATTTCGTACATGTACACAATGTGTAAACTGTACTGTAATGTGCACATTGTACAGTGTACATTACTGAGCAACCAGTTTGCATTGTACTCCAGAAGTTCAAACGGACACCGCCAGATAATTCACCCTGGAACTACGAAGAGACAATCAGAATGTTTGCCTCGTCAAGGCACTAGCTGCTCGGTTGGAAAGAAATAAATCATGCCTGTTGGAACTTGGAACATTTTTCAAACCTTTCAATAGGCGTCAATGGCCAGTGCCATTGGTTACCCTAGTGAAGTTGAAGAGCTGCACATTAGTCAAGGGGAATTAGCCTGGATCCAAATTAAGAGAGCTACTCATTACTAGTTATGGCTAAGTAGCTACTTATGATGTTAGGAGTAAATATCCACTAGCGACCCACATGGTTCACTAGTACTGCAAACATGTAGACCGTATGTGTATGTGTACATTGTACATAATGTGCTGATCAAATGAGCCTGATGTACTGTACATACAATGTACAAAAGGTACATGTTGGGTAATACTTATCCAACTTTTAAAAGCTACATGTATTGTACACCGTACATGTACATGTTACTGCATCTTTCTGTTCAATTTCAACCAAATGATGTACTGTACATATATACAGTAGGGCCTGTAGAGTGTAGACATGTGCATATTCTCTTCATGTGCTTTGCAAATTAAAATAAATGAGAACGTTTTTATGAATGTAGAGCAAAGTCTTTGCCCTCAATGGATTAATGGGCCTGTTTTGTACAGTAGCTGCTACAGTTATATGCTACTGTACATTTTACCATAGCTTTGGAATCAGGTTAAGTATACAGCACTTGGTTACACTGGCCTGTCAACATACCCAAGCATACAACGACCATTCATAAGTTTGGTCATTGTACTTTTGAAGAGAGCAGTGGTTGGCTGAAAGTGCCATTAATCACATACTCACATGAAAGATCAATGCACTTATAATGTGTTAAGGTGAACTGTATCCAAAGTATGCCCATAAAACAGGACAATAATTCAAGTTTATATTGCATAGTGTACATGTACCGGTACGTGCTTGTACTGTTTACCAACATGTGCATACATGTACTGTACATGTAGCTAGATATTTTTTCAGTGCTGTTTGCAACTGTTGTATTACAAATTATTCCAAGTTATTAGAAAAATGTTCACGCATGAAATAAGGACGAAGAATTGCCCTGTTCATGGCTTTAACTGATATACAAGATTGTACTTTCTAACTTGTTCAGAATGTTTATAAGGCCGAAAAAAAAAAAATTGTTGTGTTGCCCTCAAGTGGAAAAATTAAAAATTTGGGTCGGTCGGTTGATTTCCTTTCTTCTTTTTTTTTTTGGGGGGGGGGGGGGGGGGGGCGACTTTCAAACATTTAAGAATAAATACAGGATGTATGGTCACCAGGGCTTAAAAATCAAAGGTCTTGGGTCGTTTTGAGGAGACACTCTTTTTTACTGCTAAATCTTACATTTTCTGTCAAAAATTGTGAGTTTTTATACTTTAGGACTCAGAGAAAAAAAAAATCCCGACCCAAAGTTTTTGGCATTTTACAGTCGGTCGCTGAGGGCAGCACAACAATTTGTTTTAGGCCAAATGCAATGTTGTATTGGGCTTTGCATCACAATATGTAGACTTGTAGAAATTGGGAATAAATCTTGATTAAGAGCATTATGAAAGGATTAATAGTAAAAATGACTCGTCATGTGTTTTGTCCTCTTCAGTGCCGGAAAATGGACGAACCGTTAACAACCAGCGCACAAAATGGTTCCGCCCGTTTGAGGTGACGTCGCTCAACGTGTTTGATTCGGAGCGGACGTCAAAAGGCACCGTACCGCACACCGTCCCAGAAGGATGCAGTCCCAGCCTGGTGTTTGAGTCTAGGTTTGAGTCTGGTAACCTACGCCAAGCAAGAAGAGTGTAAGTCTATGGCCCTTGGACTTGGACTTGGGATCAGACTCTGTCATATGAACCAGTAGCCTCTGGAATGCCGCACCGGTTTTAATCAACAGAGCTATCCAGCCCTATGTGGTGTCCCTATTAGTCAATTATCTTTGTTCGTTTGGCTGTCAGAAGCCATAACGGAAACCACACATAACACAGCTATATCCTACGGCATTTATTATTTCATATTTTGTGCTCTTCTTGCAGTCTGAAGAATAAAATTATGATAATATTCGAATTTAACAATTCATCAAGTTTTCCCGAAACCATCAACTCTTTTCCCCTTAAGATTTTATCACATGGAGCTCCGTGACCCTGAACATTTATTGAATAGTCACCTCTGTACAAAGACTAATATTCAATTTTCACATTGCCTTTTCCAGAGGTCAGTTTGAATACGACCTTATCCTGAAGACGGACATGTACACGCCCCGCCACACCCAGTGGTTCTACTTCCGTGTCCAGCACATGATTGCGGGCGTCACCTACAAGTTCAACATCATCAATCTGCTCAAGAAAGACAGCCTCTACAATCATGGTAAAGATTTTGGTTCCAGATTTTAGTCTGTTCTCGCATTTTTTTTGTCGATACAAAGACATGGTTTTGAAATACTGTACAGAATAAAGTACTTGTTGTTCAGTGGCTGACCCTAATATCTACCTGGGGGATCGCCATTAACACCTGAGAAATTGTAGGGTGCTGTGGCCTAGTGGTCTTGCATACATGTACATGTCAAACTCAAGATCTTGTGGTCAATCTACAGATTGTGGGTTCGAATCCAGCCATAGGTTACTGGTGATTGCCTGATTAGCCTCTGTGCACCTTACGGTAGAAGAAGGGGAGGAAACTTTGTGGCCAATGCACGTCTTGTACATATGTGACACTCAAATTACTAATTAATGCATGTGGGACTTTGCATGTACAGTAGTACATCTAACTCATTTGAGAAACCTCATTTGAGACCTCATTTGAGAAAGGCTTATTGGTAATAGAAAAGTTACTGTGAATGCAGATGGACCCTGGGCACTGAGTCATTTCATTGGATTGACTCGGCTGTTGTTACTTTTGTGCTGTGTGTAGGTATGAGACCGCTGATGTACTCGGAGCGGGAAGCAGCCAAGAGCAACCTGGGCTGGCAGAGGACCGGCCATCACATCAACTACAACCGGAGCTACGGTTTCCACCGCAACCCCTTGCTTCACGTGGAGATGGCTTACTACACTCTCTCCTGGCAGGTGGTGAGTGAAGACCTCCGCCTCTTCCTCCTTAATACCACCCTGAGTCCATGACTTCATC
Organism: Astropecten irregularis; assembly: GCA_963971285.1. Lineage (NCBI taxonomy): Eukaryota > Metazoa > Echinodermata > Asteroidea > Paxillosida > Astropectinidae > Astropecten > Astropecten irregularis. Next base: position 3,835,744 of record OZ020259.1, read on the forward strand.
ATCGCTGCCTTGCAGTCACTCCTCTTCATTGGTTCCCCTTGAGAGATTGCCTGTTCCTCCTAGAGTTCTCGAGGAGTCTCTCAAGACTTCTTCTCTACTCCCTTTGACTCCAACCTCTCTCCCACCAAGACGCCTGATTCATTTCTTCATCTAGGAGATTACTAATGAGAAGGGTACAGGTATCTTGCACTCTTCTTTCCCTCTCCTTGTCATCTTGGTTCTCCGTATCATGAAGTTCCATCATGATGATCCAAATCTGTTCCTCACGTCCAAGTTCTCTTCTCAGATCGATGCCAGATTTTCCCGCTCCACCAACCCCTCAACTCCATCCCCTCCCTACATCCACCAAGAAGCTTTCGTCTTTAATACCAAGTCTCAATCTGTTTCCTCACCTAGGAGTTTGCCCACGAGAACGACACCTGCTACTTCGCCCACTGCTACCCATACACCTTCACGGACCTGAGGGAACACATCGAGCTGCTCCTGTCCGATCCCGACAGGCGACGCTGCACCAAGCGGGAGGTCATGTGTGAGAGCAGAGCAGGGAACAGCTGCTTCCTTCTGACGGTCACAAACTTTGCCGGTGAGTCCAAGTTTGCGTCTCTCAGCTCTTTGTCCCTCCACCAAGAGTTCACTGGAAGCTTCTGTCAGACAAAATTGAATCCATGGCCTATCTACTCTCATCCAGACCTCTGCAAGCTGTACCCTTCTCAGAACCACACACTCTCACAGAAGAGATTACATGGTGTCACTGCAAACCTACCTTCTTTCACTGCATCCACTATGCATAGCTTCAAGTCTTATTAATAATAATAATGGTAATAATAAAAGTGCCTTTTCAATTAGCAGTTTGCAGCAGTTTATTACAAGTTGTTTCTTTAAAAACGTTTGACGTTGTTCTCTCGATTTTCAGACAAGCATACATCTAATAAGCGTGGCATCGTGGTGACAGCTCGGGTCCATCCTGGTGAGACCAACGCTAGCTGGATGATGAAGGGTCTTCTGGATTACATCACCAGCTCAGACCCTGTCGCTAAGGTAAAGGCCCTTCTCAATCAATTTCAAAATTTATAAAAAATAACCACAAGGGAAACTGTAATGGACCCTTCCGGCCTGTCAATCAAACTGTGCGCATTGACCAATTTAAGGACGCCTTTTAATCAGGTGACCATGAAAGCCTCGGTCAAACTCGGTCATATGCGGCATCTAAAATTCATATGCCGGTGGGGCTTAAGAGCAAAGTCTGAATTGTCTATTGACTAAAAAGCTGCGCATCCCCTATGTACTGTTTCTCGGATTTGTCAGACCTCAGTGGGTTGTCGTTAGATTCACCATATTACGTTGTCCTTGCCTTCGCTTATCTGAGTCTAGATTCATTGGAATTAAGATCTTCTGAGAACATTGATCATGAGGAATCGGTCAGTAATATCTAAGATTTGCTCACTTTTAATACCGGTCTTTTCTCAAATTGTTCTCTCAGGACTTGAGAAAAGCCTTCGTCTTCAAGATAATCCCGATGCTGAACCCGGACGGCGTCATCGTCGGAAACTACCGCTGCTCTCTGACCGGTCGCGACCTGAATCGTAACTTCCGCCACCCCAAGAAGGAGTCCTTCCCGACGGTCTGGCACGCCAAGGAGATGCTGGAGGACCTGTCTAAAGAGACCGAGGTCTGTCTTTCTTCTTTCCTTCTTCTGCCCCCTGTTCTCGTTTTCCTCTCTCTGACTTTTGTTCTCAACGAGCTTTTAGTCAGAGAGGTGTCTGGGCATCTTTTTGGTCACACTGGTTGATGTTTAGGGCATCCAGTTAGCTGTTTTAGACAACAATGTTTGATGTTCCAGACACCAGGGGCCTTTTTCAAAGCTCGGCTGAGGCTGAGGCTCAGGCTCAGACTCGGGCACAGGCTCGGGGTTATGCTCAGGCTCAGACTCGGGCACAGGCTCAGGCTCAGGCTCAGGCTCAGGCTCAGGCTCAGGCTCAGGCTCAGGCTCAGGCACAGGCACAGGCTAAGGCTCAGGCTCAGGCTCAGGCTCATGCTCATGCTCATGCTCAGTCTCAGACCCTGGCTCCGGCTCAGGCTCCGTCTCCATTCCATGAATCCGTTTTAAAATTGTGGGTATCAAAGTAGAGACTTTTGTCTGCAGTCCATGTTCTTCGTTGTCCTTTCTCATCACATTTCAGTTTTTCTACAAAGGCATGTCCGCTCAGTCTGTTGGTATTTCTATTCATTCCCACCCCAGATCCTCGTGTACTGCGACCTGCATGGCCATAGCCGTAAGCACAACGTCTTCATCTATGGCTGTGACAAGGACGGCAAAGAGATAGACGCTGCATCATTCCTCTACCAACGACTGTTCCCCTTCCTTATGTCCCGAGAGGTACGTAAAGAAGAAGAGTCAGGGTCCTTTCCCAATCTCCAATTCTATGGTTCTGTGGTGTATTGTGGTATTCAGGATACCACACTTACCACAGGAAAAACTATGGGCTGTGGTACACAGGTGGGTTAGGGTTAATTAAGCTAGTGTTGTTTCATGGCTTCCGACTAGCAAATGAAAATTAACAAATAAACCGACCAAGTAGGCCACGCCCACCATAGCAACAGCCAAGCTACAACGCGCACGCACACAACGTGTCACGATCGGCCACACACAATACATGCACACTCTCAACCACTGAAAGCACCTCTATCCGTTGGACTTTGGTTTTGGAAAAGACCAAAAATGTACATTTCCTCTCAGCCAGGGCACCGAGAGTCAGAAATATAATCATATATAAACACAGCTTGACCATGGTTAAGGATAAAACTCACGTTTGTAAAAGAATTGCATTGTATATACAAAACAAAAGTAAACTATTAAACGAAAAGTGTGTAGTAAAGAATACAAATTCATATCGTTATGTCGGACAAAATGGCGGCAATTTGTCAGACCTTTAATAACGTGTTGTGATTGGTCAATTTGTCAAGGGGCGTGGCCTACTGGATCAGTGTAATAGGACTTGGTCAATGCGGATTTTCTTATTTGTCATTATCTACAGGCACCGGACAAGTTTTCGTTCCGCGGTTGTAAGTTCCACGTGAAGAGATGTAAAGAGGCAACGGGTCGCGTGGTCATGTGGCGAGAAATGGGCATCAGTAATTCCTTCACCATGGAAGCCACATTCTGCGGCTCTAAAGACATCCGAAGGTAGGAACGCCCTTCTTACAATTTATTTTTCCATAATCATCAAACAACCACAAGGGAAACTGACTGAAAAAGCCGTATCCTCTTTGAGTGATCCCCCATGTACCGTTCTCAGGTTGTAGCATTGCTGTGAGTATCGATAAAAATGATCCTTGGTATATAGTGGTATGTGAGTGGTTTCATGGCTTCTGACTGCCAAACGAACAAAGATAATTGACTATTGGGGACACCACCACCTGAGCTGGATGGCTCAGTTGGTAGACCACCTGTACGGTATTCAGGAGGTCGCCGGTTCGAATCCTGCTTCAGTCAATTTTACTTTGTTTACCTTTCAATTACATTTTATTTTTCCATGAAACATTATGTGGACGTGTGTGAGTCCACATAAAGTCTTGGGATCTAGCGTTATGTGGACGTCCTTTGTCCTGAAGTCCACAGTGTGTTTGTTATGCCTGTACAAATGCGTTGGTTAAAGGCAGCGTACAGGATTTGCAAGGCCTCCCTAAAAATGATTGAGTTTGAGACAGAAAATAGACTCAACAGTTTGTAAGCAATGCAAACAGTCACCATGGGAAATCTTTGTTCGTCAGATGCTGGGTTTTTCAAGCAAATCAAGATTTTTTCTTTTAAAAAGATTGTTCGTCTGAACAATTTAGTAGCATTTCAGAAGCATGGTGTAACCGTGAAGGATTCCGAGGGAAACAAGATTATTTTGGCCGTATTTCTGCTATCCAGATGAACAAAGCATAAAAGGTACATGAAACAACGTCTGTAAGGAAGTTTAAGACCTTCACTTCTGTTTAAGTACCAAATTCTGCCAAAACGCACATCTTTGCAAATCCTATATGCTCCCTTTAACTTCGTAATAAAAATGTTGTGATTTAAAAAAAAAATTATTTTCTCGACAGTGAGGACACGCCTCGTCACTTCAACCTGTCTGATTTCCAGGATCTGGGCCGTCATTTCTGCGAAGCTCTCATGGTATATCACAAAGCACAGGAAAATAAAAGGTACAAGAACTCGGGCTTTTCTTTTTAAACACTTCTACACTTATAATTTGACAACATTTCTCATGGTAGCTCATTCCACAAGGCAGGTTCTTGTTTGCATAATATGCATGTTTGAAGTTACAAAATTCTTTTCCCAAAGCGTGTGCATAGTACATACAAAAGTTGTAAAAACTTTTAAAATATTTAAGTGTGTACCGGTAGTTCCAAGATGTTAAAGGAAATGCAGACTCATGAGCAAAAAAATTAAGGACGATACAGTAACAGTCATCTGTGAAAATTTCAGTCCCATACGGTGCACACTTTTTAAGAAAAGAGTTAAAAATGGCCACATGTACAGTATATGTTAAATCTTTTGGATCTTAAAAGATCAAAATTGTATTTGGTCATTGGTTTTTACTCTTTTCTGGATAAATACAGCATTTTAGGCAGAAAATATTTAACTTTATGTGTCTACCATCACCATCTTTATACCCTGTAAGTTAAACATGTATGTAAATCTGTGATGATTTCTGTTTTGGTATGCTACCAAAGTATGATAGTACCTTTAAGGTAGATTGATGACTGGTGAAAATGATCTTCATCAATTTGTTGTTCCTTTTTGTTTTTAACGAATGCCAGTCTGCATTCAGAACTCATCCTGGAGCTGACCAGAGAAATCACCCACCAGGTCCTGGCCAGCCGAGGCCTGCTGCCACAGCAGCTGATCAGCCCCCACAACAAGGACACGGAAGGCAACGGTGAGAAAGGTAAGTCGTGGGAAAGCAACACATTCAGTGGCGTAGCCAGGATTTTTTAATATGGGGGGCCAACATGTACATTTTAGCCAATTGACCAGGCCTGTGCATTGGATGCACTAGGCCTACTGAATACGCGCGCCAGCATGGAGCCTCATTGGTGTTGTCTTGGGGGCGGGGTAGGAGGAGGAGCCTTCAGACCTTTTTTTTTTCTTTCTTTTTTTTTTATTATTATTATTATTTTTTTTTTTTTAGGGGATGAATAGGGGGGGGGCCCTGGCCCCGCCCCCCCCCCCCCTGTCGCCAGTGAACACATTGATGCGGGAGATAGTTAATGGAAGAGTGCAGCTTATTTGTTTGCACTGGGAAATCTAGAATATGGTCTACTGCTAAGCTGGATTTTTATGGTGCTAGTTATCTAGCATCAGCAAATTCTAGTATACTTGAGACTGAGTCCACATTTTCTCTTATTTTCCACAGCTGGTGTGACAACTAGCTCCGAACCCAAGGTGTCGCCAGACAGCTCAACCCAGAATAAGACTTCTCCACAACCGGCTGATTCCACAGGCATAGCGCCCTCTAGTGGTCATGACAAGCCAGGTCAGCTGGTCCGCAGCCTGCAGGGGAGGCTGGAGACAATGCGCATGATCGATGCACTGAGTTCGGAAACCATCCAGGGATGTATCGGGATTCTTCAGGATCTGCACGCCATGAAAGACTTTGCCGAGTCCGAGTAAGTGTTTGAGATTCTTGTAGAGGGAATAAAAAAATTGGCGAGGAAATTTCTCCAAAATTAAGATTGAAAAATATCGAGCCCGGGGTCGATTTCACGAAGCCCTACGAGCAATTGTAACTCGAGTTTTGAAGGATAATTAATCGTATCCTACGTAGGGCTGCAATGCATGTTAAGTCCTACAATTGATGGTAAGTTACGATGAGTTTTGTTAAATCGACCCCTGTTCCCATAAAGGTACTATCATACTTTGGTAGCATACTGAAACAGAAATCTTCACAGATTAGCCTAAATTCAAGCGAATCACATAAACAAAAGGTAAAAAGGTACAGAGGAGGATTGGTAATATACGGTGTTGGAAGTTGACAAACCAAGGGTCGATTTCACCCAACTCTCGTAACTTACTATCAATCATAGGACTTATGATGCATTGAAGCCCTACGTGGGATAGGCCCCATACGATGGGTTATGCTTCGTAACTCGAGTTACGATCGATCGCAGGGCTTCGTGAAATTGACCCCAGTTCCCTTTGATTTGCCTTGGGAACTATAGTTTATCAACTTCCACCATCTCGGGAGCTAGAATCGACTGTCCACCCTCAAACCATGTGATACTGGTATACTGTGCCCCTACTTTTGTAGCTCAAGTGATAGTGACAGCGCTTCGGAATCAGAATCTCAACAAATCCAGGAAGAGGACAAGGAAGATGAGAAGAAGAAGAAAAAGAAGAAGGGCAAGAATCGCTCCAAGAGTATGCCGGTGAGTTCAGTTAAAAAATTATCACATGCACACAACACATGCATCACATGATACAATATGAAACAATGCATGTATGACAGGATACAATCAATCTATCACATGACAGTCACATGCTATAGTAAAAAGATCACATGAAACAGTCAATGCATCATATGACCGTCACATGCTATACATGTAGTACAAAATTCACATGATACAATGATGAATGCATCACATGATACAATGAAAACATCACAGGATACAATAAATGCATCACATGATAGTCACATGCTATATTAAAAAGATCACATAAAACAATCATTGCATCACATGATAGTCACATGCTGCAGTAAAATGTTCACATGAGACAATGAATGCATCACATGTTACAATGAAAAATCGCATTCATGATCCAATAAATACATCACATTATAAAAATAAAGACAGCACATGATCCAGCAAAAGTACCACATCACAGTAAAAACATTGATCTGGGCCCAATTTCATGGAATCCGTTGCGGCCTATTTTTGTGCTTACTGTACATGGAATCTGTAAGCAAAACTGTTGGTAGCGAAGAATTTCTAGGCTAACCGTGATTATTTTCTGCTAACGCGCTGTCATATGCATTCTGCAGAAAGTCCTTGCTTAGCCTAGTAAGAAAGAAAAAGTCTGCTAAAAAGCGGAGAATCTTTGCTTACGGTAATAATGGATTCCTTGAAATTGGGACCATGCATTTCTACAATTTCTCCCTCTAAAATGAGAATGCACATTGATTAAAAAGCACTGATCATTTTCTCACCAAAGAATGACCGTGTAGACGGTTGAATGGTTTGCATGACCTTATTTTGTACTGCCTTTTGCTATTATCCCACAATGCTTACCGTTTGCATCATGATCTGGCAAACTAGACTCTGCCAGATTCAGTGACGGGGTATGTCAGTAAGAGGAGACGGAAGGTAAGGAAGACACTTTCAGAGTGTGAGTCCAAACAAATCGCTGCTTGAAATTTGTGTCACCGACATTTCCATATCAGATGCAAATTCGAAAAAAGGAATCATCATCATTGGTGAATACATGGTGACATCACATGGATACGGCAGATGTTGTTTTTCATTTTAGGTCCTTCATTGGTTTGTGGTGGTATTTTTGTGCTGTTTGGTTCATTTGACATGGATAATGTGAAGTGGTTGTGTACGTGAGGGTGCTCTTGGCTTTGGCCTTTGGGCTACACCCTTATGCTCTGTATTTTGATCAATTGGATCGCAGGGGAATGGTTTTCCAAGAGTACCGTGCAACAGAACATGACAGTGTGCTCTGTAGCCTATAAAGTACCCTTGGGTCTCAGGGGAATGGTTGTCCAAGAGTACCTGGGCTACGTACATGTAGCATGACATTGTGTTCTGTAGGCTGATAAGTGATAACTACCTTTGGATCTCAGGAACAGCTGCCACGAGGACCCTGGCTGCAACGTGACAGTTTGCTCTGTAGCCTAAGTACCCTTGGATCTCAGTGATTGTTTGTCTAAGGGTATCCGGGGTACAAAACATAGTGTGTAATGTATAGGCTAAGTTCCTATAGATTTTCGGAATGATTGTCCAAGAGTCCCCGGGTGCTACAGAACATAGGAGAGTGTGTTCTGTAGGTTGACTACCCTTGGATCCCAGGGGAATGGCTGCCACGAGTACCCGGGCTACAGAATATGACTGTGTGTTCTATAGGCTGAGTACCCTTGGGTCTCAGGGGATGGTTGTGTTAAGAGTACCTGGGATACAGAACATTATGGTTTGTTCCGTAGGCTTTAGTACGAACCTCAGGGATTGAAGTATATGGGCTACAGAGCATGATGATGTTGTGCTCTGTAGCCTAATTACCTGTTGGTCTCGGTGGAGAATGGTCGTCCAAGAGTTCCCTTGCTACAGAGCTTAATTGTGTGTTCTGTAGGCTTAATAAGTACATGTATACTTGGATCTCAGAGGAATGGTAGCTACGATAACCACCAGAAGTTGGGTTTGGAACAATTTCCAACCTGATCTAGGACTAGATTGGATCCATTAATGTTCTCTTGAAATATGAAGTACATGAATCTGACTGTGGCAACATTGCCCAACATTGTCCTTAAATTTCTGTCATATGATCCTAGTTTAACTGTGAATTTACTTTTAGGGCAAAAAACTCCATAACATTTGAGTTACGTGTGTGGTTTAATAAGTCATCTTGTTTCACTGCATAAACTTTTAACATGTTTAACGTCATCATGAAATTCATTCATTATTAACACTAATGTGTCTGTTTATTTCATCCGTGTTTTATACTTACATTCTAACCTCCCGGCTTGTCCCACTTGTTTCTCCTGTTTGTCTTTTCCATGACTTAATTATTCATTATCATATCCTCATATACTCAACATTCCTTCAATCAATCCACCCACCACCATTGGATTCTTTGTCATTTTCTGTTGATTCTTTTCAACTGCAATTTGTGTCCTTTTTTTGTCCTATTTAAAAAAACAAAATTAATTCTGCATTGTTCTGTAGATTTTTTTTTCTCCATGATTTAAAGGTACTATCATACTTTGGTAGCATACCGAAACAGAAATCTCCACAAATTTACCTGTAATTTACACGGTACATGTATAAAGATGGTGATGGTAGAAACATACCTAAATACAATTGTCTGCCACCGAAGTGCTATATTTATCCAGTAAAAAAAAAAAGAAGAGTAAAAAACCAATTACCAACAATCTTTGGAAGATCAAAAATAACGGTGAAACAGCATTTTTCACTGTTTTCTACAGTTTTCCGATGATGACATGAGCTAAAAATGTCACAGGTTTGTTTTTTATTCCATGACATATCAAATTATGAACAGTCTGCAGCTGTTCTGTCACCTTTACCAATCCTGTATCATGCCTTTAACGACCTTCTCAAATGTACTTTTCTATCTTTCCCACCTCCTTAACCAAGTTCCCCCCTCTCAATCTATGCATCTTTGTCTTCTTCTTGTAACCTTCCTTCATCCATCTAACGTCATTCGCTTCCATCCATACCAGAAAGATCAATCCATCTCACTCGGATCGTGTGGTATTGTTTACTTCCACGATGTAAGTTTAATATGCATTAACTCCATAATACCGTGTGTGTATATCAGTATGTTATAGTAAAAAAAAAATATATAGACCTGGCATCTCAAAATCAGTGGAAAATCTCCGGGGGCTGATTTCACTAAGGCTTTGCGATCAACGCTAAAGCCCAAATCCATCGCTAAACGGAGAATCAATCACAAATTAACATCTCACATTGGTAAACCAACTCTGGTTCAACAATTCAAGCAATCGATTTTTCAATAATTGATCACCAGTACATTATTGATTTGTTTGATTACCAATCAGTGTTAATTTGCCCCGGTATTGATCACCTACTGATCAGCCCCGTAGATATGTGTTATTGATTGTGATGTGTAATGTTTGATTGTTCCAGACGTGCAGAACCAATTCACTACCTGATCGCGGTGCTCCATATGTAACCCATAGTGTAGGTGGATCCATGTTGTGTGTGTCGCTCAAGCTTTCTCGTGTGCATTTTGCCGTGCCTTAATATCACAGTGTCTGTCTAGGGGTTTGGCTTCATTCCTGTCACCTGATCCCCTGGGTCACATAAATTTCACAAGCCAAGCTTCATGTTAATATCTTTAAAAATTGTCAAATAACCACAAGGGATACTGGAATAGTGGTATACTGGAATAGGGGGTGTGTGCGTGGTTTCATGGCTTCTGTCTGCCAAACGAACAAAGATAATTGACTGTTAAGGACACCACCAACGTAGGTCTGGATTGCTCAGTTGGTAAGAGTGCCAGTATGGTTTTCCGGAGGTAGCTGGTTCGAACCCTGCTCCAGTCAATTTCTCTTTGTTCAATATTTTTAAAAAAAACTTGCTTGATTACTTCACACGATATTGTCACTGATGTACATGTACATGCACATGGCCTCATAAGGAAAACTTTATTTATAAGGAAAAAATTCATGTTAGTTATAAAATGTATTTCGGTTCCATTTGTTTTATATTTGTATGCTGTTTTTTCTCATTTTATTCATTAATTTGTTTATTTATTTATTTTTTGTTGGGGCTCATGTGCTTTGTGTTTTTGTGTGTGATGATTTAATGTGATTTTGTTTGTTTTGGCCTAATTTTTGTGAAAATGTGAGTTTGACTCAACTTGATGTTGTGTGCTATTTAATAATGAAATTGACTTTACAAAGCTAATTATTATATATGTATATCTATGTAGATGAAACTAGTTGTAATCTTGTAATGAGTAATTCCTGGGCTCGATTTCACGAAAGGCTAAGACTGATCGCAACATGCGTATCAATCTTAATTGCTAAGCAAAGTGTGATGTATCACAATACTAGCTGCTATGGAAACATGAACAACTCATCTAAAAGATGAATCGCAAATCTTTGTGAAATCGAGCACAGAACCTTTTGGTATAAATCTAAGGTTGGCCATCAGCTTTCATATGCGTTCGGAGGTCGGAAAAATTGGGACCAAACATAGTAGGCCTATAATGTTTTGTACATGCTGGGGTCGGTTTCACAAAGCCCTATGACTGATTATAACTTAAGTTACGAAGGATATTAACCCATCGTATCCTACATGTACTTTCGTCTGTGCAGTGCATCATAAGTCCTACGATTGATAATAAGTTACGATGAGTAGAGTTTGGTGAAATCGATCCCTGGTCTTACATTGTTCAACAAAAGAATCCATAGGTTGGATTTCTGGTGGATTCAGGAAGGTCCCTTGTAACAATGACTAGGTGACTTTAAGGTTTTAAACCAAGTGTCAAGATCTTGAAAGCATAAGTGACATCCGGACATCCGTACATCCATGAAGCTAGATCCATGAAGCCCAACATCTGTAGCAGAAATTTTTGCAATTTGTCCAGCTATTTTTGTCATTGCCGTTCTACAAACACAATATGTTCAGTCACACCAAGAACTAGAGTGTTGCATTTATGTGTCTAATACAGACGTTCACCATTTTCATTGCATGAATCAAGGTTTGGCATACACTCCACATCACAAATGGCCATTGCTCTAACAATCCAAGCCAATTTATTATTTCACTGAATTCGGCAAAACAGCGACAGTTTTTACCGAAAAATATAAACTATGTTTAAAAGGGCAACAGACTTAGGGCATTAAATTCATGTTGCCCAATTTTTTTAATTTTTTTTTTTCAATTTTTTTTTAAAGGGTCACTGCAATGCAAATATTATGGCCTGAACATGTGCCAATCAAAAAACTGTACATGGGAATTGTGATTTTACCCACTTCCTCACATTGATTCAGGGTTAAAAACAGGTTTTTCAGTTTGTATGCTAATTAGCATTTCCATATTCATGAGCAAAACTGTGATGTCATCTGGGGAACTGAGAGCAGTAACTCAATTGATTTGTGCACAGTTGTTTTATAGGTTTTCTGACAAAACCTTCCCCCTCAATGGGTTTTTTCGTGCTGAATATGTTCCTTTCACTCAACTGGTGGTGTAATTTTTTTGACAAACCATTTCTGGGGGTCATGTTTGCCTCTTTATTTGTTTATGTTTTTTCATTATATTTTGGCTGTTGGTTCCCTACATGAGTATGCATGAAAATCCCCCATTTTGCAAAGCCGTTCAAAAGAAAGCCAAATGCTGGTTTGAAACCAAAATAAGACTTGCCATTCATATTTGTCAGTATATTCTCTGTATGAAGGCAATAAAATAACCTGACTAAAATAAGCACTGCAGCCGCCCTTTAAAGAGTTTGACTGTCAAAAATGTTTTTATTAGAATCCTCATAGTCCAAAACCTTTGTTTATAAAGTTTGGTTCATCTGGGTTTCCTAACAAGGGAGAAGGGGAGGGTTTAGGCTGGTTTAGCGTGGAGTTTTGTTGTTTTTTTGTGCACAGGTCTATGGGACTATTGCCCTAATGCAAAATTTAGCGAAATGCTTATTATTATTTTTATTATTATTGTTTCTTCACAAATTCACCTGTTGCCATGATGCACCCGTTTATTATCCACCATGTGCACTCATCACCCACTGAATTGTATAGAGGCACCCTGATTTGCCGCAGACTAAAAACTGCTCCTTTGAATTCCTTATTCTATGGACGTCCTTCCATCCATCCCTCAAAGTGCGTTATCTAGAAAAAGATCTGTAGATAGATAGATACAGTTTGCAAAATGCTGGCTTCCAAGATATACAGGCCACAATCTTAGGGCTGGTTATACTTTATCATAAGCAATGTGATTATTGCCAAGTCAGAATGTGAGGTTAATACCTTAACAGCTTGCTGTCAACGACTTGCTGTTTCACAGACAGTTGATTTGTGGGGGAGTTTTTTAGCGTACAGAACAGATTCCTTACACTTTTCACAAGTGCTTCTCCAGACATGACGTGAATCACTTTGATTTTTGATATTCTGTTTTGCTTTGACGATGTGGCTGGTACATTCCCCTCATTCCTTTCATTTGTTTTTCTCATTTTTGTTTGGTTTATTTCTCCTCATTCCTCACTCTCTTGACCCCTCTATTGCATGCTGGCCCCCCTGATCACCTTGGCATCATCTTGGCATCCCCAACAGGACCGTAAGCTTCACCTTAAACTAGCCTTGAAGGCCCAAGACCAGCACCACCAGGGTCTTCCCTCCATCCCATGTTCCTCCGCCTCTGGCAACCCCCCGGCTTCATCCTCCTCCAAATCCTTCCAAATCTACGCCCTGCACCAAGACCTGAACGTGGGGGCCATCGGGCCCGACGTGCGCCCCTTCCGCATGCCCTGCCACGGCAAGAGCCGCGTCAGCACCGAGGACAAGCGCATCAGCCAGCTGTACCACAGGGGCCCCGAGGAGAAGGGTCCGACGCTGTACCGGATCGTGGAGCCCAGGACCTTTGAGATGGAAATGGAAGATGAACGGTGGCAGGAGCGGGATAACGGTCATCATCAAGGATTCCTGCCCAGCATCGGTGCCATGTACTACGACGAAGAGCTAAATGTATTTGAGACTTCTTCGATTGGCCTTCTCTCAGCAGCCTTCCGTACCTCACTTTGCTGTTTTCTAACTCTGACCCTTCTGACCTCTAACTGATGCCGGTCTCTGGTCATTGACTCTTCGCTTTGCTGATTAACAGAGCAGTGTGCTTGCTTTAAATGTAACCCCTTGCTTCCTTCATGCTGTGGCTCCATCAATGCTTAATTGGTGGCTGTGATGCTAGGATGCTCATGCAACAAACAGCAATGCACAGCACTCCACTGCAACCCACTGCAGCACGTACCAAATGCAGATATACAGGGCTTGGTTTTCATGTGTGCTTATAATTAAAGAAATTGAATTTATCAATTTATCGAACCAAAACCATTTCGCATACATCCATCCAGACTTTGTACGGCTTAAAATTTCAAACACATCTTTTTAATGATGTTCTTCATTTGGGAACTGATCAAAAGATTTCTACAAATAACCTCCTTTTTTAGTTTAAATCTCTATTTTTTTGTATTTTGAGAAAAAATCCACATGGTGTATCGATACATTTTGTACAAAGCTGAACATTGTTGTGTACTACACGAAATGCACAGCAAGGCACAATAATGCATTACAATGCACAACAATATAATGCACAGCAATTCACTGCAATGCACAGCAATGCACAGCAATATACGCACAGCAATGCACTGCAATTCTCTGCACAGCACAGCCAAACGTCACTATACACAGTATGCATGCACAGCACTGTGGACAGCACAGGAAAAGATATACCGGTACATTCATTAGTATATTCATACATGTTACTTAAAGAAAGTTAAATACAAATCTGTGGCCGTTTACAAAACAGAGGCTCAGGCTCCGTCTCAGGCTCCGGCTCCATTTCGTGAATCCATTCTGAAATAACTGGTATCAAAATAGAGGCTTTTGGCTGCGGATATGAAGTAGATTCTCTGGTTTGAAAAAGAAAACAGAGTTTCAGCTTCAATGAAAAACCACAGCCTATATTTTCAGCATATGAATGTCAGGGCTGGAGCCTGAGCCTAGGCCTCCGTTTCGTAAACGCCCTGTGAATATATTCTTCAGTAGCAGAAAGTTCACACATTTTTCAGCACCAAATACACTGGTTGAAGAGCGATGAGACCACAGGTTATATACCATGACGAATATCACCACTTCATGGAGTGGCATCATTCATTAAGGAATTTCTTGGCCGCAACTTGTTTCCATGGATCATGTGGGTTGTGCACATTTTTAACCACATTTACTTGCTTTATTAAAATGATTTGGTTAATCGTGTGATTCGCTTGAAAAAAAAATATAATTGTGATAAGATCATTATTCATTAATGTGTTATGCAGTGTCATTTAATGATTTCCATTTCCATGGCAATTGATTTTTCATCATTGTACTGAGAATTTGTCTTTATTTCATTATTTCATCCCATTTTATCTGCTGCATTTCTTGTATTGACGGCAAAATGTTGTCCTCTACGGTAAGCAAAATCTACAAAATGTGCATTATGTTGAACATGTATGTATGTTCTTTGTTCAGCAAACCTATTCTGCTAAATATGCTTTAAGGGATTCTTTGGTAAAGTTAATAGAACAGCTGATGTCTGTTCATAATTTGATTTGTCATGAAATAAAAACAAACCTGTGAAATGTTCAGCTCAAATGATCAATGGAAACAGTAGAAAACAGCGAAAAACCATTGCAATTGTTACAAAATTGTGTGAGAATAGATGTCATTTTTTTTCTTTCCAAGATGAAAAATATGTTGGTGTTTGGCTTGATTCTTGTCTGGATAAATACTGCTTTTCTGGCAAAAACATTTATGTTTCTACCATTACCGTATGTATACCCTGTAAGATTTACATACATCTGTGAATATTTCTGTTTTGGTTTGTTACCAATGTTGTATATGCCCTTTAACAGACTAATGGTATTATGCTAAACATGCTTTAAAGGTTTTGCAAGGTTGTAATATTCAGAAAATCTTAAAGTTTTAATACATGATTTTAAAAGTCACAGAACTGCAATCACACTCTGTCTGATCCAACATGTACATGAAGTAATAAACCTTTGAAAATTTTAGCTCAATCGGACATCTGAGTCACAAGAAAACAGCGGAAACCCGACTCAGTTTTTCTTATAAAACATAAAGAATGGTTTTGATCTTGCCCCGAGATCAAAACTGCTTTCGGTCTTTGTTTGACTAATTCTGGATAAATACACCATTTCAGCCAGAAACATTTAAACGGTATGTTTCTACCAGCACCATCTTCATACTCTGAAAGTTATACATAAATCTGTGAACATTTCTGTTTGGGTATGTTACCAATCCTGTACTGTACCTTTAAAAGGATGGAGTGCCGGCAGTTCAAAAGGAGTTCTCTTTTTGGGGGAGCGAGCATTATTCTTCATCATCCATAACACGTGATGTAAATTTGTGTCTGTTTGTGTTTGTTTTATAAGCATTGCTACTCTGAAAATAAACATCGGTTAAAAAGAGATGCAACTAATACAGGGGGTTTGTAATGGTACCTACTGTCGGTTACACATGTTGTAATTGAATGCTTTCATGCAAATGCAGCTGATCTCACACTAATGGAGTCTAACTAGGCTCAGGCTCCGTCTCTGTCATCCACATGCTGAAAATATAGGTGTATATTGTGCTTTTTCCTTGAAGCCGAATCTCTGTTTTCCTTTTCAAACCAGAGAATCTACTTCTGAACCGCAGCCAAAAAAATGGAGCCAGAGCCTGAGCCTAAGCCTGAGCCTAAGCCTGAGCCTCAGTATCGTAAACCCCCTAGGTGTGTTCAAAGTGCCATCCCATTGTAACCAAACAGAGCTGAGGCTAACGATGCAAATGTTTGGGATTAGAGTAGAATATTAACAACAAATAGATAATCTGGGGTCGATTTCACCAAACTCATTGTAACGTTACTATCAATCATAGGACTTGGCCTTGGTGCCCCTTCAAATATTTCCATAGACATTATGATTTTCCAATGGAAGTACCTCTTGCAATGGAAAAGTGGCCTTGCCCCTTTCAGAACCAAATTCCAGCCCTGTGATGGGTTTATATCCATCGAAACTTGAGTTACGATCGATCGTAGGGCTTCGTGAAATCGACCTTAGTTCTGTTTCTAAGACCAAATTAAGTTGTTCTCTTTCTTGCTTCAATTTCTCCTTTTTCTCTCTTTGGTGTCTTTTCTAGCCCGGTGAATATGCCAATGCGCAGATGGTCAAGAAGTATCCGCCGTTCGTGAATCGCTACATTGGTCGCAGTAATGCCGGCATTCCCATGTTTTCTCAGGAGAGGTTGGAGGAGAGGGCCATAAAGGTAATGTCTTGAGAGGGTTGGGGTTTCATGGAGGCTGGTTGTTGCCTTGGTGTCCCTAGTCATTGCCTTGGTGGCCCTGGCCATTGCCTTGGTGCTCTTTGTCTTTGCTTTGGTGCCTCTGGTCATTGCCTCGGTGTCCCTGGACATTGCCCCTAGTCTTTGCCTTGGAGCTACTGGTCATTGCCTTGCTGCATTTGGTCATTGCCTTGTTGATCATGCTCATTGCTTTCAATGCTTTGCTTATTTTATTTCAGAGAATGGAAACCTTGAAGAAGATTGAGCAAGAGCGAATGGAAAGACAAGGTGCAAATCTTCAGGTAAAAACGAGTCTGTTTGTCCACCGGACTATCTGTCTTTCTGTTGATCATTCTTGTATTATATTAAGTTTTTTAAACTTTCCCCTGTATAGACTTTTTGTTATGAAATAAAAGGTTTACGTTGAAAAAAGTCAAGTGAAGCTTTCTCTACAAATGTCATATCCTGCAAATCATTCCCTTACTTTCAAACCTGTTGCTTTCAACCGCTAGCTCTCGGAAGAGAACGAATACGCCCGCCTCCTAGCTTTGGCAAGACAAGCCCAACTAGAGGACCAGGAGGAGATGAGATATCGGCTGGATTCACCGACCCTGACCATCCACTGCAACATACCGGGCACCCCTGGTAACCCCTTCAATCTTAACTTCAAGCACGGCTACACTCATAGAAGTAAGTTGATATATAGATTGCAGGGAAAAGGGTTGAAAAGAATTGCACAGATTCAGAAGTGAAGTCGTGCAGAGGTGTGTCAGCATTGAAACTTAGGGGAGTTTACGAAACGGAGGCTCTGGCAGTCTGGCTCCAGCTCCCACTCCGTCTCCCACTCCGTTTTTCTAAAAAAAAAAACGGTTCAATCTGCTGCTACCAACGTCTCAAAAGTCTCCCATCGTTGTGATATGAATCCCACCTGAGCCAGCAAAAATTTCTTTTCGCACTGGCAGTCACTTAAATACGCTGAGTATATTGTTCTAATCCCAATTGTCGAAGAGCAAACTCATATTTGAATAATAACTAGCACCCTAACACACAGAGCAGCTGATTATAACAACGATGTCTCGATTTGGTTTGATTCAGCAGATTCAGCGATGATGAAAGGTCACCCCTTTGGCCTGGACGTGAAAGGCGATTGCCTTCAGGAGGGCGACAGAAGGCAGGACATCTCCCACACTGCATCCTCGCGGTCAACTCCTCGTAAACTGGAGCCCATGGGCGGCGCCAAGACACCGCGGACACAGAAGAGCATGCAGTGCGAGCCAGGAAACCAGACGTTTGTTGTCGGTCACATCAAGGGAGCCAACCTGTATCAAATCAACTCCAGCATCAAAAGCGGGCTGTTAGAAGCCGACGGCCCGGAACCGAGCCACCATCATCAGGATCTGACCAATCACAAAGGAGACGCCAACTCGGGCAGTGGACAGCCGGCCAACAGGGACTCGGTGAAACCACTTGGTGTGCAACACCAACCACTGGGTCTGGACGGGGAGAGGACCCTGACTCAAATAGACCTGAGAACGTTCCGGGAAGACCGAGATGAAGATCGACACAATCTCGCCAGGCTCTCGTCAGGGATCGTAAACAGCAGGGGCGATCAACCTCGCATGCAGAGCGCCAAGAGCTTCAGCCTCCAGAACCCGTGGACGGGAGCTCGGAGTCTCCCGAACGGCAACGGCAGACTCATCCCCAACCATCCAGGACCCCACCACAATCACGCCCCGCTGCCCATCCGATCCACCAGAACCAGGCAGCTCTCTGCCATGAAGAAGAACCACATGGACCTGATTGAACAGCAGTACGGCCGCTTCCTCTCCGGAGTGGACCCTAAAAGGGCGCCTTCTACTGCCGCCAAGTACCTTCAGAGTTTAGCCAGAAGCATGAGGGGAAGCGAATCTCTATTGAGTCACAAAGCCGGAACGAGACAGGTAGATAAGAAATAAAAATGGAAATATTGGAGAGGGAAATGCAGTATTAATTTAGGTTAAGCTGTTGGAGAACCTTTAAGTCAGCTACAGACAACTTGATCAACCATCAAGTGGGACCAGCTCCCTGGTTCTGTGCTACTCGGTTCAGCGAAGATCTTGAGGAATTCTTTCCAGGTTAATGTTGACTGATGGAAGTTCTGTTTGGTTGCGAGACCCTTTCACAAGCGTGCCTGCCTTCCTAGCATGAAAGCCTGACTTTGCAGACTAGGGGTGCGTTCCACTCCAGCGAACTATCCACACGGCGTATTATGTGCACAACCGTTTTCAAACCAGAATGCGCTGTTCTCCAAACACGCCTAACATAGCTAACGGTGTGAGGAGGTGTTTGCTGAAGTTGGCTAACTACATTGAATGAAAGATGGACGTAATACACAACACATGTTAGCCATTTGTTGCATGTGTGTTCCACTTCAAAATCAAAGCGTAACGCGAACCTCACGAAAAAGTTGACATAATATGTTCGCACGAGCGGAACACACGGCACCCCAAGTCTTCTCCAAAAAGTCCAGAGTCAGCAAAGTCTTTATGACTGAACAGTTCAGTCCAAATATTGTATGTGTATCTAACTGACTTAATACCACATAAAGCTCCCGTCCAGCTCATTTCACTGCTAACTATGTCATTGAATTTGATATTTTTGCCCATGAATCTGTATTTCTTTGACAAAAACCAAAGTATGATATTACCTTTAAACACCCTTCATCCATCTTTCACGTACTGTGTAAAGGAAATCCTGACAAGATATTTGTTCCTCACATTAAAATTATAAATTTGATTATTAAAGTACAACAGACACGAAAACACTTCATTCATTGGACAACCGTAATTCGCTATAGACTTTATTATGCACATGACATGTTGGACAGTGACATGACCTAAGATATAATATTTGGACATGACCAGCTGTGCTGTTGACCTGGATCCAATTTCATAGAGCTGCTTAGCACAAAAAATCGCTAAGCATGACATTTCTGCCTTAATAAACAAATTTCAATGTGTCGTGCATCACTTGTGATTGTTCTTTGGCTGTTGTTCGCTGACCATGAACATCAAATCGAATTTTCAATGGTGGTTTGTTTTATTGGGCAAGCCATTTTTGTGCTAAGCAGATGTTTGTGCTAAGCAGCTTTATGAAATTGGCTCATCAGATAATATTGACAGCGTGGAATTTTCAATAAATATTCTAATTCAGGGAGTATTCAAATTCATACTTTGGACCAAAATAATTCGTTTAAAATGTTTTTTTTCCGGATGACAGTTTAATAGCAACATGCGTTGACAATCTTTCTTCTGTTTAAATCGTTCTATTGAAATGACTGAAATTTTTGAGATTTATTCATTTGACATAAATAATTGATTGACTCACATAGTTCATGTTTTGTTTATGTTTTCAGATTGTTTTCATTCCTTGGTTATCTTTCTTTGGTGTTCATTTTTGTTGTTGAGCATGGTTTTGAAATATCTTCCTTTGTTTTGTTTTATTTATAAAGGACCCAACTCGGTTTTCATCCGAGTTTTTAGTGGCGAAATAATGATTGTACAATATACCGCCATAATACGAGAAACAGAACAATGTATCATTATGAATTATCAATAAATATATTTTGTTTTATTTGAAGCACACTTCACTTTGTTTTCTTTATTACCTTTGTTTTTGCCACGCCTGGTTTTTATTATGATTTTGTTTTGCACCATTTTGAACGAATTTGACATAAGCACTAATTCTAGGAGTCCACTGAGCCGGCGCCAGTTGGTGCCAGTTCGCGCCAATGCAATTTGCTGTGGCGCCTAGTGTCGCCAATAAGGTGCCTAGTGGGGTGCAGTGGCTCAAACTGCCTCCCAACTGGCTCGTGGTGGCCTGTAACGGCGGCAAAAATTGAATTTGGCGGCAAGAAAATTTCCAAAATGTTTGAAATTTTCGTCGCGCCACTTGCATCGAGCAATCAGCGCGAAGTGTCCACCATGTGGCACCATATGGCGCAAACAATCCGCCACTGGAATGTAAATTGTAATAGCGCGCGCCAAGTTGCACCACTACGCGCCAATCACATAGGGCCTATCTTTAGCGCGAACTGGCACCAACTGTAAGTCAAACCAACGCCCCCCTGTACGCATGGCGTACGCAGTGGTAACGTAGTTGATATTTTTGCCCATGAATCTGTACTTCTTTGACAAAAACCAAAGTATGATACTACCTTTAAAGTTTTTGTCTTGAGCTTGGTATACACTACACTGATAAAAGCTTCTGAAAAACTTTTGGAGCGCATTCCGGTTCTTCTAATTTTCCGTGTTACAAATAAATAAAAGTAAGAGGTCTCTTACTTTATAGTTATAGACTTCTTATGGTTTATAGACGAATGGGACCTGTCTCTCTTTTTCTGCTTTCCACATGCCACATGTATGATTTTGCTCCCCCTTTCACACACAATCGACACATTTTTCCCGAGACTGATGAAGCGCGCCCTCTTTTGGTCAAAGGTCTCCCATTGACTTTAATAGGGGCAAAGGTTGGTCAAAAGCAAAAGTACAAAGTTTCCGATCCGCTAATAAAATAATGGTCATCTGCAAATTTTATCAAAGAGGAGATTGTAAGTTCGGTGACAGATGCCGTAACGAACATCCAAGGGGCAGCTCATCAGGTAAAATGCAACTAAGAACTCGTTCATCCTGAATTATAGCCCAATATTTAGGCCATACGTCCAGTTAAAAGTCGACAAAAGGAAAAGCGTTCTCGGCTGGCTCCAACTTTTGAACGTCTGCTGTGGGAGACCGCGAGAGGGCGTTTTTAAACAAGAACAATAACTTTACATGTCGAAGTGAAGGCTTTATTTTGCTTCTTAGACTGCCCATGGAGGAAGTTGTGGTCTTAAATCTTAACAACAGAATGATATTTCTGCCCTTGTTTAAAGTTGTTGCAAAGCTCCCTTTTGTTTGAACTTGGAGGAAGAGGATGTTATTTTGTCCGTGCGATGCATGACGTGTCCGGCCCTTCTAAAAATCTTGCTGGTTTCACACATCCTTTTCGACCTCAGCGGGAAGTCCTCAATGTAAACATATAACCCCCAAGTCCATGCTGAGATAATCCCTATAATCACTTAAATAAACAACCTGCTCTTGACCACCAACTCCAGAGTATGTTGCTGCCTAGCCCTAGGTTGCTGGAACTACTTTCTTAACCCTATGTATAGACACGACTTGAGCCAGGAGAACATTTTCCATCTGAAAATCATTACAAATAATAAAACACTTTGTAAAATGTTTGCCTTATGGATAATGATCCCGAATTCATTTTTAGATATTTTTAACAATGAATTTAAGTTAAAGGTTGACTTCGGGGAGAAAATGTAGGTAGCAAAACAAATCGCTCACGCTAACCTCAGATTTGTGAAAACTTGTTACTGTTAGGGAGTGCCTTTATTAGGAGCCAAGCTTGTGCAGTTTTGACTAAAATATAAACCAAAAAACCGTCTGAAAAGGGTAAAATCGCGTCGAAAACGGATAACAAAAATAATATAAATAGACGACAAAACATTAGAAATAAAAAAAAAATTGAGATCGTAAAACTGTAAAACGTTTGCCCTACAGTGATCGAGAATTTTTTGTTTTGTTTTTTAGTAATGAATAGTGAATTCAATCACATAATTACAACTTCGGACTTTGGAGAGAAACTGGTACTTTGGTAGCAAACAAAAATCACCTGTTAGCCTCCGATAGGTCTGTGAAAAGTTCAAATAAGACGTATATTTTGGCGTTCCTGTCGTTGCGATTTAATCCACCGTCATAATGATCCTGCCATTTGCAAATTATAAGTACAGGCGAAATGAACATTCATATTGGGTTATGGAAGAAGATTTCCTTTACAGACAGCGAAACCAAAATTTAATGCCGAAAAGTGTCCGTCTAAATACATGTACTCGCGATCGTTTTGACTTCGAGTTCACCAGACACTGGGCACAAAATGTACGTACCATGCGTGCAACAGAAGACTGGTTTTGCGATCGGGTGATCGTAACTTCAATGGCGACTCTAGAGGAGTCGAGAACTAGACTAGTAAACTTGCATCAGTCGATATCACGGACACCTCGACGGGACTTTTGCGAAGAGCGTTCGCTCGTGCACAACGTTTGGTAGATAATAATAGAATATCGGAACCTTAGAAGTACGTACGTGTTCACGCAGTGTTTACTTTTGCACATGGTCTGATTTATTGAGCAAATCGCAGTGCGTGTTTTAGAATAGTGAAAATAGTGCATTGCAAGGACTGAAGCAAGTTCAATCATTCCGACCACAAGCCTACATTGGGCACAGCACACACACCGCGTGGCATGGTTGCTGTGTTGGCACTGCATGCTGCATGCACCGTACGATCGAGATTGTGTGTGCCGTTGTGTGAGCTTTGTCGCCCGTATGCGCTGTGTAAGTTCTACGCTTTAGTGGTGTCCTTGTATATAGTTTGTTCCAAAACGATGTAGTTATGTTATAAAATACATGTAGATGAAATTTAAAGAATAAATGTATCCCATAGTACATACACTTACAGCCCATTCGTACTATTTTGTTCAATTTTACCGGCAGGACAGCCTACAATATTAATGCGCACGCAACGGTAGCCGACTAGCCGTACTCCAACACCGAAAAATAATCGTTCTCTGCCGTTCCATTATCGATTTTCACGGTTCAAAAACGAAAACCAAACAACTTTTTACAAATATAATTATTTTCATGTTCACACCAACTCATATCTCCATACGTTTTTAAAGAAATTTCACTAGGGACCATTCAGGCAGGATGGCCTTTCCTCAGTTATCAAACTCATTATTGGATTAGTGGTGATAACAATCTTAATCCCCCAGAGGCACTGCTAATTGCCCCTTCAAAAAAGTCCCAAAAGGATGCGTTGCGACCCGAGTTGAGGCCGGTTTACTCGGGTCTAGCTTAGATGGGGCGGACACGTAATGGAAAATCTATGACTATGTTTTCCGACCAAATAGGCCTAACAGTTACCCAGTCCCAGACGATTACACCGAAGGGAAAGAATTCCACTGACGGCCATCACTTGTGGACCAACAGAGGGCGTTTTGTTACAAATGGCTACTGCTGCATTCGAAGTGTATAAATTGTAGGTCAAAAAAACCTGAAAATCTCACTTTTTAGATAAGCTACACCAGTTTTCACTCCTGAGATTGAAGTTCATCATGACTTGCATCAAATAAGTTAACTCTTGGAGGAAATAGGCCCCCTAACCCTGTTTCCGTCATGGCCGTCAGTGGAATTCTTTCCCATCGAAGTGTCAGCGTATCTGCCATTTTGTGTGGCTGTTCACAACACAAGATAGTGGAGCACGATCACACAAAATAGCGGACGCTCCGACAGGATCGTCTGGGTTTGGGTCGGAAAATCTGGATCGATTTTCATCAAACGGAATGATCGTTCTCTGACATTCTGAGAAGAGATGAAGTGATTTTCAGGCCAATTTGTGATGTCATTGTTTGAGGACAATTTTGGCGCAAATGCCATGAAGGACAATGGGAGACTTTTGTAGAGTCGGTCTTGAGTCAACAGCGCACGCGCAAACCATGCTTGCGCAATTGTGAGCATGCGCGAGTTGTATTGCGCGTGCGTGCGCTGTTGACTCAAGACCGACTCTCCAAAAGTCTCCCATTTCTTCTGTGTTCAAATTTCAAATTCTATGGGATTTCTATTTTAACTTTGTCATGTTTCACAGGTGGAGGAGGAGGAGGTAACTATGGTTACGGAGGCGGTGACAGTTACTATAACCCAAGAGGAGGAGGAGGCGGGGGTAGTGGGTACAATCAGGGAGGACAGCAAAGCACCAAGGGTAGGGGAGCCGGTACCGGGGGTTACGGCTATGCCCAGCCGCAGTCGCAGTCAGGTTACCACAATCCCTACGTGTACCACAAAAACAATGTGGGAGGATTTGATGGACGTGGCGGTCGAGAGGGGGAGGCCAAGAAAGTGCACTTCAAGGATTCCTTTGGCACGAGTCAGAATCGGTTTGGCGCCCTCAGCAATGATCAGACTGGGCATCATGGGCAGAGCGAAAGGAACGACAACATAAAAGAACATGAAATTCTGTAAGGAATCAGTTTTGGGTTGTTTCTTTTATATTTATAATTGTAAATTATATAATAATTATGTATAATTTTTTTAATGCCTTGTGTGACAGGGCTGGATTTCAAAAAGCACTGGCATTGATTTAGACTAGCAGGCTAGTCGTTGTAAGAAATACAAATACAGGATATTTGTTGAAGCTGAAGCTCAGTTTTCTTGTTCAAAACAGAGTATCAATTTCAAGCCTTAGCCAAAAGCATCTATATTGATACCCCTTACATTATTACTCTGGCTCTATTTCGTTCATCTATCTTTATAATTTATAAAGATAGATGAACGAAATAGAGCTGGTGCCGAGGTTTGGAAATGACTCAAGGCGGAAGTTGAGCTCTGTTTGGTCTCGCGTTTCACTGGAACTTTCACCTTTTGATCCCTCTCACAGCGACGGCATCAAGAGTGACATGGAGGAATGGGAGGCCAGTAAAATGTGGCCTCTGTCCAGTTACAAGCCCAACAAGTCCCAAGGCCACATACCGGGCTTGGAGGACATTTCACCGGATGAGATCAGATATGTTGCTTACACCGCGGAAAAGGAGAACAAGTTTGACCAGCACGTAAGCACGTAGATGACAGAGACAAATGGGAGACTTTGGAGAACCGGTCTCCAAGTCAACAGCGCACGCGCACGCAATTGTGATCATGCGTACGTGTGTATGCACGTGAGCTGTTGACTTGAAGACCGGTTCTCCAAAGTCTCGCATTAGATTCCCCCTTTCCATCCTGCGACTGTGCGCAGCATACCTAGGGCCACTGATTTTCCACGATCACGGAAAACGGACGGAATTCGCGGCATCAGATCATCAAAACGGAAAATGGATTTTTAGGATGACAACTTAAAATTTTATTGATTAAACACATGATTTATCAAATTGATTGATTCCAATATGAAATGTGGATAATCGACTGAAGAGACAGCACGAAATGACTACTGCTGGAGGCCAGAAACCTTTCAGAACTGAGCAATATATCGTACGCAGTCGTGACACTTGTCACTGAAATACCCTTTTTAATGCACTGAATGTGCTGAAAAAAGTGAAACATTTTTTTTCAGGATTATCCAAAATGGAATTTGCCCTTTTCTGAAACGGAAAACCACTGGCCCTACATACCGTAATCTTTGTTTTGTATTCTGTTAATTTCACAATATTTTTTCGATTTTTTAGAAAGCATCACTTGCATCAATCCTGGATATGTACAAGAGGCAAAAAAAATGTTCAGCCCGAAGCAGAATTAAAGATTTT
Source organism: Astropecten irregularis (assembly GCA_963971285.1). NCBI lineage: Eukaryota > Metazoa > Echinodermata > Asteroidea > Paxillosida > Astropectinidae > Astropecten > Astropecten irregularis. The sequence goes on from OZ020259.1 coordinate 3,861,904, forward strand.
TCAAAATGAAATTTGCCCTTTTCTGAAACGGAAAATCACTGGCCGTACATACGTATCTTTTTTTAGTATTCTGTTAATTTCACAATATTTTTCGATTTTTTAGAAAGCATCACTTGCATCAGTCCTGGATATGTACAAGAGGCAAATAAATCAACTGAAGAAACCATCTCGAGAAGTAGCGTCTGAATTAGTGAGTTTCGTGTACCACTTTTTGGATTATTGATAACTGATCATAAGGCCTTTTCACACTGGTCAAATTTTTGGGTTGACGCGGGGTTGATGCAGGGTTGAAATCGATGGCGATTCACACTAGAAAATTTTCAACCCCGCGGCAACCCCGAGATTGACTTCAATCAGGGTTGAGACTTTTTGCCCCAGGTTGAAACTTTCGCCCCGGGTTGAAAAAGGCAGTGTGAATTGAATCGGGTTGAGTTCGCCCTGGGTTGAAGGTGGGTTCGCGAGAGGCAAGTGTGAAACGACACTGGGTTGAACGCGGGGTTGAAAAAATCAAATTTCAACCCAGGGCGAGAATAAGTTCACCCCGGGTTGAGTTCGCCCCTGCTTGAAAGCTGCCAGTGTGAAAAGGCCTATAGATTTCACATGTTGTAAAATTAGCATACCGGTATTTATAATCATTATTATGCTCCCCTATTGTTCATCTGCCATCAAAAATGTCTGTCACTAAATTCTGTTTTGGGGGCCCAAATAAAGAAACAATAATTATTTCATTTTTACGGAGCTCCATGTGTGCCATTTCACTTTATCCAGATAACCGAAGCTCCATGAGTAGAGTGCTATTTCACTTATCCGCATAATTTATCTCGCCAAGTCGATTTCTGGAGTGGTAAAAGTCGTCTTGTCTCAATAATTATCTCAACAAGATGACTTTGAATGAAAACGAGAAGTCAACTTATCCTGACAATATCTGGCCAAGTCAACAAAATGAATCTAAAAAGTAGTCTTATATATCCTGATGATTAACCTCAGTTTTAGGAAGTCGTCTTTACAAGGTAAAATATCAGGACAAGTCGACTTCCTTCTTTCAGTAAGTCGTCTTGGCGAGATAAATCATACGGCAATATGAGAACTTCTTAGTTTGAACCAAGTCATCTCGCACGGATAAATTATCTTAATAAGTCGGTTTTTAGGGCTCAATAGACTTGGAGAGATATGAATGATGTGGTTATCTGGCGAAGTTGAATGGCACTCATGGAGCTCCATAGATTTTCTTCCTGTACCCAATAATTACCTTTTTCATCCCTGTTCCCTGGAACCAGCTTGTATCTCTACCTTTGGTCACTGTGCACCTCTTACCTACTCTCCACCACCCTTTGCCCCCCATTTCCCTGGTCACTCTGTTCCCCCTTTGTTCTGATCCTCTCATCCATTGATGAGTACATGTACCGGTATCTTTACATGCATGTTCTTGTGCTCTGTCATATTTAGCCTTTGAGAAAGATCCTGCTATTGGATCGAAACATCAGGCCTTCCTCCTCCTATTCTCGAAGCATTGATTTCACTTATTGTTAATAGGGAATCTTTGAATTGTGAATTTGTATAAATTTGTTTATATTAGGTCAGTCTGTTTAGAGGAAACCAAACTACAGGTGGCGTCTTGGGAAATATGGAGTCTCCACTGAAGATTCTTTACAGTGGGAGGTAAGAATAAAAGTACACATTTAGTGAGGGCCAAATTTCAAGGAGTTTCGGTTGAGCAAAGAAAATTTTACAAAACAAATGAGGCGATTTCATGGCTCTAATTTTTGCAAACATAGAGTTGGTGTTTCAGAACCTTTTTTAGAACATTGGCTGTGACCTTTTTATTTCCTCTGTAATCTGATTTGTTTCATCAGTTCAAAGTAAGAGTGTAACTGGTCCCAACTTCAAGGGAAGCTTTTGCAATTTTATGTCTTGTATTTGGCGAGGTTCACATTGAATACCTCCTAATGATGCTTTTGAAAGGTTTTGCTTTGAATTTCAAACGTCAGCATTTTTGCATTTTCAGTGCTGCATCTGGAGGCACAAGTCAAGCTTTTGGATCTGGTGGCTTTGGAAGCTCATCAACTGGCTTCAGAAGCTCATCAACTGACTTTGGGAGCTCATCAACTGGCTTTGGTTCCATGTCTGCTTCCTCCAGCTCTTCAGGCATGGCTGGAACCAGTTTTGGGACTGCACCATCAGGGTTCTTCCGGCCTCAGGAGCAGAGCAGTAGTGGCACTGGACTCTTTGGAAAACCTGCTGCATCATCTGGAACATCGGGTACCGGGCTTTTTGGCAAACCAGTCGCTTCTGGTGGCAGCAGTGGGATTTCTGGAAGTAGCGGGAGGACTGGACTGTTTGGGAAGCCTGCTGCACCAGACACATCCGTTGGGAACTCTCAATCTAGTGCCTTTGGGGGCACACATGGTGGCTTTGGGAGCAGTCAGGGCGGACCCACACTCACACATGATGACACCAAGTCTGGTATCTACACTCCTCTGAGCGAGCTCACTCCAAATGAATTAGAACAATTTCAGGCTTCAACCTTTACCATTGGAAGTGTGCCCACAAGACCCCCTCCATTGGAGCTGTGCAGATGACAAACCTTATAACCACAGCCATTTTTTTAAAGCCATGATACTCAAACAATCATTGAAAAACTCAAATTATTCGAACTGAAGCCAAGTTGTCGGTATCACCATAGAAATTATTGTTGTGACATCACGTTTGTCATAGAAAACGGGACTGTTAAGCTTTTGAAGATTACCGGTAAGTCTGATTATTTTGTGAAGTTGATCGCAGGTGTACTGTTTCAAACAGAAGTGGTACTTCTTAAAATGGACAATCAGCGGCCCTACAAACTGCCTGCAAGTGTTAAGATGCAAATATTACGAATGCTCAGCTTTATAAGGTAGTATCATTCTTTGGTAGCATACCGAAACAGAAATCTTCAGAGAGTATAAAGATGGTGATGGTAGAAACATATCATTAAAATGTTTCTGCCTGAAATGCTGAATTTTTTACCAAATACAATTTTGATCTTTAAAACATAAAAAATAACGGTGAAAAGATTGGTTAAATACTGTGGCCGTTTTTCACTGTTGTCTCAAAAGGTGGGTATCTGAAAATTTCTCAGATGACTGTTATTGTATTTTCCTTGATATTTTTGCCCATGAATCTGCATTTCTTTAACAAAAATCAAAGTATGAATTTACCTTTAAAGATTTCACAACATATAAAAATTTATAACAGTCTTTTTCAGGAAACGTTTTTTCATAAATATCTTATTATGTCCAAAAACAAATCTGTAAGAGCACATTGAAATAAATCGAGGTATTACATATTATTCAAAAGTTTATTTTGGAAATAATTGTACAAAACACAGACTGGAAATAGTACATATGTACAATTTTTGTATGCGCCTAATTTTTTTTATAATTTTAAAATATTGACTTCATTTTGAAATTGTAATCATGGTTTATATGACAATTAGTAGCTAAATTTGCTAAATTAAAATATTAAATGTACCCAAAATTATTTTCAAATTTCTTTCTTTATGAGTCACCATTCTGTGGCAGTGGGTATCTTTGCTCATTAACACGTATGGAGACCAGTCTCGTATGTCAGCGAAGGTTATGGCGACCATGGTACTTGGGGCGACATTTGGAGATCGCCAATAAACATCCTAGCTACCTCTTCAATACATATTTTTTACTTTCCAAATTTTAATATAAGACAGAGAATGCCCTCAATATGAACATATGTCAATTTGAAATTTCAAGCTCACTGGTTTGAAGGATGTTTAGAAATAGGTAAGTTAAGTTTTTTGCAGCACAACCCTATGGAAATCTCACCCTAAAACGCAATATATAGTTATATGTTATATATTACTATTATTACATGTAATAAATATTACATTGAAATTATATTATATTGAAACTTCACAGTAGACTGGTTCGTCTGGCGCCTTTGATGTTCTTCATGATGTCCATACCGGTGGAGAAATCGACCATTGCGCTGAATGCAGAGACTGGCAAAATTCTGAAGAAGAAAAAAAAACAACAACAACAAAAATTAACCAGGGGCGGATTAAGTTGTCGATCTCTACCGCCAGTATGACAAGAGCATTTGGGAAGATCCGCGAGCAACGTCTGAAGCTTGCTGGAAACTGTGTGCGACATCAAGAGCTGTCTGGGGAGGAGGTATCTCACTTTCGTGAACCAGCTCAAGAGAGACAACAGCCTCACCAGTGCCGAAGAGCTGCACTCCTGTACGCTGGATCGGGTTGATCAGGATGCAAGGATTTGTGGTTTGGCTCGTGATGTCGCTACGCAGCCCCGACATGATGATGATGAACTTGGCCGAGATTCTGCACAGAGCTCTCTTTGGAGGTTTTGAGAGGTGATCAAGTAGATTCAAAAAGACAAAGGCAACTTACGCTTTGAATATCGGGGTGAATCTCATGTACCACGGGATGAATATAACCTCCTGGTCTGTCAAGATGCCTTTCATGATCTCACTGACGGCATACTGCGGCTTCAATGGAGAGGGAAACCTGGAGGAAAACCCCAAAAAAATATAAAGAAGAAAAGGTTTATAGGCAGATAAACTGATCGGGCCCCGCCATCAAGAAGCCTGGCCAGGCCTCCAGACCTGAAATCCTCCTCTTGTCAACCCCTTGAACTTCAAAAGGTGTTTAAAATCAATAAAGCCTAGCTTCTGGATACTGTCTGAGATCAATGTGGACTCAGTCGGTCAATCAGGTTAGTGCCAACTATGATCCAGGACATAACAGTGGCTTGAAGTTGATAGTTCAAGGCTAGGGATTGTGGAAGCCCAAGACCCTAGACAAAGCTCAGGCCTTTTCGGTGGCTGGGCCCGACCAGTATTAATACCATCTATACTCTTGCTTCTCAGCAATAAGAGCTGTTGTTGGCACCTTCTGTCTCAAGACAGAGCATGAGTAACTTCTAAGTTCTCTCAGTAGAATTACAGCATCTGGTATGGCTAAACAGGCCAATACAAGAGCGACACTGCCTCCCACGTTGACCGCAGGAAGAACACAGAGCCCTGCGGGTTCAGGATCTGATGCTCTTTGCGTCCTGTTTGCTCTCCTTTGAATTGTCATCTCTTCACGATTCTTATCACCCTGGTTTGCCCTCCCCAAAACCCCACAAACCAACCTTGACTTAGCGCCCTCAAACATGCCCCTATCCAGCAGCGAGGGGCAGACTACAGACACTTTAACATCTTTCTTCATCTGCTTGAGCTCCAGGTCCAAAGCCTCGGAGAAGCCTACGCTGGCAAACTTGCTGGTGCTCAGGTCCACCAGTCCACCGATGCCGATGAAGCCAGACAGGGAGGCGATGTTGACGACGTGACCGTAGTTTCCTTCCAGCATGGCGGGGAGGACAGCTTTAGTCATCTACGATACGAGAACAGCAAAAACAGAGAGCACATTCATATAATTTATCATTTGGCGAGAATAACCATCATCCTTACTTACAGATGGGGTGCTGAATTGTGAAAGATGCAGCTATAACATGGTTTATTTCAGGTAGACAGTTGCTTCTAGCTTCCCTCGGTGTTGGAAGTTGACAAACTAGTTCCCCAGGCGAAGTCAACTTCCAACACCTCAGGAGCTAGAATCGACTGTCCACCCTCAAACCATGTGATATTGGTATACTACAATCCCTGATCATCTCTATACCCTCACAGAAAACCCATTCCCACTTGGCTAAAGAGAAGCAAATAGGGGGCAAAGCATCTTGTGTGATTATAAAGAAGCCCTTGTCTTGTGAAGTAAAGTGTTGAGGGTTAAGATGTTACCCAGATTGATGCCATGATGTTAAGATCCATCACTCTCTGTATGAGTGCATCGGGACAGTCCAGCAGCCTCCTTGCACTGACGATGCCAGCGTTATTCACCAAGATGTCTACCTTCCCTGCATCCCTTATGATGTTTCCCATCACCCTGATATCAACAAAAACAAAAATTGGACAAGAAAAATCAAATTCCAATTCCTATTTTGACCCTGATACACTCACCTCAAAATGTCTCCGGTCTTCGGTCACATTTAGGTACATTCCGAAGAAAAATTGAAAGGTTGGAATAGAGAATTGACTCACAATTTTATTTTCTTCACCTTTCAATGACTTCAAATAAACCTGTGAGTTTCCCTTATGGTTTATTTGATAACTTTAGGAAAACTTTTTCACCTTTTTATAAATGGAACCAGTGTATTTTTTGCCAGCACCGTCATTCTTCTGATTGGCCAATTTTCAATACGTCATGACAGCCTTCTTTCTCCTAAAATGTTATTTTGCCGGAGGAATGTTCCTGCTGACATAATATAGATTGCCCAATCAGAGTAAGGAAATTGCAAAATGGTTAGCAAGAGGAATGACGATGCTTTGTTGTTGTTGCTGCTGCTGCTACTGCTGCAGTAAAGCAGTAGCAACAACAGTAGCAGCAACAACAGCAGCAGCAACAGCAGCAGCAACAACAGCAGCAGCAGCAACAACAGTGCTCAGCAACAACATCAGCAAAAGCAGCAACATCAGCAACAACAACAGCAATTAACAGCAGCTGTCAACACCAACGACAGCAGCAGCAGCAACAGCAGCATTACCGATTAACTTCCTCCCTCTTGGTCAAATCGCACTGGTAAACTTTGCAAGCCTGGCCAATCTCTTGGATGTTCCTGGCCAGTGCTGAGCATCCCTCAGCATCCAGATCCACTAGTAGCAGGTTGGCACCACGTACAGCGAATTCCCAGGCTAGCATGCGACCGATGTTGTTTGCTGCACCTAGTAGTGGATCATATGAACACAAAAAAACAGAATGTGGATTAGGAGCTCAGCCCAACGGCTTGTGAGGATTTGATACCAGACTATAGTTTTGGAACCCGTCTAAGCGTCTTATTATCACAATCATGATAACAATCCCCCTAGTTTTAGTAATAGTAGTAGGGGCCTTAGCCCCACTAGTGTGGCACGAATTTTCGCTCAAGCCGCTCCATCCTTAGCCACACGTCCAACCGCCCGATATACGTGGGATATGTTCGGCTCTGGTGCGCACCCTCTTGTCATCACATTTCACACACTTTCTACATACACAAATGTTCCTTAGTAGGCCTATCTCATCTTTCCAATGATATATTATTCGAATGATTTCAATCTTGTAGGCTATTCATCTATTTTTCGGTCATTTACTGGTGCTACGCCGGCGAGTTTAATGGCGCGAGCCACGCACCAGAGCCGAACATATCCCACGTATATCGGGCGGTTGGACGTGTGGCTAAGGATGGAGCGGCTTGAGTGAAAATTCGTGCCACACTTATTTCTAAACTAGTTTAAAAACAAAACAAATTCTTGCTTAAAATGTGCATGTCCCAAGCCAAACAGCAGTTAAGTGGGGGTCGTCATCATAACTCTTTTTTTGGCGCCAGTACTCAGTAGACTTGCCTGTTACAAGAACATTACGGCCGATAATATTCTTGGGTGCACGGGGGAAAACGAAGCGAAAACAACTGCGGACCACGGCCACGAAAACCCGGTGAAACAACACGAACAACTCGATGCCAAACGATATGAGAGTAAACGGCGAAAACAGAGATGTACGTGGTTCTGAGGCCACAAATCTATCGCCGGGCCCCGATTGAGACATCGTGCTAGATTTGCACATAAGTATTACTGGTGTCAAAGGCCTGAAAAAGTGTTATTTTTCAGCACCATCGTGCGTAATTATTCTCTTTGAAAAGTTTGACTCTAATTTATTTACGTGTATTAAATAGGACGGACTCCCAGACTCATAATGCGTAATAAATACGCTTAGCTAATGTTTTACTTTTGGGTACCAGTCTTATTTCCATCATTGAACTTGTTCAAGCTTACTATTATTTTTCTGAGATTTGTTATAATATTTTAATCTTCCTCTGCACGAATTTCGCATTTTTTCAAGAACATTTAATGTGCATGCAGCTTATTTATATGTTCTGACATGTTCTATGTTTTTTATCCCCCAAATTTTTGATAAAAGGAACATTACAGCAGGCGGGACATTTTCAAACAAAAACCTAGAACAAGTCTAATTAGGAAGGAAGCCTTGTCATTTGTGTCCAACCGGTAGAGGGCGCACTGTTATCACATGATTGATGATTACTTTACTCTCGTATTTTTATTTTAGTCCCAACTCGGAGTGTAATTTGATGCTCAAATTTGGTCTTTTTGGCCTAGATACCGTAAGTTCTGGCAAGTGTTGAGATGGCAAACCTTGCAGAGAGGATGGAGGGAGACAGCCATGGAGTGGTGACGGGTAAAGACACTGATTTACCACCGCTCAATTTGTTCGAGAAAGAAGCGAATGATGTTAGGAATCATCGGGTTAACTGGCAGTCTTATGTGCAGTAAGTCCAATGCAATGCGCATCCAATTAGTCAAATCACACTAACCCCAGAACTGAAATAATCGATGTATTTTCAGACACATATTTTACAGTACTAAACTTGCCTAAATTGACTAGCTGTGATGTCCTCCTTGTTTTTGTATTTAACTTTGAATTTGATTGCTCATTTCATAAGTTTAATAATGACTGAGTACAGTCACTAAAGACAGTGTCACTAGTATATAGTAATATTATAAGTATCAATCTTGAAATTGGAATCAATTTGTGGTAGGCTTACGGTTTACAAGCAGGTCCGATACCTATTATAAAGGGTATAAAAAACAACTTAATAGTTTCTACTGTTCCAAAATAATATTTAACTTGCAGCAAATGTTCCTGAGTCCTTAAATCCCCAGATAGAAGAATTTTGTGCAACATTTCAGAGTGAAATAAAATTTTCTTACCCGTTTGTTGCAAACTTCAAAACAGCCCGTCGGTCTGGCTAGTCAAGTTAAGTCTGGTACCTACAACCAACGTATTTAAAGTCCACACAGTGAGAGCAGACACTAGACCATATTTTTGTCTGCGCGTCTGTGGCCGTTACGTGCGTTCATTACTGTTTTTACCCCATAATTTCCCACAAAAGTCAAAGCCCTGCCCTCTTTCCACAAATTTAACCTTGTTAATAATATTGAAGAGGACACCACAAACGTATATTTAGGTAAGTTTCTTTATAAAAAGTTGTTTTATTCTTTTTATAGGTATCGGACCTGCTTGTAAACCATTACCCAATTTGTGAATATTTTCAGGGGTCAGATGATTTCTCAGGAGGATTTCTCCTTCATCCGTGACTACGACATGGCCAATAGCGAGAGACGAGACCAACTGATTCAGAATCTGGGACCGCAGTGTGCTAAAGTCTTCATTCGGCTAATGGGACGCATCGCTAAGGAGCAGACAGTCCGCTATATACTGACCATGATTGATAGCATGCTCAAGGTAAAGACCTTTGACCTTTTGACCCTCTTCAAAGCTTTGGACCTTTTCACACTACCCAATATTTAACCTGGAAACCTGGGGAAGCCAATTACCCTCTAGGTAAAATCACTTACTAGCACAAACATTTGACACTACAGTGGAACCCCAGGCCTTGAATTTGGTTCTGAAAAGGGCAAGGCCACTTTTCCATTGCAAGGGGGCACTCCATTGGAAAATCATAATGTCTATGGAAACATTTGAAGGGGCACGAAGGCCAAGAACAAAGGCAATGAAGGCCATGGCCTCCGTTAAATTCAAGCCTTGGAACCCTTCTATAACCAAAACTGCTTTGTACCAAACATTCAGCTTTGTCAAACATCATCATTGGCTCCCAATTTTTGTATAGGGAGCTTGCACAAGAGTTCAAAAGGTCAAAGTTTGTGTGTTCTGGAGGACAAGCAGAGAAGGCCATTTGTCCGAACTCATTGGAGCTTGACTGGAGCCATAGCGAACGTAAACACAGCCAGTACACATATGGGTGAATTGGTATGCGTTTCTATAAAGCGCGCAGAGCGGACGTATGTGTAGTGTGGGACCAGCTAACTTCCAGAACTGCTTGTCCTCCAGAAGGCGTTGCGTAGCAACTGGCCAGTGACCCCGGCGGCTGTGCAAGCTCCCTATACAAAACATTCTGAACGACAAAGCACTGTCGGTTTAAAAAGATCATGATAGCAATGACTGAAAACATATTTTTTCAGAATGAATGGCAATTTTTTTTGGCAAATTTTCTTCCCACAGGAGAAACCAGAGCGTGTGAGCGTGTTTGTGGAGCACGGCAAGAAGACCAAGTCAGCCCCCTGGACTCCGTTCCTGAATATGCTCAACCGAGATGATTCATTCACTATTAACCAGGTATTTTACATGTACAGTGGAATACCGATTATAACGAACAATGCGGTATGCACAAAATTTGTTTGGTGTAGTGGTCGTTCGTTTTCAGCCGCCGACAGTGTTCGTGGGGTGTGTTGGTCAGTTGGGTGGGGTTGGGGCAGGTGGGGGTGGAGTTAAGTGGTGTGGGGTGGGTTGGGGTGGGGTTAAGTGAGTAGAAACATATCGTTAAAATATTTCCGTCTGAAATTGTGTATTTATCCAGAAATTAGTAAAACAACGATCGAAATTCTTTTTGATCTTTTAAAAGATCAAAAATAAAACAGAAAAGACTTAAGAAATACTGTGACGGTTTTTCACGGTTTTCTAAAAAATTTGGCACCGTACGGGACTAAAAATTTTCACAGATGACTGTGACTGTATCTTCCTTTATATTTTTCCCCATGAATCTGTAATTCTTTGACAAAAACCAAAGTATGATATTACCTTTAAACAAACTCTCCAATAATTTGAACCTGTTACGCTGTGAAATGTTTTGCCAGGCTTGCCGGATCATCACCAAGCTGGCCTGCTACAGCAAAGACAAGATGAACGCCAACGATCTCAAATATTTCTTCAACTGGATCAAGCAGCAGATGACCAAGTCACTGAACGGCTACACGCAGACCGTGGTGGAATGCCTACAGCAGATGCTTAGGCTCAACGTCTATCGCGTGGCCTTCATGGAGAACGAAGGAGTCAGCACGTAAGTAGAGGCCCTTTTCGCACTACCTGAAAATCTGATCCTTGTAGACGTGACTGACTCGTTCACACTGTGGGAACTTGATCCGGCGTGGATCCATATTCCATAATGAAATGTTCTGTCTTTTTGTCCCAGGATTTTGTCAGTTCTGGCCGGCAAAGTCAGTTTTCAGATTCAGTATCAACTGACTTTCTGTGTGTGGATGTTGTCCTACCACCCTCAGCTCTGCGCACAGCTAAACAAGTAAGTCAGTCCTCAACGATAAAATGAGGGCACCCTCCGTGGCAGCCATTTTGTTTTTGTGGTTGCATCTGTTCTGATTTCTCTTGTTATTAAATCCATTTTGATGCTGGGGTGCGTTTTTGTGGCCCGTACCTTGAATACATTTCTTGTCGTTGCTTATTGGTTCAATTTTGGCGACTTCGGTTCTGCTTCGATGATGATGTCATTGGTTCAACCGAATGAGAACCGAGGGAAGGGATTGGTTTGCGGTCAGTCCAACATGGTAATGTAAGCTACCTGCAGGTCAGACTCCTTCTGGACATGTCCGCCTTCCATTTACATTTTGAAAAAGCGCCCTCCTCCAACTTTGTTTCTGTTCATCAAGAATGACGTCTTCAGGGGGTTCGAATCAGCGACCTCCGGAATACCATACCGGCACTCTTACTAACTGAGCTATCCTGCCCTATGCTGGTGGTGTCCCTAATAGTCAATTATCTTTGTTTGTTTGGCAGTCAGAAGCCACGAAACCACTCAGAATATTATTGATACCCGGTAGCTTGTTTTTTTTGTCAACAGGTATAGCATCATTCCTGTTCTTGCCGACATCTTGAGCGAATCAGTGAAAGAGAAAGTGACCAGAATCATCCTGCTGGTCTTCAGGGTAGGTTTTCCATAAGAGCCTCATCATCTTCCTGCCATCTACACTCCATTCCTCCTTGACATGTCCATTGCGCAGCTACTCTAGGATTTCCCTGTCATTTTCTGCAAATGATCGGAAAGAATAAGTGCTGCGTCATTCCATTTCGTGTGAAACTGCAAGGCACCTCAAATAGTCATTCGTTTTCACTTCATGTGCAATCAAATGTAAACAAGCGTCTGGCAAATAAAAAGGATCGCCTTTTAATTTAAAATTAATTCAAATTCGCAATGGCTTTTTGGTAGCGTGCTAAATTGAATGCTGATTTTGAGTGGCTAAACGATAAGTATGGTTTTTCTGCAGAATGCATGTCAGTGCGTTAGCAGAAAATAATCACGCTTACCCTAGAAATTCTTTGCTAACCGGAAATCTTGCTTACAGATTCCATGAAATAGATTTCACACGTAGGCCATAACTGATTCCTTGAAATTGGGCCCTGATGGCAACATTGTGGTGTTCTGATTTTTTTTCTTCAGAATATGATTGAGAAGCCAGAGGAGAAGGAGGTGGTCCAGGAGAATGCACTGGCCATGATCCAGTGCAAGGTCCTGAAACAGCTGGAGGTCCTTCAAGGACAGAAGATCGAAGACCCGGACATCACCGAGGACATTGATTTCCTGTCTGAGAAGCTGCAGAATAGCATGGTGGACTTGAGGTAGGTTCGTGGCAGTCAGGGGTAAGAGGGTTTGGGGAGGGTTTTAGGAATGGGGTCAGAATGAGATAGTCTTCTGGGTCCTGAAGCAGCTAGAGGTCCTTCAAGGACAGAAGATCGAAGACCCGGACATCACCGAGGACATTGATTTCCTGTCAGAGAAACCGCAGAATAGCATGGTGGACTTGAGGTGGGTTTGTGGCTGTCGGGGGTAGGAGGGTAGGAGGGTAGGAAGGTTTTAGGAAGGGGGTCAGAATAAGATGATCCTCTAGAATTTTGAAATGGTTGGAGAACTTCAGAGGTGGGAAGATCGAATTCTTTTGTTTTCCAGTCTTTCTCCGTTGATCTACAATAATATATAATTTCATTGGTTTTTATAGCTCCTTTGATGAATATTCATCTGAGGTCAAGTCGGGTCGTCTGGAGTGGAGCCCCGTGCACAGGAGCGAGAAATTCTGGCGGGAAAACGTCATGAGACTGAACGAGAAGAACTATGAATTACTCAAGTAAATGGACATTCATTTAAATGCAAAAACGTTTACAGGTCAGTTCGTACATTCAAGTTATGACAACGTCGTGAACCAAGACTACTTAATCACCTTAAACTTTCTGGGTTTTTCTGCAATTGCCAGGATTTTGACGAGACTACTGGAGACGTCGAAGGACCCGTTGGTTCTATGCGTCAGTGCTCATGATATTGGGGAGTACGTCAGGCACTACCCAAGAGGCAAAAAGTCAGTCAGATAAGATGAGATTGTCATTTTGTTTTTAAAATTTTGTATAATTGTACGTCTTTGTCACGTTTAGGACATTTACAAAAAAATGACTTTTGTGAAAAAAAAATCACAGAAATGAAGGTTTCCTCCCCGCCCCCCCCCCCCCCCCCCCCAAAAAAAAAATTGTAACAACAGCAGATATTGTGTTTTCTATTGCTGACATTTGGCTCCAGCTCCAACTGTTTCGGAAGTAGATTCTCTGGTTTGAAAAAGAAAAACAGAGCTTCAGCTTCAGCATATGGATTTATACAGAGATGAAGCCGGAGCCTGAGCCGGAGCCGAGCTTTGAGAAAGTTTCAGAAATATTTGTCACGAGTACACAAAGCCCTATTGTTTTCCATTGTTTCATTATCATATTTCTTACAAGACAGCTACGAGATGTTTGTATTGTTTCAGGGCTAAAAATAAGATAAGGGCAAGGCCATTTTTCCATTGCAAGGGCCACTTCCATTGGAAAATCATAATGTCTATGGAAACATTTGAAGGGGGCACCAAGGCCAAGAACCAGGGCAATGATGGCCATGGCCTCCGTGGCCTCCGTTTATTTCCAGGCTTGTTGTTTATTTAGAGCAAACTCAGCAAAGAGCATTGTGAATTGTAGGTTCAATCTCAGCAAGTGGGCTGTGGTGCGTGCATCCTTGAGCAAGACACTTTGTAACAATTTTGTCGTACGAAAGTGAAATATGGAGATACTTATGCCTGACTGGAAATTTTTTGAAGCAACGTTCTTGTTTGATGTTTTTGGTATTGCAGTATCGTGGAGCAGTTGGGTTGCAAACATCTGGTTATGCAGTATATGACTCATGAAGATCCCAACGTCCGCTACGAGGCCCTCCTAGCTGTACAGAAACTCATGGTGCACAACTGGTATGCCCCTATCATGCCTGTCATAATCCCCTCTGAGTAGTTGCCAATTAATAATGCAGTGAATATTCATTAGAATATCATAATAAGGCTCATGAATATTCACTAGAATATCATGATGAGGCCAGTGAATATTCATTTGAATGTCATAACGAACCCAATGAATGTTCATTCAAATATCATGATGCCAATGAATATTCATTCTAATATCATCATGACAACAATGAATATTCATTCAACTATCATCATGGTGCAATGAATATTCATTGCAATATCATAATGAGCCTCATGAATATTCATTCAAATATCAATATTCACATTCTTCTTCAAAATAATTCAAGTCCTTCAAGTAAAACTTTCGTGAAGAGTGAAGTTAATTGTGCGATGATAAAAAAACAAACATGCTTGACGTTTCAAAGACATAATTGGAGACTTTTGAGACGTCGACTGAAGTCTCTTTTTGCATGCGCGCGCAAGTCTCTCTGAGAATGCGCGCGCAATTGTGAGCATGCGCGCGTTGTTGTGCGCGTGCGTTGTTGATTGAAGACCGATGCTCCAAAGTCTCCCATTTGATCAATCATGTTTGGCGCGGATTTGGTTTCAAACTGAAATATTTTGACTTGTAATACGTTTGAACATCTGCCAGGCAAGAACATTTTATATTTTCCAGCCTGGCTTTTCAAGAAAGTTTAATTGGCTCTGCAGAAGGAAAGGTGTTTTGAATATTCGAATATTCTAACCGGCAAAACACTATTCAAATTATTTGAGTGATGACCGAATATTCAAATATGTGATATATTCGAGACAGCCATATTTTGAACGATTCTTCCTGCAAATATTTTTTTTTTTTATCCCATTTCGTCTTTCCATTCCAAACCTTTGAAAATAAAAATTAATAATGCATTATGGGACTTCCATTAGTCCTTTTTACTGTTGTTCGAGTTTGTTGCATTCATGCTAGACATCATTTCTACCCTGGTTTTGTCTTGATGTGTTGCTTGTCAATGTTGAAGTGGTCTCAGTAACTTTTTAGTTTTAAAGGTAATATCATACTTTGGTTTTTGTCAAAGAAATGCGGATTCGTGGGCGAAAATATCAAGAAAGATACAGTAACAGTCATCTGTGAAATTCCCAGTCCCATACGGTGCCCACTTTTTGAGAAAACAGTGAAAAACGCCCGTGGTATTTTTAAAAGCTTATCACCATTATTTTTTATCTTTAAAAGATCCCCCAAAAAATTGGTCATTGGTTTTACTCTTTTCTTGATAAATACAGCATTTCAGGCGGAAATATTTTAACGGTATGTTTCTACCATCACCATCTTTATACCCTGTAAGTTATAGGTAAATCTGTGGAGATTTCTGTTTCGAAATGCTACCAAAGTATGATACTACCCTCAAATTGATCTTCCAGATTAAGGTTCCTTATGCAAAACAAAAAGGAGATAATGTTCAAAACGTCTGTCCTGTATTTTGAAATCGAGGAAAAATTGAAGCAAGGATAATTTTCACCTTCTTTTTTCCATTTTCTTTGATTGCGTAATATGTTTCCGTTTTTCTCTGTTAGCATGTGTTGAATAAGGCCTAAAAAAAAATTGTTGTGTTGCCCTCAAGTGGAAAAATTAAAATGTTGGGTCGGTCGGTCGATTTTTATTTTTTTATTTTTTTTATTTTTTGGCCGACTTTCAAACATTTAAGAATAAATACAGGATGTCACCAGGGCTTATAAATCAACGGTCTTGGGTCGTTTTGAGGAGACACGCTTTTTTACTGCTAAATCTTACATTTTCTGTCAAAAATGGTGAGTTTTTATACTTTAGGACTTGGAGAAAAAAAATAAAAAAATCCTGACCCAAAGTTTTGGCATTTTACGGTCGGTCGCTGAGGGCAACGCAACATTTTTTTTTTTTAGGCCTAATTTGTACGGCCATGATGTTCGCTTGAATGTTCACATATTTCTTGTTCTCTCCTTTTCTTTGTTTTGTTTTCATGCTATTCACAGGGAATATCTAGGGAGACAAATGATGCGGGATGCGTAACCATAGCAGCATTATGGCAGTCCATTGAGAAAATTATATTTGATGCGGATTTCTTTGGTTTTTTCTTTCTTTTTTGCTTGGGGGACTACGAGGAAGAACTCAAAGAACTTGAATAAATTAAACTGTTATTATCCCTATTTATCTGTCGGTACCTTTTAATTCAGTTGAATATTTTTTTCTTAGAACTTTTTGCTTTCTTCGGGGTGTCTTAAAGGATCAAAATATAGAGCTGGTGGAAATATTTGGACTAGTTTTGTTAGTAATCAAAATGCACTTTATTTGTTTCATTGCATTTTCGGATTTGTGTGTTATTCGGGAGTTCGTTTAATTATTGCACATGTATGCAATACATTTTTGTGGATTAATGCGTTTCTTTGCTTGGTAACAAAAACCACACATTAACATCACATTCCCAACTTACTTCCAAAATTTTCATAGTCGTTGATCATGTGTACGAAAAGAATGTAACGTGTGTGCATATACTGCCATGATTCATATTTGTTGGTGTACTTACGCCACATACATTTCTATGTGTGTTATGCAAGTGGTCATTGATGTGTTTGATTTTGTATGGTGGCTATCTTTGATTTTGTGCAGCAAGAATCTTTGCTATTTCTTTAATTCTTTGGCGGCCATATTTATTTTCTGTGGTGGCCATCTTTGATTTTTAGCATCAGTGTCATATGCAGAGGCAGTGTCAGAATAATTGGCTTTGGCTTACCGTAGTTTGTGGCTAAGCTGCAACATCCTAGCCACTTCTACAAGACTAGTGTTCAAACTCCAAGCCATAGCCTGTCTGGGAGAAAGTAATAACAGCCATAGCCAGTCTGGTGGAAAGTGACATAGCAACAGCCTAGCCACTTCCAAGTTCCAATAGACTTGTGTTATTATTAAACTCCAAGCCATAGCCAAATAGAGTGTGGTTCAGTAGACTTGCATCGGTTTCATGTAACCAGACATCCATAGGAACCAATATCATATCTGTGCTCATGAAAGCAGACAATTATATGCTTACCAAATCCCATTTAATGAATTAGCAAGGAATTTTCAGATGTACGCCTGCATAGTTTGCACGCTAGCCCTGTAAGCAGACAATGAGTACCATGCTAAGCACAAAATTCTGTGGTAAGCAGATCATGAAAATGAGTATAAAGAATGTAATTATTATAGTCTGGTTTCTGTTACAGAAAAACAAACACCATTGAGATTACAACAGTTGGTAATAGGGTGCCAGACAAGATGTATGTCCCCTTGTGCATAGGACCTAATTTTATACTTTCCAAATTTACTTGCCATGCATAATTTAGTCCGTAGCCATCAGCAAATGATAAACACCCATTGATCACGACTTGTTTGCTACGACAAACATCTTTTCAGCTCTGAGAAAATTCCTAGTGCATTGCAGCTGTACACATTTGTCATTATAGGCCCAGCTCTAGACGTTTGCTGGCCATTATTTGAGTTATGGTTTTATTGGGTTTTTTTTTTTCATCTCTTTCCCTTGAAATATTCTTTCTTTTTTTCAAGTCTTGCAAATTATTAATCATCTCCAAACGAGTTTTTATTATAACCAAACTCTAATCGATTGTATGGCTTTACGTCTAATGTGATAGAATATAATAATATAAATGTAATATTATGTAAAGATATAATGGATGTGTACAGACGTATTAGCAAATTTGGTGGTTTGTGAACCATTTATAATAAATTAATAATATTATACAGGGTGCCCCAGAAAAAAACGCAACACTGTGTCGGGACCCATTATGTTAAAATTAAACTGTTTATCACTTCAAGATTCAGATATGTGATACAACCATGTCTTGGCTATCACCATGTAGAGTTTAAGCATATTGGGTTGAAATTAGCGAATATATGACCAATTGAAAGAGTACTCCTAAATTTGCAAGGATAAACACGCGTAGTGGTCAAACACATATAAAATGTGTATGAAAGAAAGATGGAAATCGGGTTTTGAGGTTGGATAATTCAGTCTTAGTTTTTTTCACTATATTTTATTCCAGTTTTGCTCAAATTCTACATGGTGATAGCCAAGACAGCTGTATCACATATCTGAATCTGGAAGTGATAAACAGTATAATTTTCATATAATAGTTCTCGACACAAGTGTTTTTTGGGAACACCCTGTATGGATGTTTTTCAAAGCTAGAAGTCCACCAGAAGAAAATAATAATTGTACGGTTCCCAAACATTTGTCATAGATTAAATTATATAAAGTGGGTAACTAATAAATATTTAATCTTCTAATGTGGAATTTTATTCCTTTGTTAGTATATTTTTGGCCAGGGCGTGGAGTGAGCTAAGCTTTATTTGTGGGAGGTTCAAAGACGGCAAACTCAGATAAATGTTCCCTGATACGGTGACGTACGTACATGTAGATACACCCACTGTATAATTAAAATAAGTAGATCCCAATTATAGGCCCATATGCCACGCAAGGCAATGTACAGGCAACCAGTTCCGCCGCAATCTCCAAGAAGAAATAACATTCAACTTTGAATTGTCATATTTTTCTTCGGAACAGCGAGAAACTAACAGAAAATGATTTTTTTTTGTACTAACGAGATTTTCCTCTTGCATGGGGTATCAGTTGGTTGCCTGTGAAAGTTGCTAATAATAGTGTGGCATGGCCAGTGGCGGATCTAGGTTTAGGTTTAGGGGGTTTAGGGGGTTTAAACCCCCCCTTGGGTTCCCAATTTTTTTTTTTTTTTGTACCATAAAAAATAAAAATTCACAAGTCAAATTGATAAAGCTCCCTACCACAGCGGAGGTGGGGGGGGGGGGGGGGGGGGGGGAATTCACTGTGGGTAAACCTCCCCCCCCCCCTTACCAAAAAGCTAGATCCGCCACTGATGGCCCATATAATACTGTGTGTACCCTTTGTGCCATCAACAACTCCTTTTTAAGCTACGTTGATGAGGTATTACAGTACAAAAAGTATTAAAAAAAGTACCAAAAATTACTCGTAAATAAACATACTGATATTCAGTTGTGATCAAGGTGTACAATGAATAATTTGATGTCAGTGTTTGTGTTCGATGTTTAGTGAATTATAATTTAATCATCAAATAACCACAAGGGAAACTGACTGAATTTAAAGCCATTGAAAAGTGAACAAAGACAAATTTAGTGGAGCGGGATAGTCAATCATCTTTATGGCTCAGTTTGTAGAGCGCCTGTACGATATTCAGGAGGTCGCCGGTTCGAATCCCGCTCCAGTCAATTTTCCTTTGTTCACTTTTTAATGAATAATTTTAGAAGACAACCTTTAAGCCAAACTTAAAGGCAGCGTGCATGATTTGCAAGGCCTCTCGTAATTATTGAGTTTGAGACAACAGGAGGCGTCTTTCCCACTAATTTTTCGTTTGCTTTGTAATCAACGACCATTTTTTGACGAAATGCTTTTAAAATTAGATTTAACTTGGTGCAGTTATTACGAAGTATGGCATCGACAGTCAAGGTTACATTTCTTACCTAACTGTAAAAGATAATACCGCAATGAACTAATCAATCAATCAAATGACATTTAATATAAAGCGCCAAAATCAAAGGTTTGGTCAGGCGCTGAGGAACAAAAAGAAGAAAAGTTATTGATGGTACACCTCCTGAAACAGGTGAACTTATATGAAATCATTATTAAAATGATCAGGTTAAAGGTAATATCATACTTTGGTTTTTGTCAAAGAAAATTAATACAGATTCATGGGCAAAAACATCAAGGACGTCAATTAGTCATTCTGTAAACATTTCAGGGTTTGTTTCATGTGCCCACTTTTTGAGAAAATCGTGAAAAAGTGGCCATAGTATTTCTTAAAGGCCGTATCATACTTTGGTTTTTGTCAAAGAAATACAGATTCATGGGCACAAATATCAAGGAAGATACAGTAACAGTCATATGTGAAAATTTCAGTCCCAGGCCCATACGGTGCCCACTTTTTGAGAAAATCGTGAAAAACGGCCACAGTATTTCTTAAGTCTTTTCTCTTTTATTTTTTGATCTTTTAAAAGATCAAAAAGATTGTCGGTCGTTGTTTTACTAATTTCTGGATAAATATACCATTTCAGGCGGAAACATTTTAACGGTATAGGTTTCTACCATCACCATCTTCATACCATGTTAGTAAATCTTTGAATATGTCTGTTTCGGTTTCTTACCAAAGTATGATAGGCCTACTAGTATAGTGTACTACCTTTAAAGGTAGCGGGAGATCATAAAGATGAGGGAGATGATATAGCCGGCCGAAACGGTAACTGGTGTTACCCATTATTAAAGATAATCATACTTTTTTTGTCAAAGAAATGCAGATTCACGGACAAAAATATCAAGAAAGATACAATACTGACAGTTTTCTGTGGAAATAATTTTCAGTCCCAAACTATTATACGGTGTCCACTTTTTGAGAAAACAGTCAAAACGCCCACATTGTCTTTTATCTTTAAAAGATCAAAATTGTTTTTGTTATTGGTTTTACTCCTTTCTGGATAAATACAGCATTTCAGGCAGAAAGGTTTTAACGGTATGCTTTTACCATCACCACTCCATCTTTACACGGCTGTAAGTGTAAGTTACAGGTATTTTGGGGTAACAGTTACTGTGAAGATTTTCTGTTTCGGTATGCGGTGCGGTGAAGTTACCATTGGGTGCATTCGTTTAGCTCCCCCGGGTCAGCCCTTTCTGGGAATGGTCGTGTTTTACTGCACGAAACAAGCGAGAAAATGGCGACGAGGTTGACTGGTGTCGACCCGGTGTGGCGGTCTCAGCTGACTCCCCGTCTCAGCTGCCCCCCTTACTAAATATAGTACCAATACGTCATGTTATCTCTGCGCACAACAACGGTAAAGTCGTCCGTTTAAGTGTCGTACTGAGCTGTGGTCGAGCTGTGCATTCCACGCTACACAACACAACAGGTTTTTTCCTTCTTTTGAAGGCCATTGCTTCTGTGTGATTTATTACACAATACTACAGGAAAGGAATGGACACGCTACAAAAACACTGAACCATGGTTTTTAACGTAAAGACATGGAAGTCAAGGAAAGGGGAGGGGGGTGAATAAGGGAAGAAACAGAAAGAAGGGGAGAGAAGACATGCATGTGAAAAGAAATGGGGGGGGGGGGGTTGGTTTGGTTTAATAGTTCGGGGTCCAATGGTTGAAGGTTGACAGATGGAACAGTGGGTAGACATAAATTAACCCATCACAGGATGTAGGACGAAGTGCTATTTGTTTTAAATTGGACCTGTAGACCCTTATATACATTGACGAATATTCCCTAGAGAATGCTCACTCTACGTAACCAAAAGAATACTTCATTAAAGTAATTATTGAATTAATAGCATCAACTAATCTCTCGCTATATGAGGCACGGCACCGTGCGATAGTTACTGTAGTCATGGGGGGACATCTCAGCACGGGAGACCAACGAGACCATGCACGTGTCGGACTGAACTGTCTCCCTACGTCAGGGGAGACAGCTGAGACGGGGAGTCAGCTGAGACCGCCACACCGGGACAGCTAAACGAATGCACCCATTAAAAGTTTCAATAGCGCCACCACTTGCACTATCGTTATGCCTTCTTGATGGGCCTACATACAGGCCCTAATATCCAAAATATTAATTCGCAAAATCCCCAAACATTTTCTCACGAAGCATGAAATGGAAATGATCTAAAAAATGAAATATTGTGATGAAGAATAATTTATCAATTTGTCGGTGTTTGCATTTTTAAAGGATTTTGAAATAAATGTAGAACTATGTTTTCTTGCGGAAGTATCGTGATCTTTGAAAGCTGCGTGATTCGGTGTAAACAATAAGTCGAGATGTAGAACGTGAACGTTGAGCTGAGTGTACCAAAAGCGTGAAGAAAACACGACAAAATTGCATGAAATACACGCATTTTCGGTATGATGGCGTGCTGTACAGCTAGATGTACGTTAATGACGATATGTTGCCTTCAAATGGTAAGAATTATACGACGTTTTGTCAAGAAAATGATATTATTTATTAGGCTCATTAGGCCTACCACATGATTCGTATTTTCATGTTTAGGCCACATAAAAAAATAAAATTGTTTAGCGTCCACCTCTTCCAAATTTTCTAGGTAGGGAGGGAGGTTTTTATTTTTATTTTTTATTTTAAGGATAGAATGGCAACATGCCTGTGGAAGAAAAGATACATGGTATTCATGGTCAGAAAACATGTTAGGAAGATACTGAAGACCATAGAAGCTTTCAAGCTAGATATCTGACCATTGGAAATTTCAGTAGACAAGAGAAACCTAAGTAAAAGCATTAAAATATTATCAAATGTCCCTTCCGCTTAAATTTGTACATTTTTCGCATGCTGCGGCTTCTACCCCAGGTGGCCTTCATGATGTTTAGTCCGAAAATTACGGTAGATATTAGCGCACACTGCTTTTACATACAAGAAATAATTGTTTCCCCCAATATTATTTTTTTTTTAGACAAATAAAAAAAAAAATTATAATACAGGTCGGGCTCATATCGGAGGTCGGGCGGGGACGCTAAACAAGTAATTTTTTTTATGTGGCCTTATGTTGTCTTTAAATTTATTCTTTATGAACACTGTGTTACCTGTGACGGTAACACAGGTCAACTTGCCCCCTTACCGACTCGCCCCTTACCAACTCGCCCCCTTACCAGCTCACCTCCTGGCCGACTCGTCCCCTGACCGACTTTTGTGTTTTTGTGTGGAGTTTGTGTGAGGACTTTGTGCATTTTTCGTACTTAATTATAAAATGTTCGACATACATTGTAAACACACAGTAGGGCCTAGGCCTTACAAAAGGGTCAGTTAAGCATATTTGGGTAGGGCCTATTAATTATGATGCATAATTATCTTCACAATTTGCATCTCATTTCTGAATTAGTTAGGGGGCGAGTTGCCCAGGGGGCGAGTGGGGGAGGGGGCGAGTCAGTCAGGGGCGAGTCGGGGCAGGGGGCAAGTCGGGGAGGAGGCGAGTTGGTATAGGGGGCGATTCAGTTAGGGGGCGAGTTGACTTGTAATCAGCATTTCATGACTATGCATGTATGTAGATCATAATATGTAATGAATGAAATGGTC
Organism: Astropecten irregularis; assembly: GCA_963971285.1. Taxonomy (NCBI): domain Eukaryota; kingdom Metazoa; phylum Echinodermata; class Asteroidea; order Paxillosida; family Astropectinidae; genus Astropecten; species Astropecten irregularis. The sequence goes on from OZ020259.1 coordinate 3,885,227, forward strand.
TAATTACAGTTTACACTGAAGGTTTGTAAGATGATGTACACTGTAGATAGTATGTACATCAACTACATGTAATAACATGCGTGAGGAATTCCACTGATGGCCATCACTTGTCCCATGTGCATAAACCTATGCTATGGAATCGACAGAGGGCGTTTTGACAAAAGTGGCTACCGCTGCTACGTTCGAAGTGTATCAATCGTAGGTCAAAAGACCCTGCAAAACTAAATTTTCCGATACATGCTACCCCAGGGTTTGAAATATCCAGCACTAGACCGTGGACCGAGTCTAGTGCAGTGATTTCAGTGTTGGTCTAGTAAAGTGTGTACTGCACTATTCTGGCTGTCGAGTGATTTTGTTTTCCTTGCACAAATAAAATGGTTCCTAAATTGATGATTTTGGACACAATATTGCATACAATTACGGTTTTCCTATGTACACGATGAATGTCACAGGTCTTGTGAAAAAAACGTTCAGGTCTAGTAAAATGCTTCAGTTACTAGACCTGCTGTCCAGTGCCCTTTTTTGCGAAATTTGAGCCCTGTAGCCTGTACCCCAGCGTTACACAGCTGAGATTGAAGTTGAATGTCATACCGTGTATCCAATGAATAAGTGATCTCTTATTATTATTATTATTATTTATTCATGCCATATCAAAAACATCACAATACAAGATGGGCAAAGGAGAAGCAAAAGCGTTATCAATCACTGTGGCCAGAGACCTGCCACTCCACATCAAGTACAGGAAACATTAAATAAATACAAATATAAATTATACAAATGATATAAATAGAAGTAATCAAAATAAATATAACAATGTATCAAAACAAGGTAAGGTATGTTTATGGAACTTATGACAACTCAATAAAAAACAAACATTATATAAATAAATTACAAAAAAACATTGAAACAAATTAGTCTGGTCTTTAATAGAGATATTAAGCTATTTTTCTTATTGGCCGTCAGTGGAATCTTTCCAAAATGATTGTGAAAAGCTAGCTTAATTTACCACTACAGTACTTATAATTACATTTTTGCATTGCATAGCAAACACTTTAACTAAGTAGTAAGTATTGTACTGGAAACCGAAACCGGAGATGAAAAAAAAAAATTCAATTTAACAAAATTTATTCCCAGACAATGCGATTACAATATGGTGATCACAATTTAAGAAAAAGTAACAATGAAAGGATTTTACAGTGTACACCCTGTGCGTTGTATAATTTACATGTTATCAAAATGTACAGGAGGATGCATCTGAATCAAGTTAACATGCAGTTGTCCTATAACCAATGATATTAATATGTAAAGCCCCTACTAATTAATTTTCGTATTATTGTATACATTATCATAATAATATTAAATATATTTCTGCTAATTTAATTAGATGGTACTGCACCGTCCCCTAGGCCTGTTCTTTTGTTCTATGTATATGAGACCGAGAGATAAATATGTTGGAGCGAGACAATCAGTTCATCAAGATGACCTAGAGATTTTAAATTGAAGGACTTGAATAAACTGTACATGTGACGTATAGAGTGTACAGTATGCAGGATTTGTGTAAATTTATAAATATAATTGGTATTGTGTACAAACTGTACACGTACATGTAGGCATATGTGCTTAATTGAAGAATCAGTGGTTTGTTATTGTTTATTATGCTAAATACATTACTACATTGTAAATGCTGATTACAATAGAATGGCAGTAAAAACAAACCTGGCTACATGCATAACACATACTGTACAATGTGTACATACTGTATACCGAACGTTATCCTTGGCTCCCAATTTTTGTGTAAAAACTACAAAACATACCAAATGCAGTTCACTGGCAGCTTAAAATCGTGATAAAGAATGGCGTCTGTAACAGACGATTTCTGTGGATTCCATCTTGTTTGTTACAACAGCGTTCACTTCTCAATTATTATTGTTGAACAGATTTTCTCTAGCAAGCTGCACTATAATGAGGCCTGTACAGCATAATGTATCTCCCACAAGAGCTCGTTTAAATTGATAGTGATTTCCATTTGAATGATAGGTAGTCAAACTTACAGTTTGTAACTAACTGTATGATATGAATGTAGCACTTCGTACTTGTGCTAAAAATAGCACCGAACCTCAGACAAACATTGCAACCGGCCATGCAAACGTGTGGTGAGTGGGGGTACATGTATACATGTGCACGTGCATGCATGGTGTGACGTCATTAGTGCGGAACGCTATTATAACTTAGTACTATAAATATGTATCTAGGCAACCAGGTTTCTTCTTAAGTTCTGTCATCTCCATTCATGCTGCCCACAGATCAAGAAATACTGCATACAGTATGTCACTTAGGTTAATTGCCTTAACTCTGTAACTCTGCATAGTATTGTCTCCTGGCGGCATACAAGTATCCTTGATATTTTATGCATTGCTCCATAAATGTACACACCATAGTGGAATTGGAATGCAGTTTTCCCATGCACAAAATGTATGTGTACACGTAGTCAAGTACTATACATGTAAACATGTACCGGGTACTTCCATTTGAAGCCGGCCCAACTGATGCCAAGAATACACTCTGTACATATCTATCTGCCTTTTAGTTAAATTATATTATTAAAGGTTTGTAAACAGAAATTAAATTTGGGAAAGGGATGAAAGAGCTTGAAAACGATTGCTTAATTGCATTTAAAATGAATATTTTGTTTAATGTTAGACCTACATGTAGTGGCCTAGTGCTTAATTTTAACCCAAAAATTAAAGGGATGGTACAGAACTGGTTTTTGCGACAAAACCGTTGCTGACAGTGAAAGTACAATATGTAATCCATCATATACCTTAACTGACAAACCTGTAGAAGTTTGAGGTCAATCAGCCATCTGGGTCTCGAAAAAATAGTGAAAACCCGTGTACAGAGAACTGTACACATTTCAACGAATGAATGAATGGGATGTTTTCTCCTATCATCACCATTATACTGTGTAAGTTTTTATGTGAATCTGTGATCTTGAAGTGTATTTTGTCTTACCATTTCTGTACCATCCCTTTAAAAGAAAATTACAAATGTATGCATTTTGAAAGATCTGCACTAGCACGACTTCACAAGTGCACAAAGAAAATTCTACTTGAAATAACATTGAGGGACTTATGGACTGAAGTTCACAGAACATTGGCTTTCAGAAATTGTAACAACAATGAACAACACTGTGTCAGTGTGTACGTTACCCGGCCTTGGAGCTATGGGAAAAACACACATTGGTAATAGCTTCAACAGAAAGCTGGCCGAGAATTTGATAAGGGCGCACTGGCCTGTACTGGAGAATTGTTATAAATTTCATGGTACAGTAACCGACCGACCGTTGTTATAGGCCTAATGGAAGAGACTTAAAAAACAAACAAACAAACACCAGACTTCAATGCTTTTGTGAACCAAGTTCCTCCTTTTAAAAATACAATTGCTACACTGTGCATACTGTAAATTGAACAGATGAAAGTACAGTTCTTTCTATTGTGGTCACCTTATTGAAAGGTTGAAGTTATTAAATTTATTTTGTGCTTCACTGAGGTTGCATTCATTGTACATGCATCTTACTTCCTGCTTTCCAGGGGAAAATGAAAGCTGGGAAAATCTCTTAAAATTACAGATACTGGCTATAGTATGCTTTGAACTACCAATACTTAGGCCTATAGGGGGCCTAACGCTGGTGGATTATACACGTAGTTTGTAATTTACAAACAAGATCAGGGAATTAAGGATTTAACCTTGTGTTATTCAGAGGGCCACTGCATTGTACATCCAGTGACCATTGGAGACAATAGAGGTGGTTTCTGAAAGAAGCTAAGAATTTACAGTTAAAAAGCCTTTTCACACGATGCTAAAAACACTCACAAGGCTTGGGAGTTTTTCGTATGCTTGAGAAATTTCTCAAGGATTCATCGGGGACGTCAGTCACTCTCAAGCATTGTGTCCTTTCACATGATGACACTTTTGAAAGATTTCTCAAGCATGAGAAAAACTTGCAAGCTTTTTAATTTTTTAAAGCATGGTCTGAAAAGGCCTTTAATTTTAAAATCATTGAAGGTTTCAGCCAACACAAAATCAAAATTTTCTTTTGTTTTTGAAACCATGGAATTTTCATCCTTAAAACTTTGGTTGTGTTGCGACTTGCGAGTAGGGATGAAAAACCTTTGAACTCAAGTATTTTTGCCTTCACCAGGGATGGACAGATTCTAGTGGGTAGCTCATCACGCTATTAACCCAGGGCATCTCAGGGTTAACGTTTGCCATTCACCCCAAGATAACCTCTACAGAGATTAATGGGAATGGGAGTTATATTAATATGAAAAACCAAATAATCTCATAAGGGACTGAGGAACAATATTGTACTGAGAATGGCTTGTAGTGAGTCACTGTTTTGCACTTTGTGGACTACCATTTTCTGCAAAGTGTCAACACTCACCTTTTTGTGTTTTATTTGTTGATTGTTTCATGGTTTGGGGCCATTTCTGTACAACCGGACAATGTGTACATAATTTGCAAACTGTATTATGCTTTTAGGTCTCAGGTTTGTTTAATCAAAGTATTTTGTAGTTTTTGTACACTTGGTTACAGTCTGATCAACAGTACATTTAGGGTTGATATTTTCAGAAGAGTAAGGTGAAATAACACTGTATGTTTACATGTTTGTGCAGTTCGTACAGTGGAATGAACCCTTCCGGCCTGTCAATCAAATTGTCCATTGACCAATTGGAGGATGCCTTTTAATCAGGTGACCACGAATGCCTCGGTCAAACTCGGTCACATGCAATTGCATGCAGTATACTGTTCGTAACGGTAAAATACACTTGGGCGGCCAGAACGGTCCATTGGTGGCAAGTCCCACAATTTCATAAATGATGTCTTCAAAAATGAACCTTTCCTATAAATGCAGGACCCACCAGAAACAAAAAAAATGGTATTCTAAAATTGTTCCGTTTGGTTCTTTGAGTCCACCCATGCTTACAAACCTTCCATCAGAATTTCTCCAAATAGGAGAGAAATAGGACCTTTGAATGATTTGAAATCATTGAATGACTAGTATTATGGTACTATCATTCATGTATACTTTGGTAGGAAACAAAAAACTGTATGTTCACAGATTTACAGACTAATTTACAGGTTATAAAGATGGACCTGGTAGAAACATACATACTGTACATGTATGTTTCTTCCTGAAATGTGTATTTATCCAGAAATTAGTAAAATAAAAACCAAAAACAGTTATGATCTCCGAGATCAAAACCTCACAATTTTGCGTAACAATTGCAATGTAAGGTTTTTTTTGGCTGTTTTCTACTGTTTGCAATGATGAATTTCACAGGATTGTTTGTATTGCATGACAAATCAAATGATGAACAAGACCATACATGTAGCTGTTCTATCATTCACCTTTACCAGTGTATGATACATGTAGTACCGGGGTACCTTTAACAAAATGCATCAGTTCAACCAACTACAGTAATTATTTTCTAGGAATGGAAACACACCCTTAATTGTACATGGATGTGGTATTGTGCTTGTTGATTGTCAGGCTGTTGATTCATTTGTGAGTCACACACAGTCTATTGTTCAAGTGCATTGCAGGTGTACCTAGGTGTATTGGGTGTACAGGTGTACATGTATTGGGTCTGTTTAGTGTGGAATTGGTAATGGATCCATTTATAGTGTGGGGTTACTAATGGTGTATGAATGAGGAGGACTGTTCATAAAATCATTTAATCAAATTAATGGCTGATATTATTACGTAGGCCTAAATGTACATCATGCAGTGTACATGCAGTGTCATTTATCTACACATATCACCTTAATATTGAAGGAAGCAAATTTATGGGAATATGTATCAGTGTTCATTTTGTAAATTAGTAAAAAAGAATACAGCCATGTCTCTACAATATCGTACTCTGTGTTCATTCAGTACGTGTATACTTACATGTACTTACTGGAGGCTTCAGAAGTCAGAACCAACATGACCATTGAATTTATGTACTTTCCTACATTCCTGAGATGCTCTACATTTTTTTTATGCGAGGTGAAAGTTCCACGTTTTCTCAAATGCTCAAGAGGAGATACATGTAGCTTTTTTCATAATATTACTTCAGATTTTACTAGCCCATTTAGATTTTTACTAGCCCGTACTTACATACATGTAGGCTTTCAATTTTGTTACTAGCCCACCAGGCAACCAAGGAAGTGAGTCTAACCTGCCGGGAGTGGTTTTTGCTAGACATTGTACGCCGGGCTAGTACTATTTCGAGCCCTGCATAATGGTTGTCCAGGCCTGTATTGTAGTTCGTAGGCTTACATTTTTGTTCTAATCTTTGGAAAAATTATTACCTGGGCATTGGGAACCAATGAATGTCTTGCATGTTGCAATAGTGTACATTGTACTCTGATGTGTGCAAAGTACCAGTTTACTCTTTGGGTGGGGATGTGTTTGTAATTACTCAACGCTTTGACCTTCAGTGTGTAATTTGTCATATTTTATTGTTTGTTGAAGGATCATTGAAATTCAACAAATGGCAGACAGGTGAACAACGACACATGACAAACTATGCATAATTTTTGATTTCATATACATCTACACATGAGGTTGGTCTACATGTACAATAGGTGGACATTTCGTTTTTGATCTTTTTTTTTATCCTAATTACCTATGAATTTGTTTTGACTTTTGTGATGTTATTTTTTTTCTAGGGCTTTTGTGCCTCTCCCAAAATACATATGTACCTGTTCATACAGTATACCAGTATTCAATGAAACTGTACTGTACAACATGAACGTATTTTTTGGGCAATTTAACATTTCGTTTTTGATCTTTTTTTTTATCCTAATTACCTATGAATTTGTTTTGACTTTTGTGATGTTATTTTTTTTCTAGGGCTTTTGTGCCTCTCCCAAAATACATATAATGTACCTGTTCATACAGTATACCAGTATTCAATGAAACTGTACTGTACAACATGAACGTATTTTTGGGGCAATTTAAGCTAATTCTATGGTTATCAGCTTACACACGCATACATTTATATGTGTTCAGTATGTCCATACAGTACGTGTTCATACATGTACATCAATTGGTACATTTTGTACAGTTATTATTATTATTACATGTATTATCATTTATTCGGCCAGAATCACACAGCAAACGAATACAGGAAACGAGTACATATATAAATATGCATGTAAAAGACAATTAAAGCAAGAAGACAGCCTAGCCATAAATACAGTTCACAGATAAGTAAACAACACATGTACAGTCTCTAATTGTGATGTAGCACAATGCTGTAATTATCCAAAAAGTGATGAAGCATAAAATCATGCAGAAATTAACTATGAATGTACATGTATACATGTATTGATAAAACTATGGAAACTAGCTTACATGTACTGTTAGTGTTGCATATATTTCATTGATGATAAAGCATTCAATGCGCAATGTATGGATTATAGTACATTACATCAGGCCTTCATTTTAATAAAAATGAGGAGAGCTGCAAATGCTCTCCTTAAATCAATGTAGAGAATTTAGGAGAGTGATTTGCTCTCACTAACAAAATCAAGTTTGAGCTGCAAATCCAACTTCTTTAATCAACATAGGGCCTACTCATACTAGTGAATAAAGAGAGCAGTTTGCTCTTGCTAAACCAAGTTTTAGCATGTGTCCGGTGTCAGAAAAAAAAAACATGCAAGATTTTGCTTGTCCTGTTGAAAAAGATAACAAAAAGATAACACTATTTTTGTAGTTTCCATAAAGGATGAATCTCAGCAGGAAAAATGTACATGTATGTGATGTTTTGAAAAATGGTAGCTCTCCTTAAATTGTTAAGGAGCTCTTTTTTTCACTCTCCTTGGAAACATTAAGGAGAGCGGAGGAGAGTGATCACTCTCACTCTCCTTAAAAATAAAGGCCTGATTACATGTGCCTCATACATGTACATACACCATGTAATGTAATGCACACCGGAGATAATGTGTGTTTAAATTCTACACGTAGCCAAGACATGAAATATGGATGTGTGCACTGCAAATTGTTGACAGGATGTTTTGAATATTTTCCCCATGGATGCATTTTTTATCTGATTGGTGTTCTGTAGAACTGAATTAGTGTGCACATGTACAATGTACCACATATAGACATAAAATTATGTGCATACTGTGAATACAGTTTCATTGTATACAACATTTGTACAAACTTACGTGTACGTATGTGTACATGTGTACCTTTTAATAATTATATACAGTATCATGCATTCAGTCAGTAAGGACATAACTTTGTGAATGCTAAATTTAAACAAACAAGCCGCCAGCAGAAATTCCTTGAGCTGTGAGGGATTCAATGTAGACTATAGCCCTGCATTATTTACACAGTGTATGTGGTAGAGGTTCTAGAGGCTGCCAAGTTGACAGGAGTTTGTGTCATTCCGACAGCACCAGGCAGGACCATACATGTGCATATTATGTACACTGTGTACATGAGTACCAGTCTTGAACTTCGCACGGTCTTAAACATGTAAAAGGGACAAATTCCTCTTTGCACAATTTTTTTTTCCTGAACCAAAGGATATAATGTAGGCCTAAGAAATGTTGATGTTCAACTAAATATGTGCACTGTCACCAGGTAGGCCAGGGACAATGTGATTAAATCTGTGTTTCTTTAGTGTGTTACATACGTGTATATGTACACATGTAGTATAAATCCTGACTTCACAAAGGCAATGACCAGGGGCACCAGGGCAATGACCAGGGACACCAAGGCAATGACCAGGGGCACTAAGGCAATGACCAGGGGCACCAAGGCTATGACCAGGGGCACCAAGATAATGATCTGCAGGGACACCAAGGCAATGACCAGGGGCACCTAGGCAACGACCAGGGGCACCAAGGCAATTAATGACCAGGGGCACCCAGGCAATGACCAGGGGCACCAAGGCAATGACCAGGGGCACCAAGGCAATGACCAGGGAGGCAGGGGCACCTAGGCAATGATCAGGGAGGCAGGGGCACCTAGGCAATGACCTGGGGCATCTAGGCAATGATCAGGGGCACCAAGGCAATGACCAGGGGCAGCATGTCAATTGTTTCAGTTGCCTCTTTGAACTGCAAGCCCCGGTTTTGCCTTTGTGAGTCGATCGTGCCAGCCACGTCTGAGGACTTCAGTTTATTTTAGTGCCAGTATCAATCAACAATCAGTATTATGAACACAACGAGTACTTAAGCACAGCAAACTGCTCATCAGCCAAAATAATGACCTGAAAATTATAAAATGCTTAGAGTAGGAATGCTTGACACATTTCGATTCTAGCAGGATCTAAAGTTATCAAAGGCTAAGAAGGAAAGCTTGACATGTTTCAATCCTAGCAGGATCTTTGATAAAGATCCTGCTAGGATCGAAATGTGTCAAGCTTTCCTACTCTAAGCATTTTATAAATTCAGGGCTGGAAATAAGGTTTGGTGATGGCAAGGCCAATTTTCCAAATTGCAAGGGGCACTTCCATTGGAAAATCATAATGTCTATGGAAACATTTGAAGGGGGGCACCAAGACCAAGAACAAGGGCAATGAAGGCCATGGGCTCTGTGGCCTCCGTTTATTTCCAGGCTTGAAATTTTACGTGTACAGGTGTATGATATCCATTTTTGATAAAGACAGTAATTTATTTTGTTGGCCCTTTCCTCTCTTCCCAATCTGCAGCTTGCCTTAGTGGAGCGCTTCGTCTTTGACATGGTGGGCTTCATGTGGACTCCGGTACTGGTAGGAGTCCTAGCCTTCATTGCTGTCCTAATTGGCATGTTTGGCATTCATCAGTACAGGCCCAAGTTCATTCACGTGGTGAGTGACGCTTAACAGTAACACTTCCCTGGATTTTATTTGTGGATCGGTTTGCAGAAACACCATGTTATTGTCGTACTTTCGCACTTCTATATTGTTCGTACTTCTCGCAAATTTAATGTAGGTCTCAACGTTTTGACTAGTCTGCTCTAGTCCTCATCAGGAGACTAGACATTTTTGACAAAATCTTTAGAGATTAAAAATTGAAGAATGAAGAAATAAAAATTTATTATATAAAAAAAATTATTTCAGGGAGAAGGCGCCAGATAAAAAAAGACAAGACAAATGATAATGGAGGAGAGCCCTTTACTCTAAAAAATTAGCATTATTTATTTTTATTTTTTTGGGGGGGCAGAGCTTGTTTTGGTTTTCTTATTTTTCTCGTTTGTTAAAATTCTATTTTTGATTTGCTTGGTGGGTTGCTTACTTGTTTACAGTTTTGTTTTTGAGATTTACCAGTTGACAGACGGGCAATTCCAGCGTAACGGACATGACAATCACACAGTTTTTGCCTTAATATTCAGAGGATCACAAAGTAGGATTGGCAGTTTGCAAACGATTTTAATTAGACTTATCAGACACAAATTACATAAAATTTACTACATATGTCACTGATAGTGAAATAGTCTGATAAGCCTAATTAAAATTGTTTGCAAACTGCCAATCCTACTTTGTGATCCTCTGAATAAGGCATAAACTGTGTGATTGTCATGTCCGTTACGCTGGAATTGCCCAGATGCCTATTCTGGCTTGTTGTACTTAAGAAATCAATATCTACCATCAGGCTAATGACCAATCTATACTGCATGGCCTGTCTGGGCTAACAGACTTGCCTTAATGCCTTGGGTGCTGTTAGGGAGTTATTGTTTGTGTTTCACGTTCATTTCTGTATGCTCCAGGGCTGTATCATGTTCACAATGATGTTATTCAATACTGGCATGCATTTCACATGTAACAGAAGTTGGCATTTGGCAGTAAGCCAGAGCAAACTTCGGCTCCAGCTCAGGCTCAGGCTTCATCTAGCGTCATCCATATGATATGGTTTTTCATTGAAGCTGAAGCTCTGTTTCCTTTTCAAATCAGAGAATCTACTTCCGAACCATAGCCAAAGGCATGACCCTTTATTTTTATCTATAGTCTAATGGAATCATGAAATGGAACCGGAGCCTGAGCCCGAGCCGAGGTTTGGAAAAGGCCCCTTGTCATGCTTGTGCGACTGGGCACTGTAAACACGATCAAAAGAGTTTGGAAAGTCGCACAGCCTGACTAAATGCACCAGTTGTGCATACATGCTGACATTAGCAGATGCCTGGAACATACACACACAATGTGTACACGTTAAACAATTGTATACATTGTGCATTGTTTGTGTAACTTCTCTTTGCTAGATAATGTACATGTATTGTGAATGTACAAATATTAGTGTACTACAAGTATGTGCAGTGTAACGCCACTATACTATAATGAACACCGCTATACCAAACATTTGGCTATACCGAACATCATCCTTGGCTCCCAATTTTTAGGTACATGTACAAAGTATAGGCATGCTGAACTTGTGTCGTTTGACGAACGACCACTATAACGAACAATTTCTGTGCATCTCAGCATATTCGTTATAGCGGCGTTCCATTATAACATCCATTTATTATAAATTGTAATAAACCCTTGAAATGATTGCATTGCAGTATGGATTGTGGCACTTGCTGTGGATTGGTTGGAACATCTTTATCATATGCTTCTATCTGGAAGTGGGTGAACTTAATTTAAAGGTACAGTACAGGATACCCTAACAGGGGCCAATTTCATAAAACTGTTAAGCACAAAAATTTACTAAGCATAACATTTCTGTCTTAATAAAAACAGGGTTAACAACCAAATTACCATGTGTTGTGTATCACTTGTGATTATTCTTTGGCTGTTGTTCGCTGACCATGAATACCAAATGGAATTTTCAATGGTGGTTTGTTTTTATTGGGCGAGACATTTTTGTGCTAAGCAAATTTTTGTGCTTAACAGTTTTATGAAATTGGCCCCTGAAATGTTCACAGATTTACGTATAACTTTCAGGATATGAAGATGGTGCTGGTAGAAACATACCGTTAGAATAGTTCCATCTGGATCAGGTCCTCTCGACTCTAAACATGATTTCAAGTATTAAATTTGACTGATTCATGAGCAGTTTGCTGCCGTTGTAGGGCCTATCAGGTTGGCGTAGCGGGTCTTTCCTCGCCTTTCACCTCTGCGGACCAGGTTCAAGTCCGGCTTGGTCCACAAGTGGATTGGGTTTTCAGTCCCTACCTGATTCCGTGGGTTTTACCCAGAATATTACTCTGGGGGTTTTCATCCCACCTCTAAAACTGTATCTTCTTCTCATCATCTTTCCATTAGGTTTCATCAGGCTTTTGAGCTACAGTGCCTAGGGTGCTTTTGAGAAGTCCTTGGTGTCATTACCAGAAATAAATGATTAATAATAATATGTATTTTCTCTGGTTTTATTTTGAAGTTGTTTTTTTGTTTGTCCTTTTCTTGGCTGTCCTCAGCAACACAACAATATTCTCAATATGGGCACAGGTGCCAACAGTTGGTGGTTTTCGAATGGCTTTGGCTGTGTGGTCAAGACAAGGTTCACTACACGGATTGACGTAGACAGTAACGCCAACGTGGACGAGAAGCTGCTGTCTGTTAAGGGATGTGTATTAGATGGTAGCTACATTGAGGTCATACACGCTGGCGTGCAGATCGTACTAGCCGTGAGTATTGCCAACTCAAGTGCAGGCGTGTCGTATCTGGCGCCCTCTACATCAAATTATGTTGTTATTATATGCTATTATTAGGTACAGTACAGGATTGGTAACATACCCAAACAGAAATTTTCACAGATTTACGTATAACTTTCAAGGTATGAAGATGGTGCTGGTAGAAACATATCGGTGTTAAAAATATTTTTGCCTGAAATGGTGTATTTATAATCCAGAAATTGGTCAAACAATTACTGAAAACAGTTTTGATCTCGGGGTAAGAACATTATTTTGGCTATTAAAAAGAATGTTGCGGAGAAGCCCTATGTTCTATGACAGACATAGATCTCTAGTCAGGTAGTGTATGTAATAATTTTAAGCCTTATTTATTTCTATCCTGCTGAACAGTTAGTGCTAATATTCTACTATCTTAATACACCAGAGGACCTTCAGCAAATTTCACTAACGCTTTGAGATCATCACTAAAGCCCAAATCCATAGCTAAATGGAAAATAAGTACGCAAAATAGCGATCGATTTTCCGTTTAGCGATGCATTTGGACTTTAGCAATGATCGCAAAGCATTAGTGAAATCGGTCCCAGGTCTTATTTCACTCTAAGATGCAGAAGTCACTAGAGAGTATTTTGGGCAAAATTTGATTTCATTTTTTGACACTTTTTCGTTTGTCCATCAGATACTGGGAATAATTGGTGCTTTATTCGTCAACAAGAAATTTGTAGAGGAGGAAGATAGTTGTGAGTATGGCAAGTAAACATCTTCATTAACCTCTAACATGTATCAGTTGTGTTGTCAACAAAAATTCAAAACGCATCATCCACGTCGGTGAAGGGCAATCCTAATTTGCATATTATCTATCTCCAGACCCCAAAAAAATCCCATCATTTAATAATATTCATGAATAATTGCGGTAACCGCCGCGATATTGGATTTTATTCACCCCGCTGACCCCAGCTAGCTCTGTGGCCTAGCGGTATGGCATCTGCGCTAGTAAGCAGGAGGTCGTGGGTTCAAATTCCACCTGGGCCGGCGCGTGATTTTTTCATGTGCACTCACAAGCACAGAGTATACATTGCTCATCCACGTCGGTGAAGGGCAAGCCTAATTTGCATATTATCTATCTCCCAACAAAAAAAATCAACTAATATTAACAAAAATAATGTACAAAAAACTTTGTTTCAGTTGTGCTGTCAACAAAAATACAGCTTTGTAAACTGTTGTGTTGTCAACAAAAATACAGCTTTGTGTCAGTTTTGTTGTCAACAAAAATTCAATTTTGTATCAGTTGTGTTGTGAACAAAAATTCAATTTTGTCAAGCAGACAAAGTTTTTAGTTTGTGTATAAACGCAAATCACTTTATTTTTACGTCACTCATTTTGTTCTTTGTTTTTTTTCTCCCACAGTTGATTTTATCGGCGGGTTCGACTCCAACTATTCCAGCTACAATTCACATGCTCAGCAGAGGGAGCCTGAAGTTGCCATGCAGCCCGTCTACATGTAAGTAAGTCTGGTGCCCTGGCTTCTTACGTGTTGCGTCAGCACTTGGTATGACTGGTGTCTAAAACCTTCTTCCTCAAAGGTAGTACCATACTTTGGTAAGAAACCGAAAAAAGTAATGTTCACAGATTTACCCATAACTTTCAGGGTATGAACATGGTGCTGGTAGAAACCCACCGTTACAATTTTTCCGCCTGAAATGGTGTATTTATCCAGAAATGAGTAAAACAACGACCGAAAATCTGTTTGATCTTTTAAAAGATCAATAATAAAAGAGAAAAGATTTAAGAAATCCTGTGGCCGTTTTTCATGAGTTTCTCAAAAAGTTTCTTCTGATTTCTTTCTAAGAATGTACGCATTGCTCTCCTCACAGATACAGAGGTGCACTTTGATCACATCACTACGCTGAAGGTTGGTGTCCATGGCAAACAGTATCTAAGGGGGGAGAACGATATCGGTTCTGGTTTTGCGTGTCCTTTCGGCCAAGCCAGGCAGGATGGTAACCGACAGGACAAGCCGTTACTCCCTTCCGGCCTGCATGAGTCTTGTTTTTCTGCACCTTTCTCTTGCTGCTTCGGTGAATGAGTTTGATCGCAACGTGGACAAGAGATGTCGTCTGCTCTGTTTGAAATTACCTCTTCGCGGATTACGGAATTTTTTCCTCCGAGCTCCAGTCAAAGAAATGCCTGCCGTATATGTGCTCTGCAAGCAACAAAACCATTATGCCATCATTCTGTGTTTGGCAGAAAAAGATCACATTATAAAACCAACTTAAATCTAGTGTCACATTTTATTTCTATGTGAAATAACTATCAGTATGGTGCTGAAAGATTGTCAAAATGTTTCGACTTTGGTTGATGAAATGAGGTGTTTGTCCCCATTTTGAAGGTATTCAATTTACATGCAGATTCAGTACTATTGTTGTAAATTTAGGTATGGGCACCCCCTTTTTATTACTGTGGTTCTCATTTCCGACCGACCCATATTTTGGGCTCCGACCGAAGAAAAAAAAAACATTTTTTTTGCCGCCGACCCTGCCCAGAATGACAATACAAATTCCCAAAAAAATAAAAATTCAAGAATTTCTAGAGACAAATTTTGCCAAAAGTCCTACATTTTTATACTTTCTAACACAGAAATAGTTCAAAAAAAATATTCAAATGAGATTACAGTGAATACAATGAACATTTCTCATCATTTTCTTTAGGTTTTTGTGTATTCAGCCAGATTTTGTTTGTCACCAAATATTTTTTTTCTGACCCACCGACCCTCCCTCAAGGTGAAAAAGTAATGAGAACCACAGTAATAAAAAGGGGCGCCCTATTAGGGAAGATAGGGACTAGGGTCATCATATGTGGGATACAGTACTCAGAATCTAAAAGTACATTCGTATATTTTATCATCAAACAAAAGAGTACTACTACGTGTAGATAATGATTTTTATTAAATAGAATTATAAGAAATACTGTGTTTAATGTAAAGTTACATCTTAACAGCTGAAACACTGAATGAATGATCAGGGTTAAGGGTAATATCATACTTTGGTTTTTGTCAAAGAAATACAGATTCATGGGTAAACATATCAAGAAAGATACAGTAACAGTCGACTGTGAAATTGCAGTCCCATACGGTGCCCACTTTTTGAGAAAACAGTGAAATACATCCATGGTATTTTAGATATCTGTTCACAGTTATTGTTGATCTTTTAAAGATCAAAATTGTTTTGGGTCATTTTGTTTAACTCTTTTCTGGATAAATACAGCATTTCAGACAGAAAAACTTGAACGATATGTTTCTACCATCACCATCTTTACACCCTGTAAGTTATAAGTAAATGGTAAGTGGTGATTTTTGTTTGGGCATGCTACCAAAGTATGATACTACCTTTAATGCACATTTATAATTATATCTAAATGTAGATTGAAAAAGGCATATCAAGATTTGCTGATTTGCATCATGTTTTTTTATTATCATTTCACGGTTTGTGCTCGATGTCAATTGTTTTTTCATGTTGTATCTTGTCAAGAAGATATGATTTGTTTTAGATTCTGTTTTTTAATACTGAACTGAATTTTTAGTGAACCCCCAAGTACTGTTTTCAGGTTGCAGCATTGTGTGATGCATATCGATAAAATGATCCTTGGGATATAGCAGTATGTGAGGGGTTTCATGGCTTCTTACTGCCAAACGAACAAAGATAATTGACTATTAGGGACACCACCAACATAGGGCTGGGTAGCTCAGTTGGAAGAGCGCCTGTACGGTATTCAGGAGGTCGCTGATTCAAATCCCACTCCAGTCAATTTTTCTTTGTTGACTTTTCAATGTTTTATAATTCTTGGGGAAGTGTTCGATGTTTCATATTTGGAGAAAAAAAAGTCGAAATTTAAAAACATTGAACATTTTGAGTGGCCCCTTAAACTCTTATTCTATGGGTCTAGATGCTCAGTGGTTATACAGTCCCCATTCGGTTAATATTATATTACTTGGGTCGATGTATGTACACACGATTCTTATAATCATTAATTTGTATCTTGAATACAGATACAGTAATTAAGTGCAATGTTGTTTGTTTAAAGCTGCAGTATTATTTTTTGTATTGGTTGGTGTTTTTTTTTTTACATAATTGGTGTAGATATTTTGATTTTCGTCTCTCATTTGTTAACGTTTTAATTTTTTGGTTTTAAATTTACTACAAACTGTTTCTGCAATGTTTAGTTTCAATTTGTTTTTTATGTTCACCCGATGTCCATTTAATTGGCTCTCACTGGTTAAAGCTGCACCAAAAAGATTAAAAAAAGAATGAAATCTTTATAACATGTTAAGCTGTAATCAAGCTTTTGTACTTGGGGCCCTTTCGCAAAGCTCGCCTCTGGCTCCAGCTCCGGCTCCGGCTCCGGCTCCGGCTCCGGCTCCGGCTCCGGCTTCGGCTCCGGCTTTGGCTTTGTCTCTGTTTTCATACGCTGAAAATATAGGTTGTGGTTTTCATTGAAGCTGAAGCTCTGTTGTCCTTTTCAAACCAGAGAATATACTTCCTAACTGCAGCCAAAAGCCTCTAGTGTGTAATTTTGAAATGGATTTACGAAATGGAGACGGAGCCAGAGCCTGAGCCGGAGCCGAGCTTTGAGAAAGGCCCTTTGTTAATAATGCTATTTTCTGGAGTGCATTAAGGGAAATCTAATGAAGAAGTGTTGTTTATTTTGTCATTGAGCATTTGCAGATGTTAGTAGAATTTGCAATGAATATAATTATTAGTTATGTCTTAACATATTGAGGCCTGAATTTGTTCGAATGAAAAAACCAGACGGGGCAGAATGGCAATGAAATGACATCAGACTCTGGATTTTATGCTAAATTATTGCCAGATTTACCTTTTTTTTTTAAAAGATTGTTTTTATTGTCATCTGCCAAGTACTACATTGTTATTCATATGCACTGTATACATGTAAATGTACCACCATTGTATGATCATATTGAATTTTCAGAATAATGTTCACGTAGGTTTATAGTTTTTAATATCCATTGATGGTTCATTCAGCTTCATGTTTGAGAGGATTTTTTTTCTTCTAATTTCAACCTTAAATCCTTGATATTCTTCCTTTGGCTGTTTGGGCTACCCTGAAATCTGTCTAAATCCAGCATTCTCAAGATTTCCGTCTAATATCACATTGTATTTTTAAGTCATTGCAAAGTGAACAAAGAAAAATTGACTGGAGCATGATTTGAACCAGCGACCTCCAGAATACCGGAGCAGTGCTCTTTTACTGACTGGATAACTCAGTAAGAGTGCTAGTACGATATTCTGTAGGTCGCTGGTTCAAATCCCATTCCAGTCAATTTTTTATTTTGTTCACTTTTCAATGACTTAACATTCAGTCAGTTTCCCTTGTGGTTATTTGATGTATATCTAAATGTCGCCTGTTTGTGTATTATTTAACTCTAAATACCCGCCATCACACATGAAAAAACAAAAATACTGTACATGTACAATGGCAGTTAAGATAAGAATGATATAATTGTTGGGAATCTCTAAACATTAATTGAAAATGTCACAAATCAGTTTTAATGACGATTGAATTCTGCTGCTCGTTTTTTTTTCTTTTCTTTAGTTGGGTATGGTAATTCAAATTATTTGGGCAAACAAATTTGGTGCAAAAAGATTTATAAAACGCAGCGTGCCTTGATTTTAATTGTGTGTAAATTGGATTGAGCTTTCAAGCAAATTGTTTTGAAGATTAATACGTTTTATGGCCCCACCATTTTTTCTATAGGTTTTAGGGGTATTAATGTGATAATTAATTTAATCAACAACAAAACTGAATCTCTTAAATCTATTTGTGTATTTTTGAACTGGAAAAAAAATAACACTTCATTACAAATATCATTTTTGTTTTTGGACAATTGTTATTTTTAATGGTCTTTTTGTTTTAGGTTTTACGTCAATAACTGTATGCAAGTTAATAATAATTATTACAGTGAAAGCTACATATGAATTGCATATATCATTAATTTGCACACAATTTAAAATATGCAAAATACCTAGGTCCTTAAACAAAGGAAAGGACATTACAGACAATTTTCAAAAGCCTCAAGCTAAGCACATGATGTGAAATATGAAATGAAGATGCTTTGTCATGATTTTTATTGCACAATTTTTTTTATTTTTTTTAATATAATATAGTATGGTAGTTCCCCCAGTATGGAGTAGTGCCCCCTAGTAGTTCCCCCAGTATGAAGTAGTGCCCCCGGTAGTTCCCCCAGTATGGAGTAGTGCCCCCTAGTAGTGCCCCCAGTATGGAGTAGTGCCCCCGGTAGTTCCCCCAGTAGTTCCCCCAGTATGAAGTAGTGCCCCCCGGTAGTTCCCCCAGTCGTTCCCCCAGTATGAAGTAGTGCCCCCAGTAGTTCCCCCAGTATGGAGTAGTGCCCCCCGGTAGTTCCCCTAGTAGTTTTCCCAGTATGAAGTAGTGCCCCCGGTAGTTCCCCTAGTAGTTCCCCAGTATGAAGTAGTGCCCCCTGGTAGTTCCCCTAGTAGTTCCCCCAGTATGAAGTAGTGCCCCCCGGTAGTTCCCCCAGTTTTAAGTAGTGCCCCCGGTAGTTCCCCTAGTATGAAGTAGTGCCCCCGGTAGTTCCCCTAGTAGTTCCCCCAGTATGAAGTAGTGCCCCCGGTAGTTCCCCCAGTAGTTCCCCCAGTATGGAGTAGTGCCCCTAGTAGTTCTCCCAGTATGATGTAGTGTCCCCCGGTAGTTCCCCCAGTATGAAGTAGTGCCCCCCGGTAGTTCCCCCAGTATGGAGTAGTGCCCCCTAGTAGTGCCCCCAGTATGGAGTAGTGCCCCCCGGTAGTTCCCCCAGTAGTTCCCCAGTATGAAGTAGTGCCCCCGGTAGTTCCCCCAGTAGTTCCCCCAGTATGGAGTAGTGCCCCTAGTAGTTCTCCCAGTATGAAGTAGTGCCCCCCGGTATAGTTCCCCCAGTGTGGTACTTCCCCCAGTATGGTAGTTATCCCAGTATGGGAGTAGTTCCCCCAGTATGGAGTAGTTCCCCCCTGTTTTCTGAAGGCTAAATCTGCCCTAACTCATTTCGCCTGCACGGAGCCAAACAGTTGCTATCCTCTGACAATGGTTTCTTCTCTCAAATTGTTCATGTAATCCCATTAACATCAAACCAATCTGTATTCCACTGGCAATTGAATAGGTACTTAACCACAAAACCACAAAGCATTACCTTGAAATGTGTAAGTCTAGCATTCTGTACCAAATGTTCGTTTTATGAATATGGAATCAAGTATAAGCTTCACCTTATGCTAAATACGAGAAAAAAGAACTTACTAGACGTATTTACTTGGAAGCACCTGCTAGTTTTTATGAATACGAGCCACTGTTAACGTTTTTCTGCCTGAAATGCTGTCTTTATCCAGAAATGAGTTTCCAACAAAATACTGAAAACAGTTTGGACCTCCAAGTTCAAAACTTCACAATTACTATTACCATTTCGAGTAACAATTGCAACAGTTTTTTCGAGGTATTGTTTCCAATGATCAATTGAGTTTGTTTTTATTGCATGACAAATCAAATTATGAACAGACCGCAGCTGTTCTATAAACTTTACTAATTGCTTCAAATTTCTCCAACCAAATTTGTAACAAATTTTTCCACTGGTTTCAGCTTATTTTAATATGATTTTTTAAACATATTGATATTACACTTACAATAGCAATATACATGTATTACAAGGCTACTATAAAACGATGTATAAATAGTATTGCACAAACTTTTACTTTCATAAATATTGACAATATTAATATCGAATTTACATTTTTTTTTTCTGTTCTTTAGGTGGTTTCAAACGCATATAAATATTTCAATAAAAATTACACATTACATATTGATGAGTACATTAAACACAATACTTGATAAATATTATTTTTTAAACATTGGCACCAAGGAATATTGCACAAAATTTTGTTTACAAACAACTTGGTTGGTACACGATTTACATCAAGTTATGAAAAATTATGAAAAGAAATTGTATGTTTTCAGCTATTTGATTTTTAGTCTGTTGCATTCAATATCTCCCAGGCCATGTTCTGACGAAATGTAAATGCAATCCATTCATGCATTACCGAGCAATTACTGATTGTCTGGAAAAGTCAATTTTTCCTGCCATTACAATTGAGTGACAACGGTGTTCATCTTTGTTGTGATCTGTAAATCTCCCCTCGACATGGCCGCCCACATTCACTACACACAGATCACAACTAAGATGACCACAACTGTCACTCATTTGTAATGGCAGGAAAATGAACTTTTCAGTAAACGGTGACGCATGAATGGATTATTGAATTGCTTTAAAATTTGGTCAGAATTTACCCAGTGAGATAGTGAATGCAACATATCAAAAATCAAATAGCTGAAAACACACAATTTCTTTTGATAATTTTTTGAAAATGGGTATCGTTTTTTTGGGACACACTGTATATTTATTTTTCATTATTATTTCGTACGGGTGTTTTTCCACTCCCATGCTTCAATACCCAGTCATTATATACGCTACCGATCAGCTTTTAAATAGAAACAAAAACAAGAGAAAGACAAGGTATACAACTTTAAGTGGAGCACAACTTTGGATTGAAACGTTGGCCAGCTCAACAGCCTTTCTAATTCTGAGAAATTCTGACTTATAGAATTTTTTCGACATTTTTTTTGTTTAAATACAAATTTCCACTGGCAAGTCAACTTAAAAAAAAGGCCAATCCATTTGAAAAACTGAAGCTGCGTTGCGTGATAAAACTACGTACATTAATATAACAAAATATAAATTAAACACATTTAGAATGTGCACAGTGCAAATTCATTCATTTTGATAAAATAAATACATTGACGGTATTTTGGCAAAACATAATGTGACATCTTCTGGACCAAATCAATAAAAGTTTACATAGTTGAACTAAGCACCATTTGTAAAAACTAATCTGCTAAACCTAACATTAACCTACTTCTTCCATCCCCTGCCGAACCTACTTTAAGTACCTTTTCTAAGTTTCAAACAGAACCTGTTAAAGGTAGCTAGTATCATACTTTGGTAAGAAAACCAAAACAGAAATGTTCACAGATTTACGTATAACTTACAGGGTATGAAGATGGTGGTGGTAGAAACATACCGTTAAAAGTTTTCCACCTGAAATGGTGTATTTATTCAGAAATTAGTAAAACAATGACAAAAAATCTTTTTGATCTTTTGAAAGATCATAAATAAAAGAGAAAAGACTTAAGAAATACTATGGCCGTTTTTCACTGTTTTCTCAAAAAGTGGGCACCGTATGGGACTCAAATTTTCACAGATTACTTTTACTGTATCTTCCTTAATATTTTTGCCCATGAACATGATGAATCTGTATTTCTTTGACAAAAACCAAGTATGATATTACCTTTAAATCCAATGCTATCCAAAAGAAACGATCCTCAATTAGTACCCCAACAAAACGATCAGCTAGAATCGATGTTAGATAATTACATGTACATGTACAGAAGCCTACAACTATCAAGACCGTCTATGTAAACCGAACTACCTGCTAAATATGAAGTTATCCAGTACTAGGAATGATACTAAGATGCTCCCTTAACAAAACGACCTGCATTAAGTCCAGTAATCCATCATTACATAACATATGGGACCTTTTTCCAAACCTAATGGCTCCGGCTCAGGCTCAGGCCCTGACTCCGGCTAGTCCATTCCATGAATTTAATCCATCCTAAAATAACAGGTATCAATTCTCTATTTTGAACAAGAAAATTAATGTGGATTCAGCTTCAATGAAAAGCCAGAACCTATATCCCACCGCTGCCACCAAGTAGTATGGCTCATAGAAGGGAATACAATAAATTGGTAGCTTGAGAATGTTCTGTAGTGCCACTTCCTTGATAGGCTTTTATTCTATTGATATATTCCGGTTGGATACATGTAGGCTAGAGATACATGTAGGTGTGGCCTGCATGCGTTACGTGAGTCTGCTCTAGATAACTTGGTAACTTGAACTGATTGACTGTGCACACAACATATGCGTAGGTGGGCTGAATAAAGTAGTGCCTCATGATATCACAACAATGGTTGGCAGAGCTGGAGCCTGAACCTGAGCCGGAGCCGAGGTTTGGAAAAGGGCCATGGAAAATAGCTACATACATATACAGTACATTGCACTCTTCCCAAACTGCCAAAAGATAATTATCAATCAACACACCTACTTGACCATTTGTGTCTGCCGAATTAGGTGATTTTGCCAAGAGCTATAAACTCAAGGCTCATGGCGCTCAGTCATTGACACACTTTTTGACTTTTCAATAGGACTACAACTTCATCAGGGATTTCATGGGATTGCAGGTGTTTCCGTTAGATATCATCACGGGATTGTGTGATATTTCATGAGATTCTGTAAAATATTCGTACCTATTCCAGTGAGATGAGTGGTCTGTTGTCTGTTTGTTTGGCTTCCGTGCTGCTCACCTCCAGTGTGGCAACCTTAGTAGGTTTATTGGGCGAAAGGCTAAACCTGTAAACAAACCAGAATGAGGCAAACATAAATTAACTAATTAACCTTTCACAAATTAAAACTAATTAACAATATCTCAGTGGTACTCTGATCAAATGCTTTCACTGTACACAAACATCAAAACCTGAATTCTCCAGACTAAAGACACTGTTGCTATATCACATGATTTTATAGGGCATTAACCTTTTGCTTTAATTACATAACAGATGTTTTGCACCAATGCACTGTTCATAATTAATAAGAATGGCTAAAAGGAACCAGTCCATTCCAAACTTGGTATTGCTATGCAAAAGCTTGCCCCGAATCATGCGCTGTAGCAACAGCTGTTTGGAAAATTCAAACTGGGGTGTTTATGTGCAATGAAAGAAGGTTGTGTTATATATGTACCAGATATACTATTCAGATTTCACTTATTATAATCATTTCAATAATTTTGAATTTCAAATAAATTTCTTAAGATCATCAAGTTTTACATTTTAAAGGTAGTATCATACTTTGGTAGCATACCAAAACAGAAATCTTCACAGATTTACCTATAACCCACAGGGTATAAAGATGGTAATGGTAGAAACTGTTAAAATGTTTCTCCCTAAAATGCTGTATTTTTTTTGCTGCAGAAAAGAGTAAAACCAGTAACACAAATTATTATCTTTTAAAGATCAAAAATAAAAGACTTAAGAAATTCTGTGACCGTTTTTCACAATGTTCACTGTTTTTCTTAAAAGAGTGGGCACTGTATGGGACTGGAAATTTCACAGATGACTGTTACTGTATCTTCCTTGATATTTTTGCCCATAAATCTGTATTTCTTTGAGAAAAACCAAAGTATGATATTAGCTTTAAAACAGTGTAAGCATGGAGGTAGGAAATCTCTATACTTTACGTAAGCCCAATATTTACCTTTCAGTCTCATATTCCAACTGGCCATACTCATGGTTAGAAGATGTACTGTTATGCAAATTAGGCTTGAAGTTACAGCCAATCAGCTTCTTGGCCCACGAGAAGTGATTGTAGGGCGGGTTGGCCCCGCCCAGTTCGGCAGGCAACATCTCTCTGTGTATTTTGGCATGAAGGGTCGAGAGATTGTTGCCATGGAGATATATCTGCACAGACACACAAAAATGATAAAAATGTTGTGATTTGGACAAACAAAATTACTGGAATTCAAACCAGTGGAATTATTTTAACTGGACTTATTTGACTAGGGGCGCCCTGTTTGTTTAATGCACAGGATCAAGGATTCTATTGATCCGGATCCCATTTTAGTGTATGTACCCTGCATAGGACGTGGATCCCCAAATCTGGGATCCTGTGCTTTAAACAAACAGGCCCTAAAAGTCATTGGAAGATGCATGAAAAAATAGCTGGACGGCTGATGGTAGAGCGCTAGTCCAGAATTCGGGAGGTCACAGGTTCGAATCCCACTCCAGTCTTTGTTCAGCATTCAATGACTTAAATTAATCCAGTCAGTTAATTTCAACTTGTGGTTCTGCATTTTGAAGCCAGAATCAATGGATCGATCTTCAGATAAATAAATAATTGGTCATGGGACTAGGGTTGAAGTTGTCTCAACGTCTAACCTTTCTCCTAGTGGAATCTTTAAGGAACGGCTTGCACATCGTCACAGCGCCCTCTACGTACCAGGGCTGGTTGATGAGATGAATTCCTCCAAGTCGACCAGGGAAGCAATCCTGAGGAATAATTCAAACATTTTGTCAAATGACCATGCACTCATGGTGTGGGTTACACAGTATAGAGAGTATGAAGGACTCCAGTTCAAAATTAGTGGCGTAATTGCCTAACGAGATCCAGGGGCCAATTTCATAGAACTGCTTAAGCACCAAAATGTGCTAATATGCACCAAAACCCTTGCTAAATAAAATCAGTATGCCAGCCAAATCTCCTTGTGAATATTAAGCTCGGCAAACAATGGCCAAATACAAGTCAAAAGCAGTAAACATCACATGAAATTTGGTTGGTAATACTGTTTGATCAAGGAAGACTTTTCATGCTAATGAACAAATTTTGTATCTCTATCTCTAAGAGTATCTCTATGAAATTGGTTCAGGAGTTTTACTCTTAATTAGCACTAGCAGGATCCTCTTCAAGGGCTAAAAGAGTTTACTCTCTCAAACGTTTTAGAACAATCTGGGGCAATCTGGGGAGTTGGTATCTAGGCGCTTTGAGGATTAATGGTTCAATGCTTTACAGAAAGTAGTTCAAGCTCAGAGTAGAATTTAGATCCTCACCTGGAATATCTCGATTGTTCGTTTCATGGTGGCCGGAGTCAGGCTGGACACTTGCTTGAAGGTCACTCCCGTCCAGTCAATGATGACGGTAAACCCGTTGACCTGCGTCTCTTCATCCTCCAGCATGAATTCCAGACTCAGCACCAATGCCTGCAGGACGTGCACGTAGTTGAAGAGCCACTCCTCCCAGTTTGCTACGAAGAAGACGATTATCCGCCGTCCAAATGGGTCCAAATTGTCCAAGACCCCCGGGAAGCCCCCGAGGAGCGACTCGCGGATGTCAGCATCCTCAGCCGAGAGGTTGGACAAGATGGAGTCTTTCTTCTGCCGGGCGTGGAAGTACCTGGCCAGGACTTTGAAGGCCTCGGAGATGTCAAACTTCTTGGTGCGCAAGAAGCGGAGGATGAATTTGTTGTCGGTGCGGTGAAAGCGGACGTCCGGACGGGTGACGATGAGGTCCCGGACGGATTGGATGGTGGTGTCCAGCGTGGACAGGTCCTCGTTGAGCTCCTGCTGCGCCTTCTGCCAGGTCTCCAGCGACAGATTGGATGATGGCGGAACCTGGTGGTGGGTCATCGTTGGTTGTCAGATTTTAAAATCTGAAGGAAAGAAAATGATTTGTGTACTCGGAGGTGCAGTTAATCATCAGAAAAAAAATTGGAAGCGGAGGACTCGAAGAGTCAGGGAAGAGGAAGAGAAGTGCTTATAGGCCTAAATGATGAATCCCATGATGGAATGCATCAATGGGAGACGTTTGGAGAGTCGGTCTTGAGTCAACAGTGCACGCGCACGCACGTGCAATACAACGCGGGCATGCTCACAAAATTTGCGCAAGCATGGTTTGCGCGTGCACTGTTGACTCAAGACAGACTCTCCAAAAGTCTCCCATTGGCAGAGACCTGTGAGGAAAGCATGGATGAGGACTGCCACCTAGAGGGATGCTCATTTTGTGAAGATGGTGGTGATCCACTCCTGTAGTGATAGAAGAATGGTGATTAATCTGATTATCTAACAAAGTCATGGGATGAAGGCTGTGGTGAAAGTTATATCACCACGGTGATGTAGAGGAGAATAAGGAGAGCATGGCCATGGATGCGGACTACCACCTCTGAGTGGGATGTCCTGAATGGTGAAGATGGTGGTGATCGACTCCTGTAGTCATAGAAGAACGGTGGTAACTGATTAACACTAGTCAATGGGGATGGGGTGAAGGATGATGTACGTGGTGGAATTTCACCAAGGTGATGCACGGAGGATAGAATAAAAAGAGCATGGATGATGACTTGCACCTAGGGGATGCGTTGTGATGCAGATATCAAGAATGGTGACATTTGATTGAGAAATTTAAGCCACTGGATTCAAGGGTTGTGGTGAAGGTATCACTATGGTGATGCGGATAATATTGCTATGGTGATATGGCAGCAGTATGAGGCCTCATCTAGAGCAAGCAAGAAGCGTTGAAGAAGTTGAACTAATTAATGTGGAGATAATGTGTAATGAAGATCATTTTTGGTCATGGCTTTGCTAAGACTGAGCAGACAGTGGCGCTGGCGGTGATGGATAAATGTGCGTGGTGATATACTGTTGCTATGGTGATTGTTTTAGTGCATAGAGATGATGTAATAAAATTGCATGATATTGGCAATCGATGGTAAAAAAGGATTATGATCGTCATGGTGATGATAATGGTAATTAGGAGAATTATTTAATGGATTTAGGAAATTGCTATTTGAATTAAGGACGAATTGAAAAGTGAAACGAAGAAAAATTTACAAAGCGGGATTCGAACCGGGGACCGGTTGATGATTGAATTAAGGATGATTGACAATCAAAAAAAGAGTTGATGATGCTGTAGGATTATTTTCATTACACCCCCCCCCCCAAAAAAAAAAACCCACCCCAGAAATCACAAACAAATAAATTATATTTATAACCCTTTTCAAAATTGAATGTTACCATGGAGCAACCTCTACTGAAACCAAGATAGTGATGCATCCCATGGACGTGACATCACTGGACAATGGGATGCAGCTATAAAGAAATCATAAACAAAAAAAGGGGGAGGGGTCATCATCACACATATCAAACTCAACTTCAAGAAGGCAAAACTCTATTTCTTTTCATTCAAAATATTAATACACTAAGCCTTAAATAGCACTGTATTTACCTTTCCCACTGAAAACATCCACGACATTAAAGATGGAATATCCGACTAGCGCAGCCTTCGAAACCTTCAACCTCTTGTGACATTGTTGTTGAAAATGAAATGTGATTCGCAAACTACCTCTGTGTTAAAAATCGATACATTATAGCTCTTGTCTTGGAACTGGGTAATTTTAAAGTAGTTGGTGTCATTTCATATTGCCCGACATTTTCGACACATAGGGTCAAAATGATTTATTTAGAAGAATTTCTTGCGAATAAATAGCATTTATGGTGTTGGAAAAGCAACATTATGGGGTGCCGATCTTCTGAAAAATTGGGATATTTTGGGTTTTACTTAAATTAACTGAAATACACGTTGGATTAGGAAAGTCAGGAGCAAAACAAGGTAGTAGTCTGGTGCCATAGATGTCACCTGTGAATTACATTGGTTTTGGATGAATGGAAGACAGGGGTGAGACCTTAGAGTTGGGTGGATTGAAACTGTAGTGTGAAGTCATGTGTAAAACGGGTGCCAGTCAACTCGGTCCGTAACCAACTCGGTCCGAGTCAACTCGGTCCGTGACCAACTCGGTCCGAGGCCAACTCGGTCCGTGGCCAACTCGGTCCGTGGCCAACTCGGTCCGAGGCCAACTCGGTCCGTGACCAACTCGGTCCGTGACCAACTCGGTCCGTGACCAACTCGGTCCCTATGGGAAAACGTACACAAACAAGAATCCATGCAGTTTGCTGCAGCAGTGTACAACATGTAGGCTATTTGCATTAATGTTTTTAATGTCATCATAACATAATATGTTTTGCTTGTGGCTGAAACCGTGAAGAAATAAATTATGTCTTATTATGTTGATACCATAATTATTTGATAAAATGGCACAATAGGCCTACAATTTTAATTAAAATATTAATTAAATTATACACGAAGTCAAATGCCTTATGAAAATGTGCTTTTTATGTTTAGAATTAATAAATCAATTAATGAATAATAATGATGATTGTTTTGTGTTTTTGTTTTTGATTTTTAGCTTTGTTTTGATTAATCTGTGTATATACATATAACATAATTAAACATAAGATTTATAATTGGCAGGTGTTTGGGAAGGCACGTCTTTTGAAGAAAGGGTTTTTTTTTTGGTTTTTTTATACTTTTTTTCAGGCCCTGGGCAGCACCTGCCAATGTATTTTTCATTCTTTTAATGTTTTTAAGATAATAAATGAATAAATAAATAAATAGACCTAAATAAATAGTTTAATTCACGCAATTTGCGAGACTTCGTACTCGTTTTGCTGCAACAAAATTACCAGACGTTTTTGCGTGCATTTTCCCATAGGGACCGAGTTGGTCACGGACCGAGTTGGCCACGGACCGAGTTGGTTACGGACCGAGTTGGCCTCGGACCGAGTTGGTTACAGACCGAGTTGGTCACGGACCGAGTTGGTTACGGACCGAGTTGGTCACGGACCGAGTTGACTCGGACCGAGTTGGTTACGGACCGAGTTGACCTGAAACCTGTAAAACAACTCATTGACGTACCCCAAAGATCAAGTGAAAAAACAGCATTTTGTAGTCGAAATGGATTTTCGTATGTAATGGTTAGTATTGGAAAGGAGAGATTTTACTTTAATTACCCTCTGATTGCGTATGCTCAAAGCTGATCACATTTTTTCATGCTAAAAAGTAAAATAACGTGCAGTAAATCTTTTGCCTAGCCTAGCCTAATCCTCATAAATTAAATACATAGGCCCTATTGGGTCCTTTATAGGACACACCTACCCGTACCTCCATGGTTTAGTTTTAAAAATTTTTTAGAAACTTTAGAAATGGTTAGTCTAAACTAAACTAGGAGTGGAGTTAATTGTACATTTACTTGATTTAGGTAGGCCCTAAGGCTAAAGGAAGTGTTATATTATTGCCGGCATTGTCATAATATAGGGCGTTTACGAAATGGAGGCTCAGTCTCGGTTTCAGGCTCTGGCTCCATTTCGTGAATCCATTCTAAAATAACAGGTATCAAAATATAGGTTTTTGGTTGCGGTTCGGTAGTAGATTCTCTGGTTTGAAAAGAAAAACAGCTTTGGCTTCAATGAAAAACCACAACCTATATTTTTACAGCATATGGATATAGGCCTATAGCAGAGCCGGAGCCTGTGCCTGAGTCTTAGCCTCTGTTTCGTAAACACCCATAAGTTCAGAGTTAAAATGGGGCGCTGTACTTCCTTAATTTATATTTTTGGGATTTGTAAATGTAAGTACTACTACTAGTAAAAGATCGACAATCAAATACTACTATTAAACAGAAAGGGAGGTATAGCACCTAATGTGGTGATAGCTTCATCAATCTTGGTTTCTGTTACCTTTCTAAAAATTGCTTTAAATACGCTCAGATTGTTCTGACATCTTTCTCACAGACTCTTCAGAATGCAAGTAGATGTCAACCACTAACAATCCAGCTGTAACAATGGGACCTGACCCACGAACAGAGGAAGATCCCGACAACGAAAAGTCGCCGGAGCATAATTTGGCAATGCCCCAGGTGATGGTTGCTGCGGGCGACGAGAGTAGCGACGAGGATGCGAGCGAGGAGGAGGACGAAGATTTGGGAGGCCCTGAAGGGGATGGGTATATGCTGCTCCCAGCAGGGGA
This sequence comes from Astropecten irregularis, assembly GCA_963971285.1. NCBI lineage: Eukaryota > Metazoa > Echinodermata > Asteroidea > Paxillosida > Astropectinidae > Astropecten > Astropecten irregularis. The sequence goes on from OZ020259.1 coordinate 3,915,428, forward strand.
TCAAGATACTCATCAAGACGAGATCGAAGTGAGTAGATCATAAATTGTAGTTGTCAACGACCGAAAATCTTTTAAAAGATCAAAAATAGATCAAAAACTTCCAGTGAATATTGCTTTAAGATTTGAAACAATTGTGGTAGTACTTTAGAAAAGGGCTGAACCTATGTTTCCAACATAGTTTTAATGCAGCTATTGGGAACTGAATTTTATGAATTTTTTTCATTGCATTTTGTTGCTTACACTGAATTGCAGATGCTAGATGATGGTGGATTTGATGAAGGGCTAAGCAGTCATCAACAGCAACAACAACAGCAGCAGCATCAGCTCAGTCTTCCACCTCACTTGGCCAAGCTGGTGCCCACCGAGACTCCAGCCCAAGACCCATCAACCGTCGTGTCCTTCACGGACACGGCGAAATCCTTGGCGGACCGTCGACAGGTCATGGCGGCAGACGACGAGATCAAGAATGCAATGGCTGGATTCGCACTCCCGGGCTCTGCCATCCCGCCCTGGGCAAGGACCCTCGGAGACAAGGAGTGGAAGGACCAGCTCTCGACCATGATACAGGGAAGAGATGAGCAGAGAGTCGAGACGGGCACACCGCCATCAAAGGACGAGAAAGCATGACTCGGGATGCATTTTTGTGACTCAAGATGACACTAGGACTTGCAACATCATCACCAAGGGGTCGTTTTCACCAAACTCACCGTACCGTAACTTGCTATAGACTTATGATGTATTGCAGCCTAGCTACGTAGGATATGATGGGTTATCCTTCGTAACTTGAGTTACGACCGATCGGAGGGCTTCGTGATATCAACCCTAGAGGGTCTTCTTCTTCTGTCGTATGTCCTAGACATTCAGCTCTGTTGCTGTGAGCCAGTCCAGCGTGTCATTGTCAAGGTCGATTAGCCCACCAACACCATTTGGTGGCTGGTATATGGGGCAGCTGGTCAGCACATGTTCCACAGTCTGTGATGGATGCCCACACTCACAGTAGGCACTGTCTTTAAGGCCCCATTTCCGCATAGATGCGCCGAAGCGTCCCACACCCGTCCTCAGACGGTTGAGGGTTGTCCACTCCTTGCGGGGAAGGTGCTGGCCAGGGACGACTGTGGGGTCTTTGATGAAGTGGTGGAGCCTAGATGGTTCAGCCGCCTTCCACTAGAGGGGTCGATTTCACCAGACTCATCGTAACTTTATAATTACTATCAATCGTAGGACTCATGATGCATTGCAGTCCCTATGTAGGATGCGAAGGCTTATCCTTAGTAACCCTTGTTACGATCGATCATATAGGGCTTAGTGAAAGTGCGCATTAGTCTTGTTATAATATTTTGTAATATATTTGTATATATACATGTAATGCTTAAGTAGCTTTTTATTGAACACAATAATCCTATGTTTATAACAGTACTTCATAAAACTTGGAGTCTGTTGAAAATTTTATGTTCAATACTTTGAAGGGGCCTGGAAGTCCTTGCTTCAACAATAGTTTGGCTAGAAAGATTTGAGGCTTTGCATGGTGACAATTGGTATGTGGATCGGTTTGCGGAAACACCATGTAAGAATTGTTCGTACTTTCGCAAGTCTGTTTCGTTCGCACAAGCCTGCTCTGATGATGACTAGAGCAGGCTAGTCGAAACGTTGAGACCTCACGAGAAGTGCGAACGCCGAACAAAACAAAAGTGCGAAAGTACAAACGATTCTTACATGGTGTTTCCGCAAACCGATCCACATAGTTTGGCTAGTTCTGCATATGGCAATATTTTGATTACCCCGGTAGTTGTTAAAAGTTGTATTATTTTGTAGAAATAGGACAAAATGGAGGAAATATTGTTTTGGCTTTAAACAAAGGATTCACTGGTAGCCAGAAAAAGAAATTAGTTGTAAATTGTTGGTACAGGGTGTCAATGTACAGTACATAACAGGCCAAGTCACTGGTAGTCTGCTAAATTTATCACTGACGGCCAGCCAGATCACTGGTAGTGCGTCAAATCGGTAGCTAGCACTGATCGACAATGCTGCTGAGTTATATACATGCACTTTTTCCCCCAAATGCTTTATTTGGAATTTTTATCGGTGTCAAATCTTTAGAAGAATATAATGAAATAAAACACATAATAACAAATTTACATCATGTGTTTCTTGATTTTTATAAATTCCCATTCAGCCACTATGATTTAATAGTACAATATAATTATTTAAATTTATGCAAATTGCATGTTTATTATTTTATTGGTTGAATGAAAGTCTTTCGTCAACAAGTGTTGATCAGAAAAGTGTGTGGACTGTGGACCAACTAAATGACCAGTCCACTGCCAACTATTCGAGATTATATTATAAATTACATGTTTAATCAAATGCATCAAATAGATTTGTTCATTTGTATTGAAGGTAGTATCATACTTAAGATTTTGTCAAAGAAATACAGATACAGTAACAGTCATCTGTGAAAATTTCAGTCCCATACGGTGCCCACTTTTTGAGAAAACAGTGAAAAACGGCCACAGTATTTCTTAAGTCTTTTCTCTTTTATCCTTTAAAAGATCAAAAAGACTTTTGGTCGTTGTTTTACTAATTTCTGGATAAATACACAATTTCAGGCAGAATAATGTTAACGGTATGTTTCTACCACCACCATCTTCATACCCTGTAAGTTATACGTAAATCTGTGAACATTTCTGTTTTGGTTTCTTACCAAAGTATGATACAACCTTTAAATGAAAATCCAAAATTTTACAAACTTATAATTTGAGGCTTGGGCTGTTTCCAAACCTGCACTCTTTTTCATGATAAAGGTACTTTTAATTAACTTCAGTGTACAACACTATCAGTATACAAACAGATTAACCTGTACTCAGCTACAAAAATTTGTGAAATTTTTTACAAGATACTACAGGCCTAGGTGAGTCAAAAAGAAGTTGACCGGGATTGGTGATGTTTTTCAAAACGAAAAAATGACACTCAAAAGTTCAGTCAGGCAAAATACAAGCACTCTCTCCTGCTTATTAGAGAAAAAAAAATGAAACAAATTGATCATTCCTAAGAGGACTTATGTCTATTTTAATAAAGGTAGCAGGTATTGATTTTGCAAGCTGTCCATGGAATGTTAATGCTTGAATATTTAAAGGTAATATCATACTTTGGTTTTTGTCAAAGAAATACAGATTCATGGGCAAAAATATCAAGACAGATACAGTAACAATCAACTTTTAACATTTCAGTCCCACACGGTGCCTGCTTTTGGAGAAAGCAGTTAAAAAACGGCCACAGTATTTCTGTAGTCTTTTCTCTTTCATCTTTGATCTTTAAAAGATCAAAAATGATTTTGGTCACTGAGTTTTATTCTTTCCTGGATAAATACAGCATTTCAGGCAGAAAAATGTAACGGTATGTTTCTACCATCACCATCTTTATACCCTGTAAGTTATTGGTAAATCTGTGAAGATTTCTGAAGTATAATATTACCTTTAATAGAATCAAAATGTTTGAGTATTAAAAGTAGCAAAGGTATTGAAGATTCGTCTTTACGTCCACAGCTAAAATAATAACTTTAAAATTGTTTTGAGAAACATCTTTTTGACTCACCCTGTACACAAACAAATATTGTTAACTAAAAAAGTAACAATACTTGAGTATATATGTTAATCTGTGCTACATGAAAACATGATTATAGAATGAATATTATACACTCGCATCAAAATAAAAAGAAGGGGAAAACTTAATTTTGGGAAATATTTGAAAAAATATCCACATGTGAAGTTTGTTAGGCTATTGGAGATACAGATAATTTTAAGTATCAAAAAATAAATTCTTTGAAGACTGGTTTTCATGTTTTTCATTTATAATGCCCCAGAGTTTGCTACAAGTAAGCCCCTTTCAATAGGAATAAGGAGAGGGAATAATAGTGTCCTTACGCATTTTTGTGGCCGCCATGACATATGACATTATGGGTGAATCCAGGCGCGGTTCTAGAGCCAAGGAACATACTTGTGACTTGTAGGCGTTACACTAATCTTATCCCATGTTTTCAACACAAAATCAGCTTAAAACAAATGTCAAGCAACGGCGCAGTGCTCCTGAGCGCGTGACGCGTCACGCTCAGACCCCAGCGTTTTAGGCCGAAGAAACCTGAAGACGCTCAAAGTCTGATTGTTCCAAACGTGGAGCCGCGCAAGCACCGCGACTTCGAACTGAAGCCGTGTGAAGTCTCGTGGAGCCGGAGCCTGAAGCCGGAGCCGAGATTTGGAATACACAGGTTTACACCATGGCGGCCATCTTGGATTTTAATCGCAACTTCAAAACGAGTCACTTCCACGCGTGCGCACTTTTCTAAGTGTAAGCCCGTCCATTGTCGAAGACAATACATGAGTTTACACTTCGGCAGTTTTGATCGCGACTTTGAAACGAGGCACTATCACGCATGCCCTTTTTTGGAAGTGTAAACCCATGTATAGGGCCCAAGTTTCAAAATGGGTGCTTGTGAAAAGGGGTTTTGCATCAACAGCGCCCTCTTGTGTCAGAAACTGTAATATGGCACGTGGAACATATGTATACACATGTCATTGTAATCGTCTACAATAGTATGGTACCATAGAAGTGGTAACAATGAAAGACAATATCAAAGCTAATACCATAAAGCTACAGGAACACTAATAATGTGAGAAGGATCATCGTAAACTAGTTCTGACCGGATTTAAAAACACAACGTCCATACCTTTTTGCAGGAATTTAAGGGTGAGCAATATCCAATGGCTCGCTGATGATTAGCCCAAAGTTACGAGGTTTCAAATGACACATATTGCATGTATAAATTTCATTGGGGATTTGTACAAGAAAATTCATTTAATTAGCAAGTTTCTGAACTACTGTCAGCTGCATTATGCAATATCTGAATATTTGAAATCTTGTAACTCTGGGAATCTCAGTAAGCAACTTTGGCTAGATTTGAATTAAAGGCTACGGCTATGGCTACAGCTGATGCTAAGGCCAACCGCAGGTCTGACTGCACTGAGGCATAGGCAGCCCCAGTTGAAGCACATTAGTTCAAGACAGTCGTAGCCGGAGTCGTAGCTATAACTGATTCAGATCCAGCCATTTCTATCATCAACAATACAAATCCTATTTTTCGGTACACAGGTACAGAGACAAATTCTCCAGATAACCATGACAACTGTAACCTAGGTGATCAAGTTGATAAGATGCATACCGGTGCTCCTATCAAATATAACATGCTTTAAACGCTGTCCAAGATGCCACAGACATTTTTGTTCTTCCCCAAAGAGAGAAAACAAATACTCCAAGAATCATCTCAGGACCTTAGAATGAAAATCCATGCACCAGTCGTTTCGGAGGTATTTTTGTTTTTGAACTAAAATTGTGGGAAAAGGTACGGAGATTGTTACGAGGATGAATTGAAACAAAGATTAAGGCTTGTAAGACATTGCCAGGCTCATGAAGTCCTCGTAGCTGACTTGTATCTTGCCGTTGAGGTTGGTGTCCCGTATCTTGAAGGCGTCCGTCAGGGAGCGCAGCAAGACGCAGATCTGGATGAAGTCGTCAAACTTGATGCTCCTCCGCATCGTTCTGTCGTACTTCATGATGGTCATCTGAACAAAGTTCATGCTGACGCGGAAACCCATCTCGTTCAAGGCTAGAAAGGGTGGGTTTCAAAATAAGTCCTACGGTCATTTAACCACCAAAGAGGAGTCACGTTTTTAAATGGAGCATATAGGATTTGCAAGGCTTAAAAAAAAAAAATTATTGAGTTTGAGACAGAAAATGGACTCAACAGTTCGTAAACAGTCACCATGGGAAATCTTGGTTCATCAGATGCTGGGTTTTTCAAGGAAATCAAGATTTAGTGTCTTTTCCAAAGATCGTTCATCCGAACGATTTTTGGAACAAACATAAAGTAAACTATTCTTCATGTTTTATAAGAAAATTCGAGTTGGGTTTTCGGCGAATTTTTTCCGCTAGTTTCTTGTGACTCAGATGTCCGAATGAGTTCAAATTTTCACAGGTTTATTATTTCATGTACATGTTTGATCAGACAAAGTATGAGTGCAGTCCTGTGACCTTTACCAATCATGTATTTACCTTTAAGGGACGAAGGAGACTATATTCATTGCAATCATACTGCACGAAACTGACCAGTGAAGTTTTCATTGACATTCATAATTACTCATAGCTAGATAATTGACTATTATTCATAGGGCTAGAAAGCTCAGTCTTTAGAGCATCGGTACGGTATTCCGGGGGTCGCAGGTTCGAATCCTGCTCCAGTCCATTTTTCTTTGTTCACCTTCCATTGGAAGTTCATTACCTTTCAAAATTCAGTGGTTTTCCACTAATACTAGAAACAACCTATCTGTAGAGCACAGGTACACTATTCCGGGGGTCGCAGGTTCGAATCCCGCTCCAGTCCATTTTTCTTTGTTCACCTTCCATTGGCAGTTCATTACCTTTCAAAATTCAGTGGTTTTCCACTAATACTAGAAACAACCGATCTGTAGAGCACAGGTACAGTATTCCGGGGGTCGCAGGTTCGAATCCCGCTCCAGTCCATTTTTCTTTATTCACTTTTCAATGGCAGTTCATTGCCTTTAAAAACTCATTAGAACTGGAAACAACCAAAATGGATTTTGTTTCTTCATAAAACATAAAAAAATGATAATTAATAAAAATGATAATGGTTGATTTACCGATATTCAGCTCTCCAGCGTCGATATTGCCCGATCTGTCCCGGTCGTAGCGGTCAAATACCCCCTTCCACTGTTGCACATAGGCCCACAACTGACCAAACTCCTGCACGTTGATAGTGCCATTGTTGTCCCTGTCAAACATTCCTGTTGAATGACAAACAAATGAGGGGCTGATTTTAAAGACAATATATTTTTGCTTAAAGGTACATTACAGGATTGGTAACATACCCAAACAGAAATGTTCACAGATTTACGTATTATAACTTTCAGGGTATGAAGATGGTGCTGGTAGAAACATAGGCCTACTGCAAATTGGCCAATCAGAGTAAGGTCTAGGCTATACGCCTGAGTGCAGCAATAGCACGGCAATAGCGCGGCAGTTGCGCTAAACGCCGAACTTAATTGAAAGTGCCGCGCCACTGCCGTTCCGAATACCGTTAGCACGGCAGACCCTGTCGAGCCAAAGAGCTTGCCGTGCCGAACTCAATTTGCCGAGCCAAATTCACGCTAAACGCCGTGCTATTGCCGCGCCAAACTTGAAAATGTAAATCTATTTGAGTTTGGCGCGGCAGTAGCACGGCGTATAGTCTAGGCCTAAGGGAACGGCAAAATAGCATTTGCAAGAAGAATGCCAGTGCCGGCAAAATAATTCATATCCTGCCTTTAATACACAAAAGACTGCCAATATAAAATGGACAGTATAAAAATCATGAACAAATCTCTAGGCATGATGTATCAAACTTTTCTTCCTCACCGATCATAAGCCTGCAGGTCTCGCCGTTGAAGTGCGACCAGTTGTTGTTCGTCAGCGCTTGCTGGAGTTCATTGGCTGTGATGCTGCCTGTCTTGTCTTGATCTACCGCCAGGAACCATTGGTAGACGTTGGGGTCAACGCCTGGAGGAGGACCGCTGAAAGCTGGGAAACACAAAGAGAGATGTTAGAGGTAGAGAAATTGCAGTCTTGGCTTTTCAGTCTAGGCTTTTTGACAGCCCTCTGACAGGTAAAGTCTAGTGTGAGGTTGCTCAGGGTTCAAAGTTAGGAAGAGCAGCTCCTGGACCAGCGCCTCTGTGTCTCTGGTATTAACTGCCTTGGTGTCAGGTGCTTGAAAATTCACAGGACTAACAGAGGCAATTGCTTTGGTGTCCCAGTACTCTCTTGCCTCTTTGGGTTCCTGGTACTGCCTTAAGGCCTTTTCACACTGGAAGCTTTCAACCTGGGGCGAACTCAACCAGGGGCGAACTTATTCTCGCCCTGGGTTGAAATTTGATTTTTCAACCCCGCGTTCAACCCAGAGTCGTTTCACACTTGCCTCTCGCGAACCCACCTTAAGCCCGGGGCGAACTCAACCCGATTCAATTCACATTGCCTTTTTCAACCCGGGGCGAAAGTTTCAACCCGGGGCGAAAAATCTCAACCCTGGTCCGGAGCAGGGTTGACTTCAACCCGGGTTGGTGCCCCTGGTGCCTTGGTGCCCCTGGTCATTGCCTTGGTGCCTCTGGCAGTGTATTACTTGTATAACACATTTTAGAGAACCATGGATGGTACGTAAATCTGCAAGATCACTGATCACGTGCCTAAAACAAACAGGCCGTTAAAATCACATCGTGCCATTCATCTTAACGTGGATAAATGTACTTAAACTCACCTTGTTGGCCGTACGCAGGTGCTCCGTACCCTTGCTGACCGGCCTGAGGAGGGGCAGTTGCACCGTAGCCCGCGTGTCCAGCCGGCGGTGCCTGACCATAAGGCTGCTGCTGACCGTAACCTGCCTGTGGTTGGGCCCCATACCCAGGCTGCTGACCGCCATAGCCAGGTTGACCTGGTTGTGGTGCGTACCCAGCGTACCCTTGCCCAGGGGGTGGGGCACCGTAACCTTGTTGTCCCGGGGGCGGGGCACCGTAGCCCTGTGGAGGAGGGGCACCGTATCCTGGTTGCTGACCCTGTAAATTTGAACAAAAAAATTGCTATAAACCTTTATCAAAAGCTAAATTCCTATATTCAGTAATCAGTAATCATCTTTTAAATGATCAAAAAGATTTTCGGTCGTTGTTTTGTAAACTAATTTCTGGATAAATACACCATTTCAGGCGGAAATATTTTAACGGTATGTTTCTACCACCACCATCTTCATACCCTGAAAGTTATACGTAAATCTGTGAACATTTCTGTTTTGGTCTCTTACCAAAGTATGATACTACCTAGTTTAATACTAATGGTAAATACACCTTGCTGTGAAAGTGGGTAACAAAGAGACTCTTTTTCTCAGAGAAAACAAGATTTAAAATTTCAGGGACTGAAAAATACAAAGACAGTTTCTTTTCAGTTTTACATTTTAGGCCCCCTCCTTTTTTTTTGGAACTCTCACTCTCAGTCTTATCCAATATCTGTTAGGCCTACTTAAAATTAAATTGTCGGAGTAGGCCTAGCCTAACTTGGAGTTGGACACTAAAAACCTTTTGATCTTGCGATATTTGGCCAGATCATGTCCAAATGTTAAAAAAGATTTTAGATTTTAGTTACGCGGACTAAGTCAGACTAAGGTGGCAATTAACAAAAGCCAGGCCCATACACAGTGACACTGACAGTGTATTATTACGACGATCATCATCATGGCAATTAGTAAATTACCCCGTCTTCTTTCATTGTCGCTATATTCGTCGTTATGTACTTTACAAGCGATTCATACAGAATAATAGATTTATAAACAGGCTTATGTTTTCAAATTTCACAAAAACAGGGAACTGAGAGTAGCATAATATTATCATTTTTAACAGTCTTTTTTGATCACTTACGTACGACATCGTGTGGGTTGATGGTTCTTGTACTAATGAATATAGAGTCTTGATCTTGACTTCACCAACACAAATCGATAGGCTTATTTACGGTTACTGTAGGCACCAATCTACACCCGCATGGTCACTATGAACTCGAGAGGGCGTGGTCAAAATAAAACATTACAAAAGTTGCTTTGGTAAGAAACCAAAACGGAAATGTTCACAGAACTTTGAAATGGTGCATTTATCCAGAAATTAGTAAAACAACGACCGAAAATCTTTTTGATCTTTTAAAAGATCAAAAATAAAAGAGAAAAGACTTAAGAAATACTGTGGCCGTTTTTCACGGTTTTCTCAAAAGGTGGCCACCGTATGGGACTGAATTTCACAGATTACTGTTACTTGCTGTACGTATCTGTCTTGATTTTTGGCCCATTAATTTGTATTTCTTTGCCAAACCAAAGTATGATATTACCTTTGAAACCACATCACACAGTGTTGCCGTGCGAAATAAGTTATTTACTCAGTGATAATGAAAATGTAAAAGAATATAAATAAACTAGTAAAATTACATGAAATAAAGATACCCACATCTTTTGGCCAGGCGACCAAGCTAAAGCGAAACATAAAGCCAGGATCTTCAATTTTTATGATTCAGTCTTTTCACTGGATTCCATATACTTTCATTTATTTTTGAATAGGTATAAAAGTTTCATTCCAAAAATAACTCACATTAAGATACCACTAACAAAAATGGCAGTCAAAAAATTAATAGAGTCCGGCTGAAAAAGTACCCCTCAGTCTCCTCCTGACAAAAAAACGAGACTTTAAATCTTTTCTTTCATCCCAAAGACCCAAAATTGACCGCAAAAACTCCAGGGACAGACAACACTTTTTCCTGTTTACGAATTGAAAATGCAGCTTTCTAGGCCATAGGCTCAGGCTCTAGCTCTGTAATGCTGAAATATTATGGTTTTTCATTGAAAACTCTGTTTTCCTTTTCAAACCAGAGATCAAGAATCTAGTACTCCCGAACCGCGGCAGCCAAAAGCCTCATATTGATACCAGTTACTTTAGAATGGATTCACGAAATGGAGCCGGAGCCTGAGCGAGTCTGAACCGCAGTATCGTAATTAGCTAGCGCCCCTCGACTCCCGGCGGGCTCCGCCGGCTGAAAAACGCCAGAAAAATCATGATTATAACTTTTACAATAATAGGAGAAGGCTTGTACAGAATTGAAGCTCGTGGACTAAATTATTGGCTAGCTAGTACTACAACTGGGATGCATACTCCAAAAGATCCCCATCCTACTTCAAAACTCTTTCCCGTTTTCAAGTCTTTTTCTGTTTCCCCTGTTTGTTTGTAGTGAGAAGTTTGAAAAGTCAAGACATTTTCTAAAATGTGTGACAATTTAATAAATTGCAACACGGCGAGTCCTGCATGGTTTCAATCACGAGGCGACTAGATGAATTCTGGGTTTACGGCCTGGTTACCGACACGCTGGGTACTTTAGATTTTCGATAATTATTTCAAGGGAGTCCGGGGTCGGATTTGATTTTTTGGGAGTGGGAAAAGAAAAAACAGACCGATCCGATTCCGGCCGGGTCTCGAACCCGGGACGTCCGGCTCGCAGGTCAGGACCTGTCGGGTAGAGCCACTTTTTCAGACTTGACAATGAGTTGAAATTTCGACATATTTCGAGGCAGTCCGGGGTCGGATTTGATTTTTGGGAGTGGGAAAAAAACCAGGCCGATCCGGTTCCGGCCGGGCAGAATGCCCGAGACACTTTACCGGAGACGAAAAGTCCAGTGTGGACAGTGCGAATCGGGTACCCTCATGAGCCTAGTAAATTGTCAGCTCGGTATTTCTTCCCCGCGCCCACGGTTTTAGTCCACTAATGAGTGTGGACATCGACACCGGTAATATTTTGCCCATTTTTTAACCCATCGGCTCGGTTAAATCCCCGAAAAAAAAAGTCCAGTGCGGACAGGGAAACTTGGAGCTACAGTGTATAGTTGTGGTTTTTAGATCAAAAATGCATTGGTGGGGTGGGGCTTTCTTTCCATACGACTCACCCGATTGGCCAGTAGTATTATCACCTAGCAACTAAAGTGGGCGTGGTCTATGTGGATGACTATGTAATTTATGTGTATACATTCATTACATAAAATGTATATAGCTATAATGTTTGTTGCGTCAGTGACGTCAGCATTAAAGGCATTGCATACGTTTGGTAATGACTCTGAACATTTATGGCAATAAAAACTTACTTGGTGAGAAGTACAGCTGCTTTGGATAGTATAATGCATATTGAGAAACGTTCAATTCGAAGTACCAGTACGGTTATGGAAAAATATGTCACTTTTTATCTCTAAAAATTATGAATCTGAGAAGCATTATGGCCGTAACGCTTCTCAGCTATTGACTAACTGTTCTCTGGCGTGAAATAACCGCTCTAGTTTGTCGCCAAAATCTCATAAACGCTACCACCTTTTGAATTGAAACTTTCACAGGTTAGTTTTATGGTATATATATACAATTATATTGGTTTGAAACAAACATTTGGCTCAAATTACCAAACGTATGCAATCTCTTTAAGTCTTGTTTCAGGATACAATTGTATGCTTAGAAAAAAGCCAATATTCTTTTCAGATTTACAAATGCAGTTTTCCCGAATACTAAAAGAATGACACAATTTTGAGTGGGGAATACTCCACAGAAATATTGGTTTCATTTTGAACTTCACAAAAACGGAGCTGCAGGAAAAACTAATTGAAAATGTTTCATTCTTTACAAATTCTAGAATACACAATTAACATTTAAATAAATAATTCATATTCAGCAATGGGTCTTACTCCATCATAAAACAGATTTCATGTTCACTTTATTAACATGTACAACATGAAGATAAATACATGTATCTCTATACACAAGAACGCAATGAATGAATGTTAACTAACTACATGAAATTCGACACAGCAGTTGTTACAATCTCAAATTTGTACATCCGGTGATACAAAACTGTACATTTTTGTATTCAATACAAGACACTAAAAGTGTCCTTTTCATTAAAACCAAGATAACCCAATTAAGATGCGACCCTTTTCCTAAAAGATTCAAATTTCCAAAGCCAATCATTATTGATTTCCATATGACTGAAATACTACTTTAAAGGTAGTATCATACTTTGGTAGCGTACCGTTGCCAGAAATGCTGTATTTCCTCAGAAAAGAGTTTTAAAAAAAGTGACCAAACATATTTTTGTTTAAAAACAAAAATAAAAAAATAGAGAAAAGACTTAAGAAATACTGTGGCTGTTTTTCACTGTTTTCTCAAAAAGTGGGCACCGTATGTTACTGTTACTGTATCTTCCTTGATATTTGTTCTCATAAATATGTATTTCTTTGACAACAACCAAAGTATGATATTACCTTTAATAAATACTGTGGCTGCTTTTCACTGTTTTCTCAAAAAGTGGGCACCGTATGGGACTGAAATTTTCGCAGATGACTGTTACTGTATCTTCCTTGATATTTTTGACCATGAATCTGTATTTCTTTCACAAACACCAAAGTATGATATTGCCTTTAATATAGAAACAATGACCACATAAATAGCATCCATATCATATCTGAAATATTTTCTGTTAAATATGAGAATAGTGAACTGAGTTTTTAATGGAATACATGTACTAGTGCAAATTTCACCAAAGCTGCTTATTTTTAAGCACACACACACAAATGCTTAGCATGAAAAATTCCTCTATGCTAAAACCAGGATTACCCACAACTAATGCAATAGAGGTGCATAAAAAGCATTAAAGCCCAAATTCTGGATATTGTCCGTTATCAATGTGATGTGTCAAAGAATTGAGACAAATGAAGATAATGAAATGAATTATTTGAAGGCATATTAATGGTCAATATGAACAGCTGTACACGGGATACTGAAATACGGAATATTTCCACTGTTGCAACAGCGACCTGGTGGATACGACCTGTGACTGTACAAGGTGAATATACAATAATACAGGTAGTAGCAAAATTTATAGCACAACATAATTATAAAGAAACTCTTGGGGTGCTGTGGCCTAGTAGACTGGTGTGTAATAATCAGGGTATTGTAGTCAATCTACAGATTGTGGGTTCGAATCCAGCCATGGGCTAGTTGTGCTTGCGTCCTTGGGCAAGACGCTTTGCGAACATTGCTCCTCTTTACCCAGGTGTAAATGGGTACCTGCGAGGGTAAAGACATGGCTTTGTGGTTTGATTATGGCCTCTGTGAACCTTATGGTAGCATGGGGCTGTATACTCCCCAGGGAGTTGAGATGGTTTCAGGGATGTAAATGAGTGAGGCCCGGTGACAAGGGATCATAATAATAATAATAATAAGCGCTTTCTTTAGTTTGAAAAGTAAAAGCGCTATACAAGTATCTATTTATTCCATTGTTATTGATTTATTTGTCAAGGAGATAGAATTATGCAAACAATTGTTTGCCCTTCAACGACGTAGATAAGCACTCCAATATAAAGTGCCTTTTGAGTGCACATGAAAAAAAATCATGTGCTGGCTCAGGTGGGATTCGAACCCACGACCTCCTACTTACTAATGCAGAGGCCATACTACTAGTCCACCGAGCTAGCTGGGGTTTATAACGGAGTGAATCAAATCCCTTCTAGGCGGACGCCGTAATTAATCTGTTATTTTTTTAATTTATTCGTTGAGGAGATAGAATTATGGAAAAAATGTATTGACCTTCAACGACGCTGAAGGGCAATATATTGTTTGCATAAATCTCTACATCACTTAGGAGCTCTGTGCATGATGAGTCTGTAAATTAAAACTAATGGGAGACTTTGGAGAACCGGTCTTCAAGTCAACAGCGTACGCGCGCGCAAAACAACGCGCGCTGTTGACTCCCATTGTTGCTAATTGGCTTTTAGATCTGGGAGTGGCATAGGGGACATGTACTAGCGGATCGTATCTCGCCCTCGTAGGCACGGTGTTTACACGTCTCGCACATCCAGAACATGTTGTCCATAATCGGCCGTCCGGTTACGATGCAAGTTGGGAACTTGGCGTCACAGTTGGGACAAGATGACGACCTAAGAAAACAAAATAAAATGTAGATTTGTTTTGAGGGTTTATACTATATTACAAATATCTTTATTTCATTTTAAAGTATAAAACTTGAAAAAAAAACAAAACAAAACACACACACAACAAAAATAAAAACAGACGAGAGCTTAAATTACTGTTGAGGAATTTTTCAAAGCGCCCTCAAGGTTTAATTATAGGAATGTTTTCGGCATGATCCAAATTGACTATAGTAATGACTTCAACTGTAGCTAGAGGTAATGATGCATTTGTTTGCAATGAAGCACTTGCAGGCATATAGAAACTTGCCTAGCGACAGTCATAGTGTTTTTTCTTCATTAGGATCTGGGGCCAATTTCAAAGCCCTGCTTAGCACAAAAATTTGCTAACTTGCTAAATTTCTGTCTTAATAAATACGAACAGGATAACCAACCAAATATCCATGTGCCGTGTATCGCTTGTGATTGTTCTTTAGCTGTTGTTCGCTGACCATAAATATCAAATGGAATTTTTAATGGTTTGTATTATTGAGCAAGACATTTTTTGTGCTAAGCATTTTTTTGTGCAAAGCAGCTCCATGACATTGGCTCCTGTACATTAAAATATAATATATTTTTTGTTGCGTGTATCATTGAGGCGATCCCTGGGGTGTGGCGGTGTGTGCGTGGTTTCATGGCTTCTGACTGCCAAACGAACAAAGATAGTTGACTATTGGGGTCACCACCAACATAGGGCTGGATGGCTCAGTTGGTAGAGCGCCTGTACGGTATTCAGGAGGTCGCCGGTTCGAATCCCGCTCCAGTCAATTTTTCTTTGTTCACTTTTCAATGATTTAAAAAAGAAATTAAAGTTTTAAAATGAAATTGTAAAACGAAGACAATGACATCTGGTTTCTTACCAATCTGGCAATGCCGTATCACAGTTGGGACACTCTGATTTGTTGGTGCGGGAGTCTTTTGGAGAATGTCTGAAAGAAGAGAACATTTTACAAAATATTAATTTCCATTCATGTCTAGCAAGCGGCTTTGTTGGTAAAAGCCAACCCATCCTACTGTTTAAACAGATCTTTGTCATTTTTAAGGTACAATACATGATTGGTAAAGGTCCCAGAGCAGCACCAACACATTGTCTGATCCAGCATGTACATGAAATACCGGTAATAAACCTGTGAAAATTTAAGCTCAATCGGACATATGATTCCCGAGAAAATAGCAAAAACCCGAATCAATTTTTCTGATAAAACATACAGAATGGTTTTGATCTTACCCCCGAGATCAAAACTGTTTTTGGTCAATGTTTTACTCTTTCTGGGTAAATACAGCATTTTAGGCGGAAATATTTTAACAGTATGTTTCTACCGACACCATCTTCATACCCTGAAAGTTATATGTAAATCTGTGAACATTTCTCTTTGAGTATGTTACCAATCTTGTAATGTTCCTCCCACCTCTAAAACTGTATCTTCTTCTCATCATCTTTCCATAAAAAAGTTTTCAGCAGGTTTTCGAGCTACAGTGCCTAGGGCACTTTTGAGGAATCCTTGGTGTCATTACCAGCAATAAAAATAATAATGATAATAATGAAAATCTACAACCTACAAAGATCTAATTGAGCTCGCTTACTTGGTGAAAATCTCCAGGGCCAGTGCTTCATACTGCTCATGCTGCGACGACGTCAAGCCGTCGATGGACTCCAATTTGATGAAAGCCTTGGAGCAGGTCCCGAAGGCCCTGTTGGCACAGGCTGCCAGCCCCAGGAGGGAGTAGATATCAACAGGGTCCAGGATGTCGTCGTACTCGCGCAGGTGGAGGGCGGTCTTCATGCTGGCATCAACGTAACCTAAAAGAGTTTTCAAACAATTTTGTACGCACAAAAAAAAAAATGCTGAGCTGTATTACACGTACGTTGTCAGCATTTTAAATTATCCTTGGGATACAACAGGGATGTGAGTGGCCACACACACACAAAATTCTCAAAACACCCTGAAAAAAGCTGACATTTAAACAATCCTACAGCTGAAATTTTGAGTTAAAATCTGATCAAGCAAAAATTTGGAATTCAGATTTAAATCTGAATTAGTTTCACATCCCTGGATATAAGGGCTTAAATTCACACTAACAAAAATCTCGGGGTTAGAACCGGATCGAACCCAAAAGATTTGTGCCAACCCTTTTCACACTTGAAAAGTTTCAACTCCTAGCAAACCAGGTTAGGACAGACTAATTACTGGATCGAAATCAACCCTGGTAGGGACCATGATTCAAAATCTCAACCCGGTCCCAAATTGCATTTTTCGCCATGATTTGTGTCGTATGAGCCAGTTCACCAAAAATGTAGTTGGAACGTTGCGACTAAAGTTCAAAAACTTGCCGGGCTGAACCTGGGGCGGATCCAGGTTGGTTTCAACACGGATCGAAAAGGAGATAGTGTGAAAAGGCTTATAGTGTGGTACGAGATTGGTTTCATGGCTTCTGACTGGCATACAAACGGAGATATTGACAATATGGGACACTTCCAACCATTTGGGACACTGCAGACAAGAGCCTGGATAGCTCAGTTGGTGGAACTCAGGTACAGTGTTCCAGAGGTCACCCATTTAAATCATGATTTCAATGACTTAAAAAAAATAACCAAAGCTACAATTTCTTTTGAGAAATGTTGAGGAGCATACCTTGATACAGCTGTCTTTGTGCCAGGAGAAAGAAGTGGTATGCCTCAGCGCCCCTCCAAGCATTGTCAACCACCTTGGTGTCTGAGGTAGCCATAGCCTCCTCCTCAAGGAGTCCAGCCAGGGCAGAGGCCGCCTGCAACATACAAATGTATGCTTATTAGAACAGGTAGAACTGCTGTGACAGCTTGAATGGAGTCTACATACTTGGACCTCGTTCTTATAACACTAACATTGAATAGTTCTTGCTAGTTGGAACAATGATTTGATATTTTCTTTTTCCTCTACCAAAGTGAAATTCTATGTTTGCTCCAAGGAGAGGCAGAAAACTTGGTCCAATTTCAAATTTAATTGGACTTTTAGACAAGTTTGTGGAACTTCTAGACATTATTATGTGGTAATGTGCGGTAAGCAGCTCTTGTCTTGTGTGGTAGGTACAGAAAGTTAGAGTTAATATCCAGCCCCCCCTGTGGAGACTGTGGTAATGTGTGGTAAGCTGCTCTTGTCTTGTGTGGTTGGTACAGAGTGTTAGGGTTAATATCCAGTTCCACTGTGGAGACTGTGGTAATGTGTGGCAAGCAGCTCTTTTCTTGTGTGGTAGGTGCAGAGGGTTAGGGTTAATATCCAGTCCCCCCTGTAGAGACTGTGGTAATGTGTGGTAAGCAGCTCCTGTCTTGTGTGGTTGTAGGAGAGGGTTAGGGTTAAGTCACTTTTGGTAGTTGGGTACCGGTGTTTAGACTTCATTACCTCGGCTTTCTTCTTGGATTTGGCTTTCAGTTTGGACGATAGCTTCATCTGCTCGTGGTAGCTTTCAATCTGCAGGGGAAAAAACCAATAAGAACAACAAACAAAATTAAGGATAAATGAAAAAAGCATGCATTACACACACAAAAGTGACTGACCTTTTCACACTGCAAGTTTTCAACACGGCAGCGACCCGTGTAGAGCGGTCTACCCGTGTTGAAACCAACCCTGCTGGGAAGGTGGGTTGAGAGAGGTCGACTTGTGTTGGAAGACCACAAGGCCATGGCACCCCAACCTTCCCCATTATAATGCTATCATCACGTGGATACAGATTGAGGAATGCTACTTACCAGAAGGGCACCCATGGCACCCACTAGCCAATGGCTGGATTCGAACCCACAATCTGTAGATTGACCACGAGATCTTGAGTACGACACGCCAGACCACTAGGCCACGGCACCCCAACCTTCTCCATCATAATGCTATCACGTGGATACAGATAGAGTAATTCTACTCACCAGTAGGGCACCCAGAACGTACATCTTCTTCGTTCGTAGTGGTTTCACCTTCTTCTTGACGTAATCATCAGCAATCTGTAATCAAAAGACTAGCTTTACAAATGATGCATATGGAAAGAGAAGCTGTGGGAGACCCTCAACAACATACATGAACCAAATTGTGGATGATATTGGCTGTGACTCTGAGGATCTATCAGCACTGATTGATGAGGGACAGTGACAGATGGAAAAATTGTGTCAATGAATGCCGAGCTCGCTCGACCTGATGACAAATCATGGAAAAGAGTGAACAAATATTTCATCATTAAGCAATATGCTGTGGCACGGAGGTAGAAAGTCATTTCTACAGGTCTCTAGAAGGTTATAGTAAGGTTCAGATCTTCTGGCAAGGCTCGGATGTTTTGGGCTTTTTTTTTTGTGTACTCACACTTTTAGCTCAGAGATCCGAGGAAAGCTCAAACTCACACTACAAGATCAGATATTCCAGTAAATCGAAATGAAAGGGTTATTCATCGCGGCAGATACAGATAAAGAAAAAAAGGTGATCAAAGTCACGAGATGGTGTGTTGGTTTGTAGTGATGTTTCGGCTGCTGGAACTGCTAGCCTTCATCAGGCAACTGAAGAAATGGATGCTGCGGTGTCCGTTATGTCCTGTTGGTCCGCTGTATAACTCCCCCTGCTAACCACAGAGTGAACTGTACGACGTCCACCAGAGTGACCCATTCGGAGTCCACTGAACATGGTACGGTGAACACGCAAGCGGACCAGCAGGATATAATAGACACCGCAGCATTTTAAATAGTTCTTCAGTTGCCTGATGAAGGCTAGCAGTTCCAGCAGCCGAAAAGTCGCTACCAGCAACGCAACATCGGGTGACTTTGATAAACTTTTTCCCTATTCCAATGAAGTTACAATTTTGGGAGGCTTTTTGTGTACTCACAATGAACATGAGCTTTGCCGCGTCTATGAAGTGATTGGCCTTTCGGTAGAGCTCGATGGCCTGAAGCTTCTTGTCCTTATCCAAGAGGTGAGCGGCGTAGCGAGCTAAGAGACTGTCAATCTCCTTGATGCTGTGAGTCTTGGCCAGCTCCACGGCCTGATCCCACTGGTTGAGCTCCACGCAGCAGTCCACAGCCTTCTTGGTCTGATGGCATTTGAAGTAGGCGGCCACTGCCTCCTCGCACATGCCCACGGTGACAAACATCGCCGCGATGTCCTAGCGCCATAAATAAGAATAAGGTTACTCTAGATGAATGAATCACGACTGAACACTGTCTTTAGGAACAAGAGAAACTGCTTTAATAGGTCAACAAGACACGAGGGGAATAAAGATGGCGGCGCGCAAGGAAACACAACAACTTGCCACCAGAGGGTGCCATAAAACAACACTGATAACTGACATAGGAGGTTCAGAAATTGCATCCGTGATCAGCATTGTAAGATCTTTGGCTCCACAGGGTCTACCGTGCTCTCAATATTTGAAACTGGCAGTGGCACGGCACTTATAATTAAGCTCGACGTTTAGCGCAACTGCCGTGCTACTGCCGTGCTATTGCTGCACACATTTGATTTAAGTTCGGCACGGCTGTAGCACGGCGTTTAACATGAATTTTGGTCGGTAAATTGAGTTCGGCACGGCAAGCTTTTTGGCTCGACAAGGTCTGCAGTGCTATCAGTATTCGGAACAGCAGTGGCGCGACACTTTGGCAATTAAGCTCGCCGTTTAGAGCAACTGCCGTGCTACTGCCATGCTATTGTTGCACTCATTTGATTTAAGTTTGGCACGGCAGTAGCGCGGCATACAGCCTAGGCCTTAGTTTCCCTTGTGATTATTTGAAGATTATAATTATAATATAATATGAACTTGAGGTCCTTTTGTGTATTGCCCTAAGGATAAAAGCAATTTACCGGCAGAAGACGGTGATTCTCCGGCAGGGAGTCCGCCAGCTTCTGCAGGCCCACAAAGTCCTCCAGCATGTAGTGGCACTCGGCCAGCCGTTCCTGGTTGTTGCCCTGCAGGTAGTAGGTCACAGCGTTGCTCCACTTCTGCCGGTCGGCGTAGTAGTCCCCGATGGCATTCCAGGCCTGCTGCAGCTGGGTGTCGTCACCGCCGCCGCTACCGGCCTTCAGGAGTTGCACTACACGGAACCAGTCACCCAGTTTGATGCGCAGGCTGACAGCCAGGTCCCTGTGATATATAACAGTCATCAAACCAAGAACTATTTCATTTTTCCCGCAATTTGTTTTGTTTCTATCAAATTTTCAAACCAAAATATGAACGAACTACTCTTGACATTGTTTACCAGCAAAAAAATCCACAATTTGCCTAGTGTTTTTTAGGAGGGCCTAACGTTTTGACCCTAGCATGATCTTTCTCAAAGGCTGCTTGAAGTTAAGAGGGAACTGGCGTACATTTCGATCCGAGCATGATCTTTCTCAAAGGCTGCTTAGAGTTGGGAGGGCCTGACGTTTCAATTCCAGCAGAATCTTTCTCAAAGGCTTACTTGTATTAAGCTCCACTAAGTCAGTCAAAAACCCTAGTTCTGTTTGGTCTTAGAGGCTCATACCTCCTATCCATGTCCATGTACATCCTCTCAGCTTCCTCGAACCTCTTGAAGTAAGCAGCAACCTCGGCACTCCTCATGACCTCGCTCTGGAGGTTGCCCAGCCTCTTGACAAACTCGATGCCCTGGTAGTCCTTGCAGCGGACGAAGGCCTGCTCGGCCATCTTCAGGTCCAGGTTTTCCAGGGAGGCTTCAGCCAAGAGGCGCCTGGAGGTTTAGGGTCAAGAGGTAAATGGAGGTTAGTGGAACAGTGGAAAGACAGAAAGGAGACAAAGAGGTCACACTGATAGCTTAAGCAATGTCCTTGCATCATCAGAATGTTCCTTGGGAAGGGATAACGTCGAATCACGCAAATCTTTCTGTTGTGTTCTCTAGCAAAAAGATTTTGCCAAACATGAGGCAGTGAGAGTACAGGAGGGACTCACCATAGTCTTGGATGAGGGTTGTCCTCAATAAACTGAGCTGCATCCTCAATACCCACTTTCTCCAGGAGGTCCCGAGAGTCACGAAGAGACTGCATAAGACAAACAAAGTAAAATTGATACATCCAATAGACATGGTGACAGAAGCAGTGATAGAAACAGTGACAGAAACAGTGACAGAAACAGTGACACACAGGACGGGGGTGTCATCCATACCTTGATCTCCATGTCCAGCATGTTGTCCTTGCTGGGATGTTCAGGATCTTTCAGGATTTCATCCAGGAGGACTGACTTGATCTGGAGGTCCTCAAACTGGCAGATGTAGCCAGAGCTCATGATGGGTTCCTAGACATGATGATGAGACCACATCAATTATGGACAAGACTCAACAAATTATGGAAACTGTTTTCCCGAGAACAGATTAGGAAATCCACACACACAGTAAATGTCACTTCACTTAAGTTGGGCCATAGCTTCTGTATTACACCCATGAACCATCAGCAAACTTGTACCATTCTCTACTAAAGTAACAACAAGGTCTAAGGCTTCCTTGTACTGCCACCATCTATGTAGCAATGGGAGACTTTGGAGAACCAGTCTTCAAGTCAACAGCGCATGCACACGCAATTGTGAGCATGCACGCGTTGTTTTGCGCATGCGCACGCGTGTGTGCGCGAGCGCTGTTGACTTGAAGACCGGTTCTCCAAAGTCTCCCATTGCTCCTTATACCCTTATGGGAGGTCCAAACAATCCACCAGGAACCTACCTCCGGATCCAGATTCCTGAAAATGTACATGCGAGTCTTCTCCATCATGGCAAAGAGCTCCGTGTTGTCCTCTGCCCACTTCATGTCCCACACGTCCTTGCGCTCAAAGTCCAGTTGCCGGCCCTGGATCTCCTGGCCGTCCCCATTGACCCACTTGGCTTCCAGGTCGAAGAAGGTCAGGATGCCGGTGATGTCGATGATGGCCAAGCGCCTAGGAAGGGCCAGGAGGAAATCGGGTTGGGGTTAGAGCCGAGATTTGAGGATAATTAATGATGAGGGTGGTGAGAACAGGGGCCACTTTCATGGTCCTGCTTACCGCAGATTTCAGCTCTTATGGTCCTGCTTACCGCAGAATTCGGCTCTTTTCCGGTATATGGTAGGAAGCACAGATAACGATCAGTCACAAAAGCATCAGAAGAAATACTCACCCTGAGTTGCAGTTGAGCGACAACGCGTGAGGACGACAGTTAACAGTGTGCTTGTTGGTGAGCGCCAAATGAGGCAGCGAGTAACGATTGAGAGTTCCTGACTCACGACCCACGATGAGTAACTTGTCAGAGGCGCCGACACAGCACACTGCATCATTTGTTGGCTGGCAAGAAGAAAGAGGACAGAGGACATAATCCAAAAATTAACAATCTGGGTTTTGTTTTTGCAGAGGTAGGTCCTTTTGGGTAGTTCTTGACTGAGGGAGTGACGGACCCATATTGCCTGAATTTGACATCTCCCAGTAATACTCACTGCAAACGCCTTGCTGAAGTCCAGCATGGATTCGCCGGCTCCAGAGGGAGTGTCGTCGATGTGGTAGACTCTCTCCCGAGTGTCCTTCTTACGGCCCATGGCCTGATTCACCTCCATGGCAGTCAGCTTCTTGGCGGCTTTGAACTGCCACACATAGAAGGCTTCCTTCGAGGCAGCTATGATGTGGGTTCGGGTCAAGGTGATGTAGATGGGCTCTGAAAACATCCAAAAAAGAAACCAAATTGTTCAAGTTGGAAACAAGTCTGCTAGAGTTGACTTGCTGAAATCCATAAAAGGAATCCTTAAAAAAGTGTGAGATGTTTCGTTTTATGCAAGCAACAAAAATAAGCAAACATAATGCTGCAAACTACTCGTCAACCAAAATAATGGCCTTGAAAAGTGAACAAAGAAAAATTGACTGGAGCAAGATTCGAACCGGCGACCTCCTGAAAACCGTACGAGCGGTCTACCAACTGAGTAAGAGAGCGCCTGTACGGTTTTCAGGAGGTCGCCAGTTCAAATCCCGCTCCAGTCAATTTTTCTTTGTTCACTTTTCAATGACTTTAAATTCAGTCAGTTTCCCTTGTGGGTATTTCATGAATAAAATAATGACCTGAAATATATCAAATGCTTGGAGTAAGAGCCTGCCGTTTGCATCATACTTTCTAAAAGGCTCAAAAGAAAGATCCTGCTAGGAAAGAAACGTCAGACCCTCCTAACTCCAAGCACAAACAAATTGAATTTGATTCTAAACGATGGACTCTCCTGTCCAAATAAAAAATCCCCATCCTCCCCTTTCTAGTGTAACAAATATTTCTCAAAGACCAAGCAACAAACTGTTGCAAACTGCTTATCAACCAAAAGAGACACGGTCACACCTGAAATATATGAAGCTTATAGAGACGTTTGAATCCAAGTGACAAGTTTCAATCTTTCTCAAAGGCCGACTTCATTTTAATATTGACTTCATTTTATAGCGTCATGCCCCCCAAACTACCATCAGCATTAAGAAAAAATTGGAAGGGATGTTCAAATTGCTATACAGGGTGTCCCAGAAAAAACGCAACACTGTGTCGGGACCCATTATGTTAAAATTAAACTGTTAATCATATGTGATATGAGCATAATCGGGCTGAAATTGGCAAAAATATGACCAATTGAAAGAGTACTACTTAAAAACAAATTTGCAAGGATAACACGCATAGTGGTCAATACACACATAATGTGTATGAAAGAAAGATGAAAATCGGGGTTTGAGGTTGGGTAATTCGGTCTTAGTTTTTCCACTCAATTTTAGTCGAATTTTGCTCAAATTCTATATGGTGATAGCCAAGACATAGCTTCATCACATATCGGAATCTTGAAGTGATAAACAGTTTCATTTTCATATAATAGTTCTCGACACAATTTTTTTGGGACACCCTATAGTATAGTAATGATCGAGACTTACCTATATCAATGTATTTTGACTCCAGAGGTGTTCCAATTGAGTTGCACAGAACGAGCACATACTGTGGTTGGAAACAGACCAATGTAGAATTTATTAATTTCTCATCTGCCCAACTTGATTTACAATTGCTCGGCAAAGATCTCACCACAAAGATAGTATCATACTTTGGTTTTTGAGGTAGAAATGCAGATTCATGGGCAAAAAAATATTAAGAAAGATACAGAACAGTTATCTGTGAAATTTCCAGTCCCATACGGTGCCCACTTTTTGAGTAAACAGTGAAAAATGGCCACAGTATTTCTTAAGACTTTTCTCTTTTATTTTTGTGATCTTTAAAATATCAAAGTTGTTTTTGGTCATTTTCTGGATAAATACAGCATTTCAGGAAGGAAAATATAGACAGTATGTTTCTATCATCACCATCTTTATACCCTGTAAGTGATAGGTAAATCTGTGGAGATTTCTGTTTCGGTATGCTACCACAGTATGCTACATGTAATACCTTTCAAATTAACACTATTTAATCAAGGCATTGAGAGCAAAGTTTTTATATGAATACATGCATGATGCATGCTGGTACACATTCTGTTGATAGGGACACACTACACGGGGTAAGGGTGTACTGGGATGGTAGTGCAAAATCCCACACAAGATGTCGGTGCAACATGCTCACATTAACAAAGGGAAGCAACCTTAAGATGATGTTGGGAGTCAGGTGGGGGGGGGGGGCAAGGGGAGGGAAGGGGTTATTCTTCGGTTAGGAAAATCAGGCAAATCAACGGAATCACAAGTTATCAAACAAATCAAATGTACGCTTGACAGATCATATAAGGCAGACGTTGGTAGGATAGGACTTAAAGGTAATATCATACTTTGGTTTTTGTCACAGAAATACAGATTCATGGGCAAAAATATCAAAGACTATACAGTCACAGTCATCTGTGAAAATCTCAGTCCTATACGGTGCCCAACTGCCCACTTTTTGAGAAAATTGTGAAAAACGGCCGCAGTATTTCTTAAGTCTTTTCTCTTTTATTTTTTGTTCTTTTAAAAGATCAAAAAGATTTTTGGTCGTTGTTTTACTAATTTCTGGATAAATACACCATTTCAGACGGAAATATTTTAACGGTATGTTTCTACCAGCACCATCTTTATACCCTGTAATACGTAAATCTGTGAACATTTCTGTTTTGGTTTCTTACCAAAGTATGATACTACCATGCTAGACCAACGCGGGCCAATGTCACAACTGAACTTTTAAAAGCAGTATGTTTTCATGCTAAGCAAAAAAATCAGCCAAGTTCCAGACACAAGCAATTTTACATCACATGCAATTTGGTCGGGTGGTCTAAGCAGAGTCAAATCTGTTTCAAACTAAGCTTGATTGTTATGCTTAATTTTCCAAGCAGTCTCTCTATATGCAACTGGGTCCTCGGGTCCAGCCTCAAATTATTCCTCCAACACACAATATGCAGTTGAATGTAAGCTTTGTGCTATCACACCTTGATTTTTAAGGAGAGCGAGAGTGATCACTCTCCTCCGCAGCTCTCCTTAATGTTTTCCAAGGAGAGCGAAAAAAGAGAGCTCCTTAACAATTTAAGGAGAGCTGCCTTTTTCCACAACATCACATAAATTTTGTCCCATTGCCATTTTACCCTTTATGTAAAATACAAAAATATCAATTATTATAAAAAAATTTTTTTTAACAGGACAAGCAAAATTTTGCTTGACAAATGCGAAAATTTGGTTGGACCGCCGTCATCGGTACTCGGTATAAATGCACAAGATGGGACACGTCTGTACACGTACAGTATGCTTGTACCAAAGGTACATGTACACCACATTGTGTACACTGTAATTGCATTGAGATCGACCAATTCAATCACAAAATTCATTAACTGTGGGATTGTTAAGAAGAGCAAATTGCTCTCCTCAATTCACTGAGTAGGCCCTATGTTGATTTAAGGAGTTTGATTTTGCAGCTCAAACTTAATTTTTGTTAGTGAGAGCAAATCACTCTCCTAAATTCTCAACGTTGATTCAAGGAGAGTGATTTGCAGCTCTCCTCATTTTTATTCAAAACAAGGCCTGTCATGTTAAAGATGATTCCAAATGGGGTAAAGCAAAGCTTTGAATTTGGGCGCTAGCAAATTGTCTACTGTTGCACAAACTTGAAAACTGTCCCTGTTGCTTAAAAAAACACACACAAATCTCAAAAGAGAGAACTCTCAGTGCACAGATTGTCAAATCAAGTCAAGTCAATGACAATAACTAAGCAGGTTAATGGTTAATTATTAGGGCCTATGTCCTAATGGAGTGTGCTGGGGGAACACATGACTACCTGTTGCGGTTCTCCCGGATCCTTTGACAGAAGGAGTGCAAAGTAGAGAAAGCAAAAAACAGAACAAAAATGTGATGGTTGATACGAGCAAAGAGGAAGACATGACCTGAGCTGGGGTCTGAACCTCCGACCCCTGGAATACTGTACTTTTTTTGCATTATTTTACAATAGGGCTCCGCGCTCGAGCTATTTATAGAATACGCCTTTTGTTATCGACAGCTTTAGTTACCCGGATGTTCGGACAAACATCACAACGTTAACGTGTATTAGTTAATGGTGCAACGTGCGACTTGTTTGTCCGAACTTCTGAATGTGACGTCACGAGCGCGGAGCCCTATTCCAGAAATCTTTGGTTCAGTTAAATAATACTTCAAAGGTATAAAACAGGATTGGTAAAGGTGACAGAACAGCTGCTTCAGACTGTTCATAATTCGATTTGTTATGGAATAAAACAAAACCTGTGAAATTTTCAGCTCATATCATCATCGGAAACTGTAGAAAACAGTGAAAAATGCTCACAAATTTTCACAACTTTTCACTGGTGTTTTGATCTCACCCCGAGATCAAAACTGTTTTCGATCGTTCTTTTCACTCTTTTCTGGATAAAAACACCATTTCAGCCGGAAATATGTTAACGGTATGTTTCTAGCAGCACCATCTTCATACCCTGAAAGTTATACCTAAATCTGTGGACATTTCTGTTTTGGAATGTTACCAATCCTGTACTGTACCTTTAATACTCAGCCTCAAATCAATGCAAAATACATACCAATCAAATGAACAAAGATAATTGACAATTTGGGACACCGCCAACATCAGGCTTGATAGCTCAGTTGAGTAGAGCAACCGGTGCAGTATTCCCCGGGTCGCAGGTTTGAATCCTGCTCCAGTCAATTTTTTCTTTGTTCACATTTTAATATATACCAGGTTGAAAATAAAGGAAAAGAAGATGGCAAAGGAACGAAATAAGGCAAAAAAGATCAAATCAATAAGAGAAGGCAAATGAAAAACACATTGTGGGACAGTTTAAACATTTTCTCCACAAAATCCAATGTGCTGGCTATATATCCGCTACATGGCATATGTACTAAAACTTCATATGAGAATTGGGGGGCCAACTTTGGCCTTGGCCTCAAAGAATGAGACAGATTCATAGGAGGTTTACGAAACAGAGGCCAAGGCTCCAGCTCTATCATCCATATGCTGAAAATATAGATTGTGGTTTTTCATTGAAGCTGAAGCTCTGTTTTCCTTTTCAAACCAGAGAATCTACTTCCGAACCGCAGCCAAAAGCCTCTATTTTGATTCCCGTTATTGTACAATGTTGTAGAATGGATTCACGAAATGGAGCCGGAGCCTGAGCCTCCGTTTTGTAAATGCCCATAGATGTTGGAGCTTGAGTAGATTCGGGAGAGGTCCGGGTTTGTGCTACTATAGTAAAATATTGACCAAGAAAGGTCTAGGTTTATATTATGTATCTCCACCAACCTGGCCCACGCTTTCATCGGCTCTTGTAGCGAGGACGCAATGGTCTCCGTAGGCCGTGACTGAGATCAGGTTACGGACGTACTTGATGTGGCGCTGGTGGAAAGGATAAAAGAGGGAAGCATTTATGATAAGTTCTTTCCAAAGATTAGTTTCAAAGGGCAAGAATTGCCAAAATAATCCTGAAATGGCAATATTTGTCATCAAATTTGAAAGAAATCAATGTGTGTGCATTTTAATGGGAGGTGGAAACAATGATCACTGAAGAGTGAAACTGCTGGTAAGCATAAACTGTTGCTAAGAAAAAACTGCTGGCAAGCAAAAGACTGCTGGTAAGCATAAACTGCTGGTAAGCATACACTGCCGATAAGCATAAACTACTGGTAAGCATACACTGCTGGTAAGCAAAAAACTGCTGGTAAGCATATTAACTGCTGGTAAAGCATACACTGCTGGTAAGCAAAAAACTGTTGGTAAGCATAAACTGCTGGTAAGCATAAACTGCTACGAAGTAGAAAATCCAGTAAGCATAAACTGTACGTAAGCATAAACTGTTGGTAAGCATAAAATGTTAGTAAGCATAAACTGCTGGTAAACATAAACGACTGCCAAGTAGAAACTGCCAGTAAGCATAAACTGCCGGTAAGCATAAACTGCTGGTAAGCATAAATTGCTGGTAATGCATAAACTGCTGGTAAGCATAAACTGCTGGTAAGCATACACTGCTGGTATAAAGCAGAAACTACTGTTTAAGCAGAGACTAGAAACTGCTGTTATAAAAGCAGAAACTGCTGCCAAGTATAAACTCTGGTAAGCAGAAACTGCTGGTATAAATCAGAAACTGCTGTTGAGCAGAAACTACTGCTAAGCAAAAATTGCTGCTGAGCAGAAACTGTTGCTAAGCATCTTTTAACCGTCCATTTACCTCTCCGCTGACGGTCTCCCAGAAGACCACACACTGTTCAGTGCGCTCAGGCTTAGAGAAGGAGTACACGACGGTGTTGGCGCAGTATCCCCACTTGTAATCCGGTCGGATGTTGGCAAAATAGATGAAGGAGTCTACAGCCAGGGCGATGCGCAGGCCACCCCCTTCCCATGAGATAGAGGTCAGCTGCTTGCCTGGCACCTTCAGGGTACGGAGATGCTGTAGAGAAAGCCAGAAGGGAAGTCAGGAAACTAGTCATGAAGGAACTGAAACCTCCAGTCCAGTATAGGGTCTTGCAGTTCTGCTAACATTTTAGAAGTCATAAAGTGGTATATTTTGCATTTCTGTTTTGCTTTCTGTTTTTGGATCTTTTGCTCGATCTGGGGCCAATTTCATGGAGCTGTTAAGCACAACAAAATTGCTTAGCACAAAATGTCTTGCTCAATAAAACAAACCACCATTTTGTATACAAAATAAAATTCCATTTGATATTCATGGTCAGCGAACAACAGCAATCACAACTGATACACAACACATGGACTTTTTTGTGAATCCTGTTAGCAAATTTTAGTGCTAAGCAGGGCCGTGAAATTGGCCCCTGGTAGTTACCTCGCCAAAGGGTGTGTAGAATTGTACCACGTTGATGTCTTTGTCTTGCTGGGCAGATTTCTGGGAGCCGGCTACAGCCAGGGCCGAGCCTGTGTGGTTCCATTGTATCTGTACCACTGACATACCAGTGTCTATCAAGACGGGATCTTTAAGAGTCACATAAAGAATAATGATAATAATTAGTCAATACAAGTAATAAAACTGCTGCAAACTGCTTATCAGCCAAAATAATGTCCTGAAATTTATAAAATGCTTGGGGTTAGTGGGCCTGACGAGTTTCGATCGAAGGCTAGCCTTCGATAAAGATCCTCCTAGGATCGAAACGGGTCAGACCGATAATAATCAGTAATATTAAAACGATATCAGTAAGTGCACATCCAATCGTAACATGGGCACTTTCAGTTGTAACTTTTTAGGCAATAAGATGACTGCGATATTTCTGACAGGCCCACCAGACAATTTGAGGATGTTTTTTTTAATTAAAAGGCCACTGTAATTGTCTGGCATTGAGTTGGTGGACCAGAGTTAATTAGGTTCCATTACGTGTCCACCCCTTTAGAGCTAAGACCCGAGTAAACCGGCCTCAACTCGGGTCGCTACACATCCTTTTTGGAATTTTCTAAAGGGCGGAATTAGCAGTGCCTCTGGGGGATTAAGATTGTTATCACCACTAATCCAATAATGAGTTTGATATAAACCGAGTAAGGGCAGCAATATGTGACAAAGCTTCTTGTCCAAGGGCGCAAGCACTACTAGCTCATGGCTGGATTCGAACCCACAATCTGTAGATTGACAACAACACACCCGGCCATAAGGTCACAGCACCCCACTTTAATAATGCATTGTTTGATGATAAGTTTTTTTAAAAGACCTACTTTCATCATTCTCGTGTTTCATGATCTGGGCCCTGCCGTTGTCGAAGCATATAGCCAGGGTAGGGCAGCTGGGTTCCACGTAGCCAAACTTCCCGTTGTACCAGTCGATGCCGGCTATCTTGACAGCCCCCGTGACGTTGGCCAGGCAGTAGGTCGTCAGCTTACTCTGTGAACGGTGAGACGAAAGTGAAAACTTTGTTTGACTTGCAGGCCTCTAGCTTCATTCCAGAAGGAACATTTTGCCTTTTAATATTACAAGCCCTATCAAACACACCTGGGGCTTTCATAGAGCTGCTTAAGCACCAAAATTTGCTCACGCACCAAAAACCTTGTTAAATATTAAATTAGTATGCCAGCCAAAACTCCTTGTGAATGTTATGCTCAGAAAACTACGGCCGAATATACAAGTCAAAAGCTGTAAACATCACATGAAAATTTGGTTGGTAATCCTGTTTGATCAAGGAAGACTTTTCGTGGTTAAACAAATGTTGTGCTTAAGCAGCTCTATGAAATTGGCCCCAGTGGCCAATTTCACAGCCCTGCTAAGCACAACCATGACATTTCTGTCTTAATAATAGAAACAGGATAAACAACCAAATTTCCATGTGTTGTGTATCACTTGTGATTGTATAGCAGCCAGGGTTGTATACTCCCCAGGGAGCTGAGTAATGCGCAATAGAGTATATTCATTTAGTATAATTTATGTCCTATATTATATTATCATTATATCATTATTATACTCACGCAGAAGTTTCCCTGGCTGTCGTAGATGTGAATCTCTGCGTTGCTCATCCCGAACAGAAGGAGTCGGCCGTCCCATGACCACTCCACGTTGCTCAGCTGAGTGCCCTTGATATCCTTGCCCCATATGCGATTGCCATCCACCGAACCCACGATGACAGCACCTGCGACCAAGAAAATCACAGTCTGAATGAAGTCTGAATTCTTGCTGAAAGTTGATTTAAATCAGTGATTTTTATTTAAAAAATCAAGTGATTTCAATCGCGATTTAAATCAACAACCCGGATGAAAAGTCATCATTTCAAAGGACTTTTGGCTGGTATACTGATTTCATTTAAGCAATTTAATCAAATAAAAAAAATAAGCACAAAAGAAAAAACTGCTAAGCACGAAAGAAAAAACTGCTAAGCACGAAAGAAAAAACTGCTTAGCAGGAAAAAAACTGCTAAGCACGAAAGTAAAAACTGCTTAGCACGAAAGAAAAAACTGCTTAGCAGGAAAAAAATATATGCAAAACAGTTTTGCTTTAAGTTAAGGGTAAGCAAATAGTTTTAAAAGGGGGAAGATGGCAAATAATTATACAGTTAGTACATGTTCATTTAAATCGGCGATTTAAATCAACGTGATTTAAATCAAACAACCCTGTAGGGCACCCACATGAAACATTGTAATTGCGTCAGATGGATCGTTATTTTGCTGAGATGTGATGGGTCGCGTGGCACATGCTCCCACTGATTGATTAAACTGAATGGCTCTGCTTACCAGATAAGCATTGAATTCGTCAAACCAATTACCAAAAATAATGTTGATCTTTTAAAGATAAAAAATAATGGTGAAAGGACTTAAGAAATACTGTGGCCGTTTTTCACTGTTTTCTCACAAGGTGGGCACTATATGGAACTGAACATTTCACAGATGACTGTTCCTTGATATTTTTGCTCATGAATCTGCATTTCTTCGACCAAAAATTTGACACAGGTACTAACCGTCTTCATAAACGATGCATATCTTCTGGCCATCGGGAGTCCACGCCATGCTTCGTACCACGGACTTGTTCCTGTTGTTGATCATCTCTTCGTACCACATACCTATGGAAAGACGGTTTGACAAGCAAATAGCCTAATTATGCATTTATTGGGAAAGAGTGCAATACTAAACTATCAATTCAACACTGGCCTTTTGATAATTTATTGCCGACTCTTTGCAAAGTGTGCTGTGGCCTAGTGGTCTGGCGTGTCAATTTACTCAAGATTTCGTGGTCAATCTATGGATTGTGAGTTCGAATCCAGCCATGGGCTAGTGGCAGTGGCGGATCTAGCTTTTTGCTAAGGGGGGTTTACCCGGAGTGAAATTCTGTAGCCAGGCACTGCGAGGGAGCGTACCAAGCCCGAGGGCACGAAGTGCCTGGGGGGGGGGGGGAGGTGTGGAAGGGGGGTGTCCCCCCCCCCTTCTTTGGTAGGGAGCTTTTAATTTTTTTTTTTTAATTATTATTATTTTTGGGGGAGAGCCCAGGGGGGAGGTGTTTAAACCCCCTAACCGCTACGGTACCCCTTTTGATTATTCATTGCTAACCTTTGTAGAGCATCCAGACGATGATGAGCCCATACTGATCGCTGGTGGTCAGTTTCTGGTACTGGGAATTCCATGTTGTCACTTGTACAGCGCCTGTGTTGGACAAAAGTTTACAAGTTAATAGTAATACAAAGTTCCATGTGCACTACAAGCAAACTTGTAACATATCAATCTTTGAACAGCAGTTTCCGCTTTCTGCTTTAGCAAACAGATAAGTATCGCTTATCAATAAGCAGCTCTATGAAATTGTGCTCAGATCACATTGGTTAAAAGCATTTATACTTACCGCTGTGGCCTTCTAATGTCTGGTTCATGGACAGATTGCTCGGTGCGGCCAAACCCCTTATCTTGGCATCCTTACCTGCAAAACAAATACATACAAATCAGTCGACACGAAGAGAATTGAAGTCCAAATATACAAAGATAATCATCAGATAACCACAAGGGAAACTGACTGCATTTTAAGTCATTGAAAAGTGAACAAAGAAAAATTAACTAGAGCAGGATTCGAACCAACGACCTCCGAGTGGTTGGTGGTTCGAATTCCGCTCCAGTCAATATTTCTTTGTTCATTTTTCAAATGACCAAATATAAAGACACTAACTTGTGTAAAATTTAAAGCTATGGATGGTCAAAGTACTAGAAAGGATATGATTTGCTGATATGTACGTTTACTCTTTTTGGAGTGTGTATGGGTCTGAGAAGAACTAGTGGTTCTAAACACACTTCTGCTTGTAAAACAGTAACTCAAGACTTGAGTTCTTTATTATGTCTATCATATGAAATGTAGGTCACTTGTCTCGACAATGGACCCTGACATGTTAGTCCCACCAAATATCATCACTGCACACTGCATGTAGCTGTTACATGTTCACTTAGGTGGTGCATTCATGATCTAATTTAGGTTTTCGCATGAAACAGCCACTGGTTACGGATGACTCACTTGTCTGTATTTCTAGCTTCAAGACTTTCAGTAGGCCTTGTTCCCCGCCGCAGGCAATGAATCCCTGATCTCGGTTCCAAGAGACACATCGCAGCTTGGTGTTGTTGGGAATAGCAATCTGCAAAACATCAAACACAAACACAGAACATGAAACAGGTCCAATAAAAACAGATCATTTTGGCGATGAGGTGGTTTGGGTGATCTTTCACCAAACACTAAGGGCCTGTTTGTTTAACGTGCAGGATCCCAGATCTGCGGATCCATGTCCCATGCAGAATCCGTGATCTTGTGCGTGAAACAAACAGGCCCTAAGTTTAATCTTAAGATGTGTTGCCAATATCACCATAGTGATTTGTATTTTGACATCACACTTTGCTTTATAGCAATTAGGATTAATTGATACTAAGTTAAGATCAATCTTAGTGCACCAGGTTGCCTTGCCTTCCATTTCAAGGGTACCAGGTTGGAATCCAATTCAGTGCACAATGGGTTGTCAATCCATCATGACCAGTTGACCACTTCAAGTTTACCATGTTTAACTCAAATCAGGCCTAGGCCCTACTCGAAGTACTTCAACTTACTTCATGTGATTTTTGTTTTCTCTGGGAAAAGGTATCAATCTCACCTCAAATAATTCTAACAAGGAAGTGGATATTTTGCCGGCACTGTCATGCATTCTTCTCGTTGGCCATGTCAGCCTTCTTTCTCTAAGCTAACGTTAAACTTTAAAGAATAAAGGTTATTTTACAATGACAGGAGGTAGGTGCCTACGTTCTTATCCTGCAAATTAGCCAATGGGAACGGCAAAATAGCATTTGTAGGAAGAAAGCCGGTGCCGGCAAAAAAGACACTGTCATTTTTTTTCTCTGGGACTGGAAAAAGATATAATTTTTCGCCACACCACAGTCAAATAATTCTAACATTAATTTATAATTAACAACACAACAAAGTCACAAGTAAACTGTACAGAACAGAAGAATGACAATTGAGGGAATACATTTACAATTTTTACGGAGATAAAACAAAAGATGCAATTTCTACATGTTATAACTGATATTAAACTGTTTAATAATATTGAAGTTTAATTTAAACTGCTGCAAACTGCTCATCAGCCAAAATAATCGAGGTCGACCTGTAAAATCGGCAAAAATCTTTCATCATGTGCTAGCTTATTCCAAATTTAATACAAACCTTTTTGCTGAGATAAATAAACATTTTTGCTGTTCAATCTAATACGTCTTGTTGAAAATACATGCCAATTAATGACACTTTTTATTCTCTTGAACCATTTCCCAATTAGAAATATTTGATGTCAAAATCTGGAGCAGACGGCAGCTAGCGTTTCTCGTCGCGATGGTATTTGACCTTTCAGGGTAAATTGACCTGTCGAAAGGGCATAGCGCAGGCGCAGTTCAATCATTTATATTCGTCAGGTTCCTAGACGCAGACACAACAAGTCTGTACAGATTTGTATCCGTCACGGAAAATTTAGGTTAGGGGAACAGACTACATTTCTTGGCTGGCGAATGACATTCTTTTGCCAGCGGGGGTTAACGAAATAGTTTTAAAATAAGACGGTATTTCATTAAACGAAACATTCCAATATAACGTGAAATATCTTAAGAGACACTTTAATGTATTTTAAATAAGATGAGATGAATTTGCTCTGTATTATTGTTCAAATTATTGTGACAAAATGCAGAAAATAATTAGTGAAATTAGTAAACCGTAGGGGCGCTGTTATAGCGGATGTAGCAGTGCATTCTGGGTACTCATCCTCTTTCCTAACGTGGTCGCAATCCTCAGTGTGTGAGTAAAATTCTTTCAACAAAATCCTTAATTGTAACACTTTCCACATTTTGGTTAAATTTATTTCGTTGCCGGATCGCCATACTTATATACTCTCTTTTCATTGTGTTTAGTTTCAGGCAACTGAGAAAACCACAAAAGCAAAATGGTTGCGTCAAAAAAACAGGTAAGAAATTCCGTGATGTTCACGATGATCAACGTGTGTGTGTTTCAGTATTGGGGAATGATGTCGATAGAGGGCGTTGTTTGCTGATTGTTTTGAGCAAATTTTGCTACTTTTTGAAGGCTATTTCAGATTTATTGTTTTAAATGTTGAACTATGAATAATCTTTCCGGTAATGGTTTACAATAGCACCCCATTTAACTTAAACTTGTAAAATATAATTAGGGCCTAACATGTGTTTCAATACACTGCTCAAAATTTAACATACTTTCTAACGTTAGTTTTTGCAACTTTGAACTAGTGTTTACTAGCTTTACAAATACAAGTAAACTAAGCTAGACTTTGCCTATAGTATAGGCCTAGACATCCGGGTTCTTTCAATCTCATAGCTTGACAAGTTGGATGGCGCAAGCTATGGACAAGTCACGTACAAACCGTCCATCGTCGAGAATTGTTTTCTGAATATTTTTGTCAAGGAGCAGAAATCGTGTTCTGTACGACTTTCATTGTCGAGTCGTAGTTTTTCCTTAGACAATAATCCTTCTTTGAAGTAGGCCCCTACCATATACTAAGAATAAACAATTATGGAAACTGTTTGTCTTAATAAAAACCATTTACAACTTGTTAATGATTTGTTTTCATCGCTCCAAGATCGGCGAGTTGGAATGACGTCACCATGGTCACTCCGTGCTGATCTATTGTTGGAATTTCCTAGTTTCTGGAATTTTTAATGCTGTTTTCACTAAGAAAAGCAGTCACAAAATATACTGATAAGTTGGCTTGTTTTTGTGTTTTCCTGAGCAGAAGAAGCAGATGGAGAGCATCAACACTCGCCTCCAGCTGGTGATGAAGAGTGGCAAGTATCATCTGGGCTACAAACAGACCCTCAAGGCCCTCAGGCAAGGCAAAGGCAAGCTGGTCATCCTGGCCAACAACACGCCTCCTCTAAGGTAGGTCAGATAAAGGATCCCTTCCCTCCTCCCTCACAATATCCCGACCCAGCTCTCTCATATTCACTCTAGAGCTGTTAAGTCAGTTATGGCGAGACTTTGCGAATGAAGATCTAGGAAAGGAGTTGTCCACGATGATTGCAGGCACGCTGGTGGCTAACAAGTCCAATGCGGGACAAGCAGGTCCGGCTGCAACGGTCGCAGATGAAGGTCTGGGCTGGGTTAGGTGTTGTGGCTTGACGATCATTCCTCCTGGTTTGTCCTTCAGACTAATAGTCCTTCTGCCTGTTAGTCATCAAATAAACCACAAGGGAATCCGAGCGGGAATCGATCCTTGGACCCACGGAATACTTTGCTGGTGCTCTACCAATTGAGCTGTGCAGAGTTGTAGTTAGAGACCTACCAAAGCAACAGCTTCCAAAAAACGGAACCATGAGCCTGTCCTGTCATTCAAATGTGAACAAAGTCAGTCAAAAAATGTCAGTCAAAAAATTGACTGTAGCGGGATTCGAACCTGCGACCCACAGAATACCATATCGGAGCTCTACTAACCAAGGTTTGCAGAGCTATAGGTAGAGAGATGACAAAGCATTAGCTGAGGAAAATCGGAACCAAGACCCTGTTATGTGTACCCTGTGAAGCTGTGCACTGTGTAGATGATTCTTGGCGTTCACGTAACTGATGCATATTCCTCCATTTCATTTGTTGTTCCAATATGTTTGGAGATGAGTAGTTTTAAATGGCTTCTTTTTCATTTCTTTTTTTCTTAAAGAAAAAGTGAGATTGAGTATTATGCCATGTTGGCCAAGACTGGCGTCCATCACTACACCGGTAACAATATCGAGCTGGGAACGGCGTGTGGTAAATACTTCAGGGTCTGCACCCTCTGCATTACAGATCCAGGTCAGTCAAATTGTCCGAAGATTTCACGGGCCGAACTCTCTGCTTTTGTAATCTCTAAGTAAATCTATGCTCGAGTTTTAAAAGGTACAGCACAGGATTGGAAACATACCCAAACAGATATGTTCACAGAACTTTCAGGGTATGACGATGGTGCTTTTTTTTATTTAATTTTTTTTTTTATGAAAAATTGCCAATCACAAGGCCCAAAGCAGGCCACTCAAGGTGATGGTAGAAACATACCGTAAAAATATTTACGGCTGAAATGCTGTATTTATCCAGAAATAAGTCAAACAA
The DNA here is from genome assembly GCA_963971285.1 of Astropecten irregularis. Classification (NCBI taxonomy): domain Eukaryota; kingdom Metazoa; phylum Echinodermata; class Asteroidea; order Paxillosida; family Astropectinidae; genus Astropecten; species Astropecten irregularis. Next base: position 3,953,491 of record OZ020259.1, read on the forward strand.
AGACCGTAAACAGTTTTGATCTCGGGGTGAGACAAACCTGTAATAGCTAAAAAATGTCATGCTAAAACACCGTTATTAAGGAGTGTCGTCTTTTATGTTTTATGTGTACAGGTGACAGTGACATCATCCGTAGCATGCCTGCAGGAGAAGCATAGACAGGAGTCAGGGTTCCAGACCAGGATTGGGGGGTTACCGTCCTACTACACTACCAGATTTTGGAGGGGCAGATGCCCATGCATAATTACAAATCTACACATTCAACACTTCATCAACAAACGTGACTTTTTTAATACAAATTAAGGAATCGTTAAGCATCACTAACCATGTTTTTGGTGCGACCAGATAATCGGATGTATAACTGTTGGAAATAATGTTCTAACCTGTTGCGTATCTGTACAGAAATAAAACACTGAGGGATTCAATATACAGCTCCGTTTCAAAAGCGACTTGATTTGTTGTGTTCAATGTATCAGAAAGTTCACTCGCAAAATAGATGTACATGTACATAGTATATTATTTCTTTACTATTATTATTTTTTTATTACAAAATTGGCACTTTGGTACGTTGTAGCCAACCATACACAATGTACATGTACTATCATATGAAAAATGATAGTGATGATAGTTTAGCAGCTTTTGATAAACAAAGGGACAAATGTCGATGTTAGCTGCCTGCAATGAAACCTTTTAAAGGTCTTTATATATTTGTGTTCATCATTGAAATGAAGTGAGGGAAATTAGTACTGTAAATTGGAACTGTTAATCTGGTTGAAAACATAGCACATTCAACTATATTTTCGGACGCTGAATAATTGTTTAGTTGATTATGCAAGTAATTTATTACCCTTCACTTGTTTTGGTGAACAATCCACATTCCACAACTTGTACAGCTATCTGTCATTTTGTACAATGTGTGGTTGAACTTTTCTAGTTGATATTCCAAAGCCTGTTCATCAGTCCACACTCCACAACTTTCCATATTGCAGATTGTCCATTTTGCAAACCTTTTGCTATGGTTGAAATTCTGAGCCTCTTTAATTGGTCAACACACCACATGTTGAATACTATCAACTTGGCAGACCTTTTGCTTGCTGACATTCAGAGTCTTTTTAATCGGTCCACAATCCACAACTTTCATATGGCATACTGTCTGCTTTATGCTCGTTGAAGTTCAGAATCTCTTGCATGGGTCCACAACGTTTCATATTGCATACTGTCTTACTTACAGACCTATGCTTGTTGAAGTTCAGAGTCCCTTTAATCGGTCCACAATCCACAACTTTTCATACCGTCTACATTACTCAGCAGACCTATGTTTGTTGAAGTTCAGAGACTTATTTTTTTATCGGTCCACAATCCACAACTTTGCATATAGCATTTTTGCTTGCTGACATTCAGAGTCTTTTTAATCAGTCCACACTCCACAACTTTTTGTATAGTAGAGTGTCTACTCAGCAGACCTGTGCTTGTTGAAGTTCAGAGTCTCTTAATCTCTCCACAATCCACAACTTTTCATATTGCATATCGTCTAGACCTGTGCTTGTTGAAGTTCAGAATCCCTTTTATCAGTCCACAATCCACAACTTTTCATACTGAATACTGTCTACATTACTTAGCAGACCTATGTTTGTTGAAGTTCAGAGACTTATTTTGTTATCGGTCCACTATCCACAACTTTTCATATTGCATACTGTCTGCTTTAATACCAGAACTGTGCTTGTTGAAGTTCAGAGTCTCTTTAATATCTCCACAATCCACAACTATTCATATTGCATATCATCTAGACCTATGCTTGTTGAAGTTCAGAATCCCTTTAATCGGACCACAATCCACAACTTTTTGTATTGCATACTCCATGTTGAAATTCAGAGTGCCTTTAATCAGTCTACTATGATCCATAACTCATCAAACAGCAACCTGTAATCTGGGTATACTCTCTGGCTGAGCTTTCTCCAGTTGCTGATATTCCTTGATCAACGACGTCAACGACTCCAAGCTCTCGGAGAACTGCGTCAGCTCCATGCCATCCACGTTGGTGTAGTGGTGCAAATGTGCCTGCCAACAAGCGAAACAAAGCATATGAATCTTCAATATTAGTAATAAATTGCTGCAAACTGCTTATCAGCCAAAATAATAACCTGAAATTTAGAAAATGCTTGGCGTTAGGAGGGCCTGATGACGCATTTTGATCCTAGCAGGAACTTTATCAAAGGTTAAAGATCCTGCTAGGATAGCATATTATAAATTTCAGGTAACATACCCAAACAAAAACGTTCACAGATTTATGTAAAAAAAACTTGCAGGATATAAAGATGGACCTGATATAAACATACTGTTAGAATAATTTTTTTTCTGCCAGAAATTTAGTTAAACAAAAAACCTAAAACAGTTTTGATGTCCATGATCAAAACCTCACAATTACAATTTCCTTACAATTGCAACAGTTTTTCGCTGTTTTCTACTGTTTTCCAATGATCAATTGAGCTGAAAATTTCAAAGGTTTGTTTTTTACTTCATGACAAATCAAATTATAAACAGATCACAGCTGTTCTATCAAGTTTACCAAAGTATGATAGTACCACAAAGCTGGCAAGCTAGGGCTGTGTATAAACGTGCTAAGCACAAGTATTTCTTCCTGATTTCAAGTTACAGTACCTTTCTCTTATATAGACGGGAGAATCGGTCCCTTAGGTCTGTGAAGGTGTGGCGTATACAGGTGTTATTAGCCAGTCCCAAGAGTGAGTAGGGCTGACCGACGGGGGGCACCGAGCACAGACCGGTCTTCCAGCCGTCCGTGTTCCAGTGAATAAACGACAGGGACGGTCGAAGTCTGACCAAGAACGAATGAAAATATTCAAATAAATGTCAAAAAGAAAACTGACTGGATGAATTTAAGTCGTTGGAAGATGAACAAAAAAACTGACTGGACAACTGACAACCTTTATTTTCAGCATATTGAAGACAGAGCCTGAGCCTGAGACTCTGTTTCGTAAACCCCCTTTGTACATGTAGGTTATATGAGGTAGAATGTTATGCCCAAATTGGGCAATCTTCAGTATTACATTTTTTTTCCATATACATGTATTTAATTCAAGAGCGCTACAGAAAGCTCTAGCCATTGACAAATTGGACATAGCCATAGCCTCTAGCCTGTAATGTTCAAACACAGATTTGGGATTCAAATCGGAGGCCTTCCTCTTTGCTTTCTTAATGAGACTGTGTTAATTCCATGAACTGACCTGTCAATATTTCGTCGGACGTCCGATATCTGGACATTACCTCTGCACATGAGAGCACAGGCCAGGTACATTGAGCCCTTGGGGTCGGCTTTCAGAAGCTGGTAGTCTCTGGAGAAGGCATCGGTGAACATCTGGTCTAACCTGATGAGAGAAAAAACCGAGGATTTATTGTAAAACTATTTTGTATTATACATGTATATCTGCCAATCAATATGCTATAACTCTGCCAACAGATGGCGCTCTTTATTACACAATGTTAGGACACGCTTCTGTAAAAAGACTAGGCATCTTATGTCTTCTGATTAAAACTATACTGGAGTGGAGTCCAAGTAGTTATCCTCTGTTTAGCCTTTTATTATCCAAATACGGTTCAGTACACTTTACATGGTGGCAGCGGTGGGATACAAACCAACGCCATCGAAATACCCAATACACATTGTAGGGCACACTTCTGGAAAAAAGACTAGGCGTCTTAATGTTTTACTGGAGTTGAGTCCAAGTAGCTATCCTTTGTTTTAATAGCCATTTATTATCCAAACACGGTCCTGTACATTCTACATGGTGGCAGCGGTTGGATACCAACCCACGCCATCAAAATACCCAAGAATCTCTAACTATATATACAATGGCAATTTTATACAATGAATCTTGACGAGTGCAATGGTAAGAATATTTTTATGAGCTGAAAGATGAAATGCTCCGTTCAACGAGCAGCAAGTGAGTTGAATGGAAAGTTATTCAAACAACATTTGTATAATTTTTTCTCTTTTGATTCCCGGTGAGCAAACAGTGATGACTAAACTCCAAACTTACCTTCGTGGTGGAAGCTTAAGATCCAGCAGGGAGTACAGCGGCGCCTGACTTGCGACCAGGTAATGAATCTTGGGGAACGGGACGAGGTTGGTGCTGATCTCGTTCAAGTCGATGTTCAGGCTGCCTTCAAATCTTGACGAGCTATTGTACAGAGGGAAACCAAAGTACAGAATTAGCTTTTACTCTTAAGCCTTAAATGGCTTTATGTGTATGAACTCTCCTGAGGATGCCCAGAGAACACTGACGACAGCAATTTTTTTTTAAGGAATCAAGATCAATAGGGGCAGCGCAGGGTCTTCCACAGTCAGCTTCCATCTTGGTTGGCAAAACCTCGGGCTGACGTTGCAAAAGAAAAGGTCTATTACTCACGCAGTTAGGTTCAGCAGAAGGTTAGCCACAATGTTGTTCATCTGATCAAAGGGTTTCTCGGATTCTTTCTTTCCTCTGTTCGAGGCTCCACCCGAGAGGGCGGTTCCTGCCTTGGCCTGGCCGGATCCGTAGGTCTTCTTCCCGGTCTTTTCCGGCGGCAACGCCTGGTTGATTTTCTCACAGATGTCTGCCAGAGCCTAAGAAAGTATGAGGGCCAAAGCAAACATAATTAAAAAGACAGAGAATGTTTGCAGCTTTGGCTATAAATGTTGCACGTATCTTCAATGATCCTTGGGATATAGCCACATGTGAGTGGTTTCATGGCTTCTGACTGCCAAACGTAACAAATTATTACTGACAATTTGAACACATACCAGTAGAGAGTTGGTAGAGCTTCGGTATGGTTTTAAGGGGGTCACAGGTTCGAATCACACTCCAGCCAATTTTTCCAAGTTTTCAAAATTGAATTAAAATTTAAGTGTTATAAATGTTTACATAATTCCACTACTGGTGACAAAGAGACCATTATCTATCTGCCTGTACCTGATTTTCTACGGGCAACACACAGTCTGCATACTCGGTCAACTGCTGCATGGCTAATACACTGTTGTAAGGTGACGTGATGACGTCATCATCCACAGATGGGTACACGGGTGTGACAAACCTAAGCAAAAAAAAAAACAAATGCGCAGAAATCACCACGTGGCTTCTGATTGGCACCCAGAGCGCCAAAACACCACAGGCCATCCCATAAAGCAACCCAAATCTCTTCAATCACACACTTACTGGGTGACTTACCTGTAAACATCTGGGTATTCATCCTGCAACAAGCTAAGGATAGACGTACCCACCCCAGATCCCGTGCCTGAAAAAAAAGAAGGAAAAAAAAAAAAAAAAAATAACAGAAAGTTTGTGGTTGCCTGCAGCCGATTATTATAACTGACTTAGGCCTACAAAAAAAAAGTTATGTTGGCATAACGGGCCCAAAAAATAGGGTAGGTTACAGGTAGGGATTCTTTTTTTTGTTTCTTTTTTCCCCTCCCAGCAATGAAAATAACATGCTTTCTCATTTTTTAAGCTGGTAGTAATACACAATAGCAAAAGAAAACAAAGTAACACCATGGAATACAACAATGGGAAACGGTCAGAAATGGTTTAAAACTTATTTATAACTAATTTATATAGATTTTAATCATTATATATCTTCCATTGGAAAAAAAAGTCCAGGGTCCGCCGTATTTTTAGGGTCGGTCGGGTTACGCCAACATAACATTATTTTTGTTAGGCCTTTAGGATGGGACATTGGTTTTGTTGAGTGCATGATGAATAGACTTACCTCCGCCCATAGAATGTGTGATGAAGAAACACTGTAGACAGTCACATTGTTCGGCTGCATGACGCACACACTCAGAGATGTGATCCCTGTACTGCAAACCGTACATCTTGTTCCCAACTGCCCTGTGAAGCAGAATAATCACATCAAATTATCACATCAAACTCACATTGTCTGCCGAATAGGTTCAAAGAACCAAAGTAAGGCTGTGTCCCAAACCTCTGGCTGTGGCTGCAAATTACACACACACCTATGACAGCCACTAGCCAGTGACTGCAGCCATTTCCATAGACTTGTGTGTAAGGCCGTGTCCCAAATCTCTGGCTGCGACTGCAAATTACACATATGCACCTATGGCAGCCACTAGCCAGTGATGACTGCAGCCATGTGTAAGGCTGTGTCCAAATTCGGGCTGTGACTGCAAATTACACACACACCTATGGCAGCCACTAGCCAGTGACTGCAGCCCTTTCCATAGACTTGTGTGTTATTTGCGGTCGCAGCCAGAGATTTGAGACACGGCCTAACACAGTATGAAAAAAAAATAGACGAATATGTTAGATTTTTGTACCAGTTATTGCCGCAGCCAGATACATCAGTGATCAGCTGCCGGTGATCAAACAGCTCTCCTAATGATCCCTTGAGTAGCTCATTGACCACGCCCTCCTCCATGTCCACAAGCACCGCCTACATACAAGAAATCAGGCCGTAATTCAATCTCTAGGTACAGACAACCTCTGAATTATGCAAATTAGCATTCAAAAACGTATGCAGGATTGCATCTTTTCCTTGGATCAGCTGATTTCCTCTTTTTTTCACCTTCACTCTTATGCCATTGAAAAGTGAAAAACACTGTACAAAGTATGGTATAAAGATGGGGAAAATCCTCTTTTTTGTTAAGTCCGGGTAGCATGCCTGCATATGTCATCACTGCATACTCAGTGCTATTTGGTATTGGATTTGACTTTATACCCTACTGACCCAAGCTAGCTTAGTGGTCTATAGTGGTACCACACCTGTACTTATAAGCAGGAGGGCGTGGGTTCGAATCCCATCTGAGCACATTCTCAGTCTTATAGGGCCATGTCACATGAGGCAATTTTCACAGGCAACTTTAATAGAGGCAACCAGCTGCACCACATAGGGTCTACACAAATCCATTTTTCTGGCGGTTTCTTACTATCCCCTACTGTATAAAATTGTATTAAGATATAAAGTTGAATTATAGGGCCTTCACGAAGCCTGGCTTGAGGCTAGGCTTGGGATTTATTTTGCTACTGCCATTTTGGGTGTCCTAAATGATGAAATGAAGAGCTTGAGATACATGGTGAAGCTGGAGCCTTTCTTCGGCTTCGTCATGTGGCCCAATCCCTTCATTTTGTTTTGTGGGCCTCAAATGGCGGTAGCGAACTAAGTACCAAGCCAGGTTTCGTAAAGGCCCTTAGTTTCTTCTTGGAGATTGCCTGGAACTGGTTACCTGTACATTGCCTTGTGTGGCATATGGGTCTTATACTCACTCTGGCTTTCAGGGAACGGACTTTGCTCTTTCCATCACCAACCCCAATACTCAATGGGTTGTCATACCTGCAAAATGTAATCAAATATAAAAATGCATTCAAATAAAACATTATTAAGAAGTAAAATGTCCTTCGATGGCATGGGATGGTATCCCACCGCTGCCACCATGTAAAGTGTACAGGACCCTATTTGGATAATAAATGGCTATTTAAACAGAGGACATGATGTGGTCACACGATGTGACAACAGATAAGTACATATTTATTTATTTTTTATTTATTTATATCTACCATCCCTTAATGATATGTGGACTCGTGATGTTTTTTTTTTTAACCGTGAGTAGATCGAATTGTGGTTAATATTTCAAGCATTCGATATTACCGTCAGCTACCTCAACGCATTTTTCTAGTTAGTGTTCGAACGAGCTGCCCAATTTACCTAGAATCAACATTGAGGAAGAAACTGCTTAGAGATTCATCGTAAACTCCTTTCTTGTTGTGGGCAGCATGTTCCCTCAGTGCAAGATCCCAGAAACGACACCCAATCTGGAAAAGGAAACGAATACCGGTACCCATAAAATGACATTACACAAGAAAAATTGACTGGAGTGAAATTTGAACCAGCAACCACTGGAATACCGCATGTATCAGTGAACTGTGAGCTACCCAGCAGTATGTTGGCACTGGTAGTGTCCCATAGTCAATTATCTTTCTTGAATTAATAAAATCATAATAAAGAAGAAATAAAATAATGAAACTGTTAAATGAATCTCAAGTTCTTTTATCTTTAACACAATTGTTTATGTGGTTTGTAATTAAAAAACAACAAATTAAACTCACCTGGTTTCCACACTGGCCAACTATATAACACAGGAAAAGGAAAACAATAAAACAGAATGTGAATAATGAAAGTCTGATTTCAATCAAACAAAAAATAAAAACTTAAGGGGGGGGGGGGGTCCCAAACTTTACAAATGCCAAAAAACAGAAATATAACAATACATTGAGGGAACGGTAAGCGTTCATTAGGATGCTTAGGGGCCTACTGGATAGTAGTAGAGCGCCAGTAATAGAAGTAGGCCTACTGAGTACTGTATTCCGGGACCGGGGGCGGGGGTCGCTGGTTCGAATACCACTCCAATCCAAGTCCAAGAACTTAAAAACTAAGAAGTCCACATTGACTGTCATTCAATCAATCTTGTTTTCAATTACTGTTTAGGCTTATTTTGTTTTACACTGCCGTCAACTAGCAGAAGCAGTGCCTGGTTACTATCTCACCTTGAATTACAATCGATTGAGTCATTTTAATTCATCATTTTCATGTACCAATGCCATGATGCACCCGAATATCAGACTGGCAAAAACTTTACTTGTCTCATGGACGCAGCCATCTTGAAAACTTCGATGGCCAATCAAATGGCCCGTCATTTTTTTCTAACTTCCTTAGTAACCAATCACAATGCCGCTCTCATATCACCCTTGGAATGTGCAAATTGCCGAAAATGGCCGCCAGACATAAACAAATCTGTACGTGCTGACGGGGCTGAGTTGAAAAACGCAGATTTTATCTTATTTTCAGGAGGTGATTTTGATATTTTCCGTGTGGAAGCTTATCATGGATGTTCGGTGACGATTGTCATCTGAAGAAGTTTACGATCGTCGCCACATTGAAGTAGAAAACAGTAGTCGAGTCGTCAGGTAGACGTGTGCTGCTGAGTCTGAACTGGTGGCCTAACGCAACGTTACACTTAACACGTTAATTCAATGGAAATTGCGACCGTGTAGGGCCTACTGCTCTAAGCAGAAAATACCTAAAATTGTTGGACTTGTTTTTGATACAACTTCAAGAAGAAAGCAGAAAAGTTTGGCCATGGACAGTAACGGTCTGAAAAAGACGATTCGTGTGAAGATTATCAGCATGGGAAATGCTGAAACGGGGAAGGTGAGAAATCAATCAAATCTGGGGTAGAATTCCACTGACGGCCATCACTTGTGCAGAAACCTATGGGACCGACAGAGGGTGTTATAAGAAGAATTGCTACCGCTGCATCTGAAATGTATCATTGTAGATAAAAAAAACACTGAAAAACTCACTTTTCAGATATGCTACCCAAATCCAGTGTGACTGTGAGTGTTATTAATTAATAGTTTACACCTGAGATTGGAGTTCATTATGACTTCACTTCAGACTTGCATCCAAACTTCTTGGAGGAAATAACCCTTTTTCTGTAATGGCTGTCAGTGGAATTCTTTCCGATGAGCCTTCTATAAAATATAATTTTATCTAGTTCTTGAAGTAATTTTACCTATAATATAAGAGGTGAACAAAATTTACTGGGAGCGGGATTTGAACCTGCAACCTCTTGAACATGCCATACTTTCTGTCTGGCGGTTGCAGGTTCGAATCCCACTCCAGTACATTTGTTTTTATAATTCCTACTAACTAAATAGCTTTTTCAAAGGAACACATTTTTGTCAATCATTGCTGCATTGTATTTTAATTGAGATTTTTCTTTTTGTAATCATTCAGAGTTGTATCATCAAGAGATACTGTGAGAAACGATTCGTCAACAAGTACCTGGCTACAATTGGAATTGACTATGGAGTCACAAAGTAGGTTTGATATAACACCGATATTCCAACTTTCTTTCTGTAAGTGTATTTAATGAAATATTGAAAATTGTCCCCCCAAAATGTTGGGAAACACGTTTCAGTGTTAAATACATTTTTCCCGGCCTCAAGCCGAGTCGTCAGTCAAAATTCTTTGAGGCCGAAGCTGAGTCAATGGACCCACGAGGCGAAAGCAGCTAAGGGAAACTGACCGAAATTAAAGTCATTGAAAAGTGAACAAAGAAAAATTTACTGGAGCTCTGGACAGTTAATTTTTCTTTTCTAGTCCATAAACCATAAAATCTTCAACAGATGTTGAAATTTATCAGTCACAAATATTTGATAAAAAACTTGAAATAAAATCAAATTCAGATGTGTTGTGAGTTTATCTTTGAAACAAGTTTGCAGTATGTAAATGTTGAAATCTCTTAAATGGTTAGCAGGCTCATTGGAATGTTCTGTTCTGTTGTGTTTCAGGCTTGTTGTGAAGGATCGCACAGTGAAGGTTAACATTTTTGACATGGCAGGGCATCCTATCTTCTACGAGGTGTGTATCTGAGTCATTCTGCTGGAAACCCACGACATTAGAGGCCTTGAATATGGTTCTAAAAATGGCAAGGCCACTTTTCCATTGCAAGGGGCACTTCCATTGGAAAATCATAATGTCTATGGAAACATTTGAAGGGGGCACGAAGGCAAAGAACCAGGGCAACAAAGGCCATGGCCTGCATTGTAAACCCTAACCCCTCTACATACCAAAGTTTACCACACGCATATATGGGTTTTCCTGTGGTAAGTAAGTGTGGTACTCCTGAATACCACAATACACCATGGTGTGGTATGTGTGGTAATGCGTACTCAATGATCCAGTTTCTCTGTGGAGGCTATGGAGACATGGTAAAGAGTTCTTGTCTTGTGTGGTAGGTGCAGAGGGTTAGGGTTTAATAATGTATAGGACATTGTGTTCTTGAGCAAGATGTTGTGCTGTAAGCAGCGCCTCCCTACATGGAAATGAACAACTAATTACCAGATTCAAAATCCTATTCTTATTGTGTGTATTAAGTCCGAATTTTCCCTATTCTGTAAATTTCTCACAGCAATTCACTGAGCTCTGGTGTACATTAGTACAATATGGGCCTTTACGAAACCAGGCTTGAGGCTAGGCTTGGAACTTATTTCACTACCACCATTTAAGGACCCAAAACGAAACAATAGGATTGGGCCACATGATGAAGCTGGGGAAAGGCTCCAGCTTCACCATGTATCTCAAGCCCTTCATTTCATTTAGGATACAAAATGGCGGTCGCAAAGTAAATGCTAAAATGCCTAACATCAAGCCTCACTTCATTTCATGATGAAAACGAGAGAGTAGCCATTTATCGCGCATGAATCCCCTTTCACTATGCAGGTTAGGAACGAGTTTTACAAGGACACGCAGGGGGCGCTGTTGGTGTACGACGTCTGCAACAGAGCCAGCTTTGAGGTCCTGGACGACTGGCTGGCCGAGATGAAGCAAGAGATCGGAGACGCCAGTGAAATGGAGAAAGTCTTCTTCTGCATCTGTGCTAATAAGGTACGGAGACCTGTACTTCTGTTTTTTTTTCAGCTGTTTCTTTTTGTCATTGAAAAGTGCGTAAAGAAACTTGACTAGAGCGGTATTCGAACCAGCAACCTCCGGAATACCGACGCTCTTACCAACTGAGCCATCCAGCCCTATGTTGGTGGTGTCCTTAAATAGTCGGTTATTTTTAGTTCGTTTGGCAGTCACAAACCATGAAACCGTACTGACGCTCTTACCAACTGAGCCAATCTGCCCTATGATGGTGGTGTCCCTAATAGTCAGTCATCTTTGTTCGTTTGGCAGCCAGAAGCCATGAAACTATGAAGCCATGAAAAGTTTTTGAAGAGATCTGGGGCAGATGTTGTTGTTGCACTCCTAATCTTGATGTCTTCAATTCATTTTCCTCTCTGTCTTCCTCTTGTTCCTTCATTTACTACGGAATGTTGTAGCTATCTTCGGTATCTTTAGATTGTTTGCTTCAGTCATTCCATTATTCAATTCGCCAATTTGAACATTCGATTTGTCATTTTGTCATTCAGTTCACCAATCTCATCATTTAGTGTTTCCTTTGTGTCATTCGGTTTGCCAATGTCATCATTCAATTTGGCAAATCCAGTGTTCTGTTTTGCAACTTTGCCATTCGATTTTTCAATCTCCTCATTCACTTTGGCAATCACATCCCTCCATTGTTGCACACTATATTATATTCTTTGATAGTGGACATAAAGTTTACGGATGTTTTTCTCGTGTGTTCCGTTTATTACAGATTGATAAGAGCTCTCAAAGACAAGTGGACGAGAGCGAGGGCCGACTGTGGGCCGACCAGCACGGATTCCATTATTTTGAAACCTCAGCTTTAACCGGTGATGGTATTGGCGAAGCCTTTCAGGTAACAGAACCTCTGTCCCTTTTGACTGTGTCGCACGAGGGAACTTAATATACAGGCAACTTGGAGGCGACCAATGACACTGATCGCAAGAGGAAATAGTACATATGGGGATCACTCAAAGAGGATGCGGCTTTTTTTAATCAATCTAATTATCAAGTAACCACAAGGAAATTAGCGCTGTATTCCAATTAGGGTCATTTGCAACATTAGCAATGTTGCTAGCTGAGAAGCGGTACCATAGAGCTATATTAAAATTACTAGAGCGCTAGCTCCGTGTACAGAGTGATGCCTGCAGCTGGGCGCATCCATGTTTATGCACAAACCTATGGAAAACACAAAATTGTGTACGTCTTTTGTACGTCTATTTGCATGCGTTTGTGTTCTATACAGGTGCGTCATCGAAGCTCAATACACCCAAAGTCCGATGCACCTTCAAGACGCGCTTCCGGTAACGTTAGCGTGTACGGTCTACTTGCGCATTGCACTTAAAGTACATTCTTCAAAAGACATTCCAGTCAAAGTTGTCTTGTTCCACAGACATTCACACAAATTCAAAATGACAGCGCCCAGGACGGCTTCAAAGCATCTACGTACAGAGAACGCGGAGCTAGCACTCTAGTAATTTTAATATCTTGATAGCTCTATGAGTGGTATATTGTTAGTTTATTGACTAACCATAATGTATGCCTTGCTTATTTGCCTCCAGGAGCTGTTTACCGGTCTGGTGACAGCCTATGAGAACGGTGGCCGGGCTGTCAGGATATCCACCACACTGGGTTACAGTAAGGAACAGGTGGATGCCATCATGAGACTGAAGAACAGCAAGAATGACTACGAGAGGCTGGGAATCAGACATGGTGCATCCAAGTAAGTATAGGGGGCCTTTTCCAATCCTCGGCTCAGGCTCAGGCTCAGGCTCCGGCTCAGGCTCAGGCTCAGGCTCAGGCTCAGGCTCAGGCTCAGGCTCAGGCTCCGGCTCAGGCTCAGGCTCAGGCTCAGGCTCAGGCTCAGGCTCAGGCTCAGGCTCAGGCTCAGGCTCAGGCTCAGGCTCTGCCTCAGGCTCTGCCTCAGGCTCTGCCTCAGGCTCAGGCTCAGGCTCAGGCTCAGCCTCAGGCTCCGGCTCAGGCTCAGGCTCAGGCTCAGGCTCAGGCTCAGACTCAGGCTCAGACTCCGGCTCCAGCTCCGGCTCCGGCTCCGGCTCCAGCTCCCTCTTCATTTCTGTCATCCATATGCTGAAAATCAAGGCTGTGGTTTTTCATTGAAGCTGAAGATTTGTTTTTCTTTTCAAACCAGAGAATCTACTTCCGAACAGCAGCCAAAAGCCTCTATTTTGAGTAATGGATTAATGAAATGGAGCCGGAGCCGATGTTTGGAAAAGGTTCTAGTACTCCATTGAAACTGGGATCATTCTCAGGGAGATGGTGTGGGCTGGGGGTTTGAATCTTAAATCCCACTATAACCTCATACCCAAGTGTGCATTTGCATTCTCCAGCACTAACCCATGTGGCAGTTACGCATGCAGCTTCATACTTAAATTATGGGCCCATTGTCATGGAATACCGTAAGCGTAAAATCAGTGCTTACAGAAGCAGAACATTCTGTGTTTTATGGGCTACTGTTTCATTTTGAGTTGTGCTCATGCATAGGTCGTGTAACGAAGAATTTCTTGCTTGCTCAGCGAGCGTAGAAATTTGACGCTAGCCTTCTAAGCGTATATTGAGGATCATAAGCGTGGGATTTCGCTGTAAGCAGAGACAGCTCACGAGCCGCTTAGAACATATGCGCTGGTGTTTTAAGCATGTGCAGCTTCTTGATGACTTCAAAATATCTGCTTGAAAAGCAAGTTTGGCATCTGTTCAAATCTCAACTGGACTTAAGGAGCCGATTTCACGAAACTTCAAATCTTGCATATGCAACATTTTGGTGCATAACTTTTATACGCAACATTTTCCTGCCTTGGTTGCATAAGTTATGGCCCTTTGACGAAAGTTACACAACATTTGTACGTTGCGTAAGTTACGCAGCATTTCGTGAAATCGGCTGAAGGACTTCAAGGTGAAGAAATTTTTACTTTTTTGGGGGTTAACATTGACTGGCCTGTATGGTTTTTAATTCATCACTCAGGGATGAGGTGAATAAGGCCTACCGCAAGCTGGCCGTCATTCTTCACCCGGATAAGAACATAGCACCAGGCAGCGAGGAAGCCTTTAAGATCCTGGTCACAGCGAGAACGGAACTTCTCAAGAACCGATAACAAGCAGTGTGCCGTCCCTTCCCCAGCGAACAAGGCCTACCGCAAGCTGGTCTTCATTCTTCACCCGGATGAGAACATAGAACTTTGCAACCACCATATTCCGTGACTAAAATATCCACGTAAAGATCTGTTGAAACGGCTTACCTACAGTTTAGACCATTTCTCCATTATTTCAAATTTCACCTGTAAAAATTCTGTATTCGAAAAACAAAAACAGGTATTTTATTTTCTCTTCCATCCATTAACAAGTTATAATTTTTATTAGAAAAATCATAAAATTTGTATTAATGTTCTTTTGGCATGCCAGATAGTCTTATGGTTAATACTAAAAACTTAACATTTTAAATGTAAATTTTTATTAAATCCAACAGTTTGAAGTTATGAATTTCTATGACTACATAATTGATTACAAATCACAAACAATGGACTACATTTATCACTGTTTGTTTGTTTTATTTCCTTTATTGATTTACATTTTCCATTATGAAATACTGTAGTATTTATATAGCAATATTATTAATTTGTTCCTTTTTTTTTTTACATTTTGTGGATTTGTACATAGTTTTTACAATTTGTAAAATAATGAAGTCTTCTGTTATTAAATTTCTGGCGATTCTGCCATTATTTCACTCTTATTCTTTGGCAGTCAAAATAATGGCTATTTTGTTATATCTGAAGAGTCTGAATTTCTGTAAAGGTTTACTGTAATTAAATTTGGGAAAGGGATGAAAGTGCTTTAAAATTATGCTTAAAGGTAATATCATACTTTGGTTTTTGCCACAGAAATGCAGATTCATGGGCAAAAATAAAGGAAGATACAGTAACAGTCATCTGTGAAAATGTCAGTCCCATACGGTGCCCACTTTTGAGAAAACAGTGAAAAACGGCCACAGTATTTCTCAAGTCTTTTCTCTTTAATTTTTTATCTTTTAAAAGATCAAAAAGATTTTCGGTCGTTGTTTTATTAATTTCTGGATAAAAACACCATTTCAGGCAGAAACATTTTCACTCACGGTATGTTTCTACCAGCACCATCTTCATACCCTGTAAGTTACATGTATATGTAAAGCTGTGAACATTTCTGTTTTGGTTTCTTACCAAAGTATGATAACTACCTTTATTAAAGGTAAAAATTATATATCTTCAAGTTAAACTCTAATGCGCCGTATTTTTGAACGCAAGAGGGCGCTGATAGGTACAACTTTATTTGCTTTCTGGGGGTATGGTCCGATTAATTGTCAATTGAGCAGAGGTCATTTACGGACAATTTTGTCTTTTGGGATACGATAGAAGTGTATATTTTTACTACGACATGTACGAGTTGTATTCTGACACAGCGGTACACAACAACAACGCATTGTCAAATGACCCCCGGAAGTTATTCGAAGCGCCCTCACTCGTTCAAAAAAACCGCGCATTTGCTACAGATAAAAACAGCTGCTTATTTTATTTTTTAATTGGTTCATTTCTAAAAAATAACATTCTTTTGGGCAAAATCTGCCGCCATGTACGATCGAGTGCATGGAAGTTGCATTGTCTTTGCAGCATAGTGAAGGATAGCACACATGTCCAAGTAGAGGAGATAAACTCGATCACAGACATATAAACGCATTGACTTCCAGTCGTGTGCACTAATCAGTGATCAAGGCTCAATTTTTTCTAAATCACTGGAGTGGACAGCAGGTCTAGTAACTGAAGCATTTTATTAGACCTGGGGTCGATTTCACCAAACTCATTGTAACTTTCTATCAATCGTAGGACGTAAGATGCATTACAGCCCTACGAAGCATACGATGGGTTATCCTTCGTAACGCGAGTTACGATCGCTCGTAGGGCTTAGTGAAATCGACCCCTAAACTTTTTGTCACTAGACCTGTTGCATTCATGTACATAGCAAAACCATAATTATATGCAATATTGTGTCAAAATCATCAATTTACACACCATTTTAATTGTGCAAGGAAAACAAAATCAGTGGACAGCTGGACTAGTGCAGGACACACTTTAGACTGACACTGAAATAACTCGACTCGGTCCATGGTCTTGTGGATATTTCAAGCTCTGGTGATTCTGAGAAGTAACGAGTGTATGATCAAAGTGTCACCGTAAGTCATCTGTTGTGTATGTACGATTGTACGTAGACTTCGTCCTTTCTACAATTTGCTGCTCCACTTAAATTCAGCGTCAACTTCAGATTTCCCTGAAAATGGGGAGAAAAAAACCACGAAAGAATATTGTTATATCACCATGGAAGTGATTGAATATTTGAAGAGATAGAGATAATATCACTGGTTCTTCTCAGAACCACACACTCTCACAGAAGAGATTACATGGTGTCACCGCAAACCTACCTTCATTTATTGAATATTTGAAAATACGATAAGAATTTTGAGGAAGAGTTGATCAAAAACCACAAAATTTCCAAAGACTACTGGTATGGTATTCCAGGGGTCACAGGTTCGAATCCCGCTCCATTTTTTCTTTGTTCGCTTTTCAAAGACTTTTCATGGCTTCTGACTGCCAAACGAACAAAGATAATTGACTATTAGGGACACCACCAACATAGTGCTGGATAGCTCAGTTGGTAGAGCGCCGGTATGGTATTCCATGGGTTGATGGTTTGAATCCCGCTCCAATCTTTTCTTTCACTTTTCAATGACCCAAAAAGACTACTATTGAAACGTTTCTTCTCGTGAACATTCAAGCACAATATATAAAACCTGCATATTAACATTCTTAAATCAAATTTACAGTTTTGTTTTTGTTTTTTTTATAACGCACCGACTTTTCCTTCCTTTTCCAGTTTTGAAAGATGGTGTCCGACATTGGACGCGGCAGCTATGTGCAAATGCTCTGGTGTTTCCTGTATAAGAGACAAAGAAAAAACAAAAAAAACAGAAACAAAAACAAAATCACGAATTCCATTTCAAATCGTTCCAAATGGGGCCAATTTCACGGCCCTCTTTAGCACAAAAATTTGCTAACCATGAAATTTCTGTCTTTATAATAAAAACAGTAAACATCAAATAACCGCAAGGGAAACTGACTGAAATTAAAGTCATTGAAAAGTGAACAAAGACAAATTGACTGGCGCGGGTTTCAAACCGGCGACCTCCTGAATACCGTACAGGACTAACAATCAAATTTCAATGTGTTGTGTATCACTTGTGATTGTTATTTAGCTGTTGTTCTCTGACCATGAATATCAAATAGAATCTTCAAAGGTGGTTTGTTTTATTGAGCAACATTTTGTGTTTAGCAATTTTTGTGCTTAGCAGCTCCTTGAAATGCTGTATTTTTCCAGAAATGCTTTCCGTAAAAACAAAATACCGAAAACAGCGATGAAAGCCTCATAATTTACCAAAACTTTGCTGAAGTATGATGGTACCTTTAAAGGGGGGGAGGGGAGGGGGCGGGATGATTTGTAATTTGAGAGGGTAGGGGACTGTAATTTGAGGCGAAACAAGGTACGATTTGAGGAGCAAGACAACCTGGATCTTGAGAGGAGCAGGTTGTAATATGAATCCAGAGAGGTCATAAATTGGAAAGAGGAGAGCTATGATTTGGCATGTTTGGTGGCCGGGCAACAGCTCTATCTGTAATTCCAGCTTGAATGTCACAATTTGGGAAGGGGGCAAGGTGTAGTTTGAGTGGGCGAGCTTTAATTTGAAAGAAGTGATGGTGAGATTTGGTAAGGGTCGTACTGTAATTTGTGCCAAGCTTTAATCAGAAAAGGGTGGACATCGAACTTTAATTTGAGGGAGGCACGCGGTGACTTGAGGAGGGGGGGGGGGGTGAGGTTGTAATTTTAGAGGTGAACCAGTAACTTTTAGAAGGCCAACTTGCTGTAAGCTAAGGTGTTGTGGAAAAAAAGACTGCGATATTTATCTGCAAATAATAGGTGTTCATGCAATGTACAACTTATGGTAGAATAGACGCGATCTCAACATTTGTGCCGTCTGCGCATATTCGCATCCAAACCGAGGCTCTAGCTCTCTGTGCTGAAATTCCATGAATTGTGATAATTGGCAAACGCGTTTGCAAACTCTTGGTGAGACAGTATTTTGGAATCGCCTGTATAGACCGATCCGACGGCACGATATATACCATCCGCCATTACTGCGGTGCCCCCGCCAACCTTTTGTGTGCCAACTAAAGAATTTACGCTCCGCCGCACTCTATACTGCAGGGTTGTCTGGGGATATACACCCTGCAGTATAGAGTGCGGCGGAGCATAAATTCTTTTGTTGCCACACAAAATTAAGGCAAACGGGGACACCCCAGTAATGAAAAGATAAGATAAGATTCTTTATTGTATCCCATTACAGGGTAATTGAAATACTCGCAAAAGATTAAGAACAGTAAAGAACAGTTACATACAGGTTACAGATACAACACATTTAAAAGATACATAAAACTCCCTCCGCTAAAACAAATTCACAATAATTATAATGTGCAGATAAGGCCAAAAAAAATCTGTTGTGTTGCCCTCAAGTGGAAAAATTAAAATTTTGGGTCGGTCTGTAAATTTTTTTTTTGATTTTTTTTGCCGACTTTCAAACATTTAAGAATAAATACAGGATGTATGGTCACCAGGGCTTATAAATCAACAGTCTTGGGTCGTTTTGATGAGACACGTTTTTTTACTGCTAAATCTTACATTTTCTGTCAAAAATGGTGAGTGTTTAAACTTTATAGACTCGGAAAAAAATAAATAAATAAAAAATCCCAACCCAAGGTTTTGGCATTTTACGGTCGGTCGCTTAGGGCAACACAACCATTTTTTGGGGGGGCCTAATTGTAATGGCGGATGGTATATCCTGCTATCGGATAGGTGTATTGTGCCTCTATCTTCCGATGCCACGACTAAGGCTGCAGTTTGTATCCGGTTAACCGGTTAACCGACCATTCAAAAGGGTACCCGGGTACATTTTCCCAGTTAGGTTAATCGAAAAGTATCTTTTTAATGGCCTCTTCTTTTTGAAACATGGACACTTCTAGAGTTCACAAAGAAAAAATGTCAATGATCTTTTGAAAATTGGACCAGCAGGCTGATGCAAAGCAAAGACCAAACATTTTGCTATGTCTACCACTGCCAAATGTTGTGACAAAAGAATGTTGTCAACCAAGTTCCTAAAAGACCCAAACTTACTATTTCTTTGTTTTTCTTTTTTGCTTTGTTATACGGGTAATCGTAACCGTAACCGAAAAACAGACGGGTAACCGGTTACAAAATTATTCGTGAACTTACAGCCCTAGCCACGACAGAGAATCCTAACTCACCGTGTATATGATCTTGACCATCTCCATGGGCGTCAGCGGCTTGTCCTTGCTAGTCTCCAACACCTCCATAATCTGACTCTCCCTCATGTTCCTGTGGCTGATGTAATACTCCATGTGGCCCAGGGCGTCCTGGACGACCGGTCCGTGACCGGGGTACAGAACTGCTGGTTTCAAGGCCACTAGCTTCTCCAGGGACTTCATGTAAGTGTATAGGTCCTCAAAGACCTGGGGAGTTCATTCAAGACAAGAAGATGCATGAACATGCAATAGGTTGTATCCTTAAAGGTAATATCATACTTTGGTTTTTATCAAAGAAAATACAGATTCATGGGCATAAATACCAAGACAGATACAATAACAGTCATCTGTGAAAATTCCGGTCCAATACGTTGCCCACTTTTCGAGAAAACAGTGAAAAACAGCCACAGTATTTCTTAAGTCTTTTCTCTTTTATTTTTGATCTTTTAAAAGATCAATAAGATTTTTGGTCGTTGTTTGACTAATTTCTGGATAAATACACCATTTCAGGCGGAACGATTTTAATGGTATGTTTCTACCAGCACCATCTTCATACCTTGTAATTTAAAGTTATACGTAAATCTGTGAACATTTCTGTTTTGGTCTTTTACCAAAGTATGATACTACCTTTAATGACAGCATGGACATTTTAATGGTCACTGAGGTTAAGAGGATGTATTTTCTTCCTTTTCCCTTATTTTCTTCCTCAATCGGCGAATTGACTTATGCTTAAAGTTACTAGGAGGGCCTGACGCGTTTCGATCCTAGCAGGATAATCGACCAGTGATCAACCATTGATCAACCACTGATCAACCACTGATCAACCACTGATCAACCACTAATCAACCACTGATCAACCAATGATCAACTGATGATCAACCGATGATCAACCAATGATCAACCACTGATCATGGAAATTAGTCAGTGGACTGAACTCTACATATCCTTTTGTGGATAGGCCTGGGGCCAATTTCATAAAACTGTTAAGCACAAAAATTTGCTAAGCATGACATTTCTGTCTTAATAAAAACAGGGTTAACAACCAAATGTCCATGTGTTGTTTATCACTTGTGATTGTTCTTTTGATGTTGTTCACTGACCATGAATATCAAATGGAATTTTCAATGGTTTGTTTTATTGGGCAAGACATTTTTGCGCTAAGCAAATTTTTGTGCTTAACAGTTTTATGAAATTGGCCCCAGAAGAGAGCAGTGAAGGTATATACCAGAAATAAATGGGACAGTGTGCGCTAAGATTTTGAACACAAAACCCTCAGTGACATTAGCAATGATATCATTCATGGATGGCGTATGCCTCCCAGTCTCTGATCTTACTCAACGTACCGCCGTTCCTTCTCCTAGAACGCAATCACCGGTGAATACAGCATTCTCTTCTTCAAGATACAAGACCATGTGGTCGTCAGTGTGGCCGGGTGTGTATAGGACCCTGTCAAAATGAAAAAAAAACAAAAAAAAACCAAAATTCATCAGTAAGCGATACTCTACTGTGCTAACACACTGCTGTTTGACCAAGAGCTAATTTCATAAAACTGTTAAGCACAATAAGCACATTAATAAAAACAGGGTTAACAACAAAATTTCCATGTGTTGTATATCACTTGTGACTGTTCTTTGGCTGTTGTTCCCTGACCATGAATGTGAAATGGAATTTTCAATTGTGGTTTGTTTTATTGGCCGAGATATTTTTGTGCTAAGCAAATTTTTGTGCTTAACAGTTTTATGAAATTGGCCCCTGCTGCTAAGCACACTAACAATTTGCTGAGCACAAAAATATCGTGCCCAATAAAACAAACATGGTCAGTCAACAACAGCCAAAGAATAATCGCAAGCGATACACAACACATGGAAATTTGGTTGTTGACCCTGTTTTGTTAAGACTGAAATGTCATGCTTAGCAAATTTGTGTGCTTAGCAGCGCTGTGAAATTGGCCCCAGCTCTACTATACTAAACTAGTAAACAGCTCCCATGCACTAAAAACACAACTACGAAGCTTCACAAATTTGAACAGTTAATAGTTCATCTGACTGCAAATAACATTTTATAGACATTCTGATTTTCTGGTCCTGGGTTCGAATCCCGGTGGAGTTTTGTCGACTGACCAATTGTTCTACCTGAGTGTGGCTCCGTCCGTCCGTAAGACTTGACCATCCTCCAGGTATGTGTAATCTTGAACAGCGCCCTCTATTGTTTCCTCCTTGGGCGGGCAGCGAGGTAACTTGGAAATGCCAATAGATGATGCTTTAAACAAAAAGAAAAAAAAAGATGGATATATTAAATTTTTATTTAAGTTATACATTTTCAAAGCGTACAAAGAAAAAATTAGCGGAGTGGGATTCGAACCTGTGACCCCTAGAATACTATACCGGAGCTCTACCAACTTAATTGCGATGATCATAACCCTTGGTCTGACAAGGGGACGAGGACGTAAGGGTTACGAATACGATGCATGATGAAAATTGGTAAATTTGTACTTTGCGTCACTTATGCCACAGATTCGTTCTTAATTTTTCCACTTTCCAAATTGTATTAATATACTATTGTTAGCCCAGCATAACATCCACGTTGGGTTTGGACTAGCAGTCTTATCATTATTTTTTGAGCAAGATTTAAGGGTGCTCGTGCAAACAGCTACATGTAGCTGAAAAGGAAGGCCTGTGTTCCCTTCCAGCCTGTCAATCAAACTGTGGGCATTGACCAATTGGAGGACGCCTTTTAATCAGGTGACCACGAAAGCCTCGGTCAAACTCGGGGCCTTTCCCAAAGCTCGGCTCCGGCCAAGCCTGGAAATAAACGGAGGCCACAGAGGCCATGGCCCGCGTTGCCCTGGTTCTTGGCCTTGGTTCCCCTTCAAATGTTTCCATAGACATTATGATTTTCCAGTGGAAGTGCCCCTTGCAATGGAAAATTGGCCTTGCCCTCACCAAACCTTATTTCCAGCCCTGTCAGGCTCTGCCTCCATTTCGTGAATCCATTCCAAAATTACAGGTATCAAAATAGAGGCTTTTGGCTGCAGTTAGGAAGTAGATTCTCTGGTTTGAAAGGGGAGACAGAGTTTCAGCTTCAATGAAAAACCACAACCTATATTTTCAGCGTATGAAAACAGAGACGAAGCCGGAGCCGGAGCCGAGGTTTGAGAAAGGCTCTCGGCTACCTGCGGTATGTAAAACACAAATGTGGGCGGGGCTTATTTAAGGGCAAAGCCGGAACGGTCCATTATTACCAAGTTCTAGTTCTTTGCAGACTCCAGCAATCCCACCGACGTGATCATGGTGCCAATGGGTGATGAGAATCTCTTGTACGTTGGCATTGTGGTCGGACAGAGTTTTCTTCAGATTGCTCAGGAATTCAGGCTTGTTCTCATCGCCGGTGTCTATCAAGAAGCGCCTGTGGGTGCAAATAGTCTCGTGATAACCAAGTTGCTAGGATAAATTAATAATACTAAGTTATATATAACTATAATAATAATAAGATTCTCTATGACTATGCGCTTTACAATTTTCATATTAGGCCCTTACTATAGCTCAGCGCGGAGTAGTTGCGATGATCGTAACCCTAGGTCTGACATGGGGAGGTCCCAGTCCCCATGTCAGACCTAGTGTTACGATCATCGCAACTAAGCGCGGAGTAACGTCATTCCAACTCGCCGACCTTGGAGCGATGAAAACAAAGCATCAAGTTGTATGGTTTTTAAGACAAAAAGCTGCCAGACTTGTTAAATCTTAGTATACGGTACTTCAAAGAAGGATTATTGTCTGAAGAAAAACTAGACTCGACAGTCAATGAAAGGTCGTACAGAACACGATTTCTGCTTCTTGACAAAAATATTCGAAAAACAATTCTCGATGACGGATGGTTTGTGTGTGATTTGTCCGTAGCTTGCGCCATCTGGTTTTCATCGGTTGTCAAGTTCATGAGAATGAAAGTACCCGGATGTCCGCACTGACCTATACTTATAATTAACGTTCTCGTTAGTATCCGACACTGGATCATCGATTGGGTCACAATTTTTATTCCTGGAATCATCTCAACTCCCTTTTGAATACAGCCCAAGCTGGGAGTATTAAACGCACAAAAGTAAATCAAACCACAAAGCCATCTCTACCCTATCTTTCTTAAACCAAGATTCCCCATCATGCCCCGCCCCTTGTTCCTGTCAAAGACTAAATTACAACGGGAACCAGCAGTAGGCCCTATCCTACTGAATTTAGGCCTACATAGTACATGTGTGTAACTTGTTAAGTTGTGCCATGTTGCCATGATTCAAAAGTTTGATAAGACAGCAAAAAACTTGTCACCTTTGTCCAGTTCCAACTATGTACGTATTTGTTCCTCTGAGTGTAAATGGACCAGGATTGCATCCCAAAACACGAATAATTCGCGAGGAAAGTTGCTCAACTTTTGGTATGATGGTAGCCATTGGTTGCGTTCGTTTAGCTTCCCCGGGTCGACACCAGTCAACCTCGTCTCCACCCTCTCGCTTGTTTTGTGCAGTATAGCACGACCATTCCCAGTAAGGGCTGACCCGTGTTAGCTAAACGAATGCACCCAATCCACACCGTAAAATTGGACGAGCGCCACCAAGTGTTCATAAATTGCAAGGTAAAAAAAATTAGACAGGTACCCTCACCCTCCCAAGCTTTCTTTCCTTCGCAATACACGACTGAGGTCGGGGTTTCAGGCATATAATTTATTACATCAAAATTGACGTTCGTACTCGCACTACTCGACTCGGATCGTCGTCGTTGAACAATTTCTTGCGATCAAGTTTAAGGTGAGTGGTTCTTTCTTTTGGGTTATTTCACCATTGATTGTTCACTTGAGATAACATTCGTGCTTTTGTTGGTCGTTGATGATGAGTCGAATTTGCACGGCTGTGTTTGTGTTGTGACTTGTGCGAGTTGTGGGCGCCAAACTTACACAGTCAATGAATGAATGAATGATCACACACTCAGTCAGCTCAAAGTCAAACTCAGAAGGCCTAAGTGCAGTAACTGTAGCCCTATATCACTCCTTGTTTACAATTCTGACGTTGTCGTCGTATGTAGGGCTACAGGACGTTTAACTTGAAAAACACAAGAACATGATTCCCCACCCCAAAAATGACTGTTAAAAAAAGTGTTAATCGGCGATCTGTTGCATAATGATTCACCCTGGAGTTCTGGATGTCGTGAAGAAGCATTCAGAAGATATAAAATTTAATTATCATTTCGGATGTCAACAAAAACGAGCAATTTTCAGCCCAAATTTCAGTCCATCGCAGATCACAGATTTCATTCTAGGGGTGGGGAATCATGTTCTTGTGTTTTCCAAGTTAAACGTCCTGTAGCCCTATTATAGTTTTCAAAATGACTGAACATGCCCTGAAGAATTTAATCACACTTTTCATGTCATAATCATTGTCCTTGTTCCCCTAGGTCGTAGGTCATGGCTAAGGTCACAGTTCATCACTTGATCTGACCACACCCACTGAGACTAGCAGTTTGTGCACAGCTTTGTGACATCAGAGGAAATCCAATCCAAAACTTGTTCGTGGATCTTTACAGACTGTTTCAGCGCCAACCCGTCTTCAGTACTCGTTTTGATGCATCCGGCAGTTCTCATTTTAACGTCGATGTCTGAAAACCATCATGGCTGAGGTAAGATTAGTTTGTTTGTTTGTTTGTTTGTTTGTTTGTTTGTTGTTTTTTTGCAAAGAATCTTGACTCATTGAATGCCGCTGCAACATTGGCCCAAGCCTTGAATTTAACGAAGGCCATGACCTTTGTTGCCCTGGATCTCTGCCTTTTTGCCCCTTCAAATGTTTCCATACACATTATGATTTTCCAATGGAAGTGCCCCTTGCAATGGAAAAGTAGCCTTGCCCTTTTCAGAACCAAATTCAAGGCCTGTTGGCCTACATAACCTTTAACTTTTAAAAAGTAAACCATGACAAATGATTTTCATGACATTGATTTAAATCAATTAATGCGTTTCGATCATCGCTAAAGCCTAAATCCATCGCTACACGGAGAATCGCTCGCACAGTAGCCATCTCATATCAAGTGTGATAGCCGATGATGGCAAATTATGACTTAAAGGTAGCATCATACTTTGGTAAGAGACCAAAACAGAAATGTTCACAGATTTACGTATAACTTACAAGGTATGAAGATGATGCTGGTAGAAACATACCGTTAAAATGTTTCCGCCTGAAATGGTGTATTTATCCAGATATTAGTAAAACAACGATTTCAAATCTTTTTGATCTTTTAAAAGATCAAAAATAAAAGAGAAAAGACTTCAGAAATTCTGTGGCCGTTTTTCACAATTTTCTAAAAAAAAGTGGGCACCGTATGGGACTGAAATTTTCACAGATGACTGTGACTGTATCTTCCTTGATATTTTTGCCCATGAATCTGTACTTCTTTGACAAAAACCAAAGTATGATACTACCTTTAAGTGAAAGTGACCCCTGTCCTTGAAAACTTGATTTTAAAACAAAAACCCTGCAATTTACATGTATTTATACACAAGAGGATGTAACTCAATGGTTTAACATGTTTAATAGGCAAATAGGTTCTTGGTCATCGTGAGTACGTGTGCAGTGTAGGAACCAAATTCAGATTTGTGTGCGATCGTAATGCCTGAATGCATTCGTTGCTTGTTTTAGTTTCTTGGGGAATATTTGTAATTTCCAGTTGATATTTGGATGGAAGTAAGTTTTTTCTCAACATAAAGTTGAAGATCTTGCTTAATCATTACAAAATGTTTTCAAATTCTTGAGTCTTTATGTACATTACTATATTGTACCTAGGTGTAACTTTAAGACATTTAGCCAGAATTGTAACAACTTCAGTGCTCATTTGACTATATAAAGTTGTATTTATCATGTTCTGTGACCTTTACCAATCATGTATTATACCTTTAAGGGAATGTCAACTTTTGTACTTTGTTTCAGTTTATTTTTCAGTGTCCTTTACCAATTTACTCGTTGTTGTACACGTATGTGGCTACATTGTACAATTGTACCTGGATGAAATTTCCCAGTTTTTTTTATATCTGATTTCAGGGTGGCTTTTTTATTTTATTTTAGATTTTGTTTTCTCTCACAGGCTGTGTACTAAAATATAGGAGATTTTCACAGTTCAGAATTGTTTATGCCCACTTTCAATTGTTTTCATATGTTTATTTTTGTCATTGGTCATGTTGGTCAATTTCATCCCTGCTTAGTACACTTAGGGCCACTGATTTTCTGTTTCAGAAAAGTGCAAATTCCATTTCTCAAATCCTTGGATTCCGTTTAAGGCTGAAAAAATTGAAAAAAGTTAAGCCTGAACAAATCTGTTTTATGCTATTCAGTTCCAAAAAGTTGTATAACATGCAGTAAATCGCATACTTTAATGACTGTGTGGGCATGCATTTTTCCAGTGACTATAACTTGTCAGACTGTGTTTTGTGACAAACAAACAGTCAACTATTGCTAGACCAAACCATGATTTAGTTAGCCTAGGAAATGTATAGCAATCAGTTCACATAAATGATGCATTTCAGGCCTTCATTAATAAAAATGAGGAGAGCTGCAAATCAATCACTCTCCTTAAATCAACGATTCAACGTAGAGTATTTAGGAGAGTGATTTGCTCTCGCTAACAAAAATCAAGTTTGAGCTACAAATTCAACTCCATACGGCCTACTCTAATTGATAAAGAGAGCAGTTTGCTCTTGTTAAACCAAGTTTCCGCATGTGTCGGAAAAAGAGAACATGCAAAATTTTGCTTGTCCTGTTGAAAAGTTCTGTATTTTCAAAAAAGGGTAAATGTTGGCTGGAAAAATGTACGTGTGAGGTTTTGAAAAAGGGCAGCTTTCCTTCAATTGTTAAGGAGCTCTTTTTTTCCACTCTCCTTGGAAAACATTAAGGAGAGCGGAGGAGAGTGATCACTCTCACTCTCCTTAAAAATCAAGGCCTGGCATTTTTGTGAATTTAATTGGTGAATTTACTTAGTTCCGTTTCGAAAATGGAATTTCGTTTCAAGAAGCAGATTCCGTGAATTACGTCCGTTTTCTATTTTTGTGAAAAATCAGTGATACACTCATGACTCTGTATCATCTTACGCAGTTCTGCAATCCCCTGTGCATAGATTTAAATTGTACATGTACAGTGTATGTATACACGTATGCAGTGTTTACATGTATTTATAACCAAGACAAATTTTGTGTACGGTACTTCAAGATGTCCCTTTTATGCTTGGATGCTTAATGGAATATAATAAAGTCCCACATTGCCAGGTGAAGTGTGCTAATCAAATACATTTTGAAAGTCCTATGTACTACAGTAGTACATGTTTGTGTCGAAGTGCAGTTTACATTTAAAGGTAGTATCATACTTTGGTAAGACACCAAAACAGAAATGTTCACAGATTTACATATATTTTACAGGGTATGAAGATGGTGGTGGTAGAAACATATACCGTTATTAAATTTTTCCGCCTGAAATTGTGTATTTTATCCAGAAATTAGTAAAACAACGACCAAAAAATAAAAGAGAAATACTGTGGCCGTTTTTCACTGTTTTCTAAAAAAAAGTTGGCATCGTACGGGACTGAAATTTTCACAGATGACTATTACTGTATCGTCCTTGATATTTTTGCCCATGAATCTGTATTTCTTTGACAAAACCCAATGTATGGTACTACCTTTAACACACTGTACTGTACAAGCTGTAGAGAGTGACGTACATGCTGTGCAGTACAGTCACAGCGGGGAAGTCATTTTAATTGGAGAGCGATGTGAAGAGAAAAGATAACCATCCCAGCGACTCTTCCCGTGCTGATTTCGAAATTAATATCTCAAGTACAGTCACCTGAATGGTGTTTGTATCACACATTCCATAAGGTATTCGTGGATTGTAAGACAATATTACCAGCAGGGGCCAATTTCACGGCGCTGCTTAGCACAAAAATTTGCTAAGCATGACATTTCTGTCTTTAAAGGTAATATCATACTTTGGTTTTTGTCAACAAAATACACTTTCATGGATAAAATTATGAAGGAAGATACAGTAATAGTCATCTGTGAACATTTCAGTCCCATATGGTGCCCACTTTTTGAGAAAATCGTGAAAAACGGCCACAGTATTTCTTAAAGGTAGTATCATACACGTACTTTGGTTTTTGTCAAAGAAGTACAGATTCATTGGCAAAAATATCAAGGAAGATACAGTCACAGTCATCTGTGAAAATTTCAGTCCCATACGGTGCCCACTTTTTGAGAAAACAGTGAAAAACGGCCACAGTATTTCTTAAGTCTTTTCTCTTTTATTTTTGATCTTTAAAAGATCTAAAATGATTTTGGCCACTGGTTTTACTCTTTTCTGGATAAATACAGCATTTCAGGCAGAAAAACGGTATGTACAGTGAATGTACCATCACCATCTTTACACCCTGTAAGTTATAGGTAAATCTGTGAAGATTTCTGTTTTACCAAAGTATGATAGTACCTTTATGTAAGTACATTGTACATGTAATAAAAACAGGGTTAACAACCAAATTTCTATGTGTTGTGTATATATATCACTTGTGATTGTTCTTTTTCTGTTATTCGCTGACTACGAGTATCACATGGAATTTTTACAAGGTTGGTTTGTTTTACTGGGCAAGATGTTTTTGTGCTAAGCAAATTTCTGTCTTAAAACAGAATTAACAACCAAATTTCCATGTGTTGTGTATCACTTTGGCTGTTATTCACTGACCATAAATATCAAATCTAGAATTATCAACGGTGGTTTGTTGTATCGGGCAAGACATTTTGTGCTAAGAAGCAATTGTTTGTGCTTACATGTAGCAGCTTCCTAAAACTGGCCCCAGGCTGGGAGTGTACAGTGTAGGATTGGAAGGGGTTGAAAAAAATTTGCAACATTATCTTGGGACTGGCATCTACAGACCTGTATATTGTATTTCACGCATCGTTTGCCCTTCATTCCAATTAGCCGTGTGCTACAAGGTTGACAGCGCTTGACATTTTGTATGAATAACATATGAGGCTTAAAGGCAATATCATATAATGCAGATTCATGGGCAAAAATATCAAGAAATTTCAGTCCCATACAGTGCCCACTTTTTTAGTAAACAGTGAAAAATGCCCACGGTATTTCTTCAGTCTTTTCTCTTTTATTTTTGATCTTTTAAAAGATCAAAAAGATTTTCGGTCATTGTTTTACTAATTTCTGGATAAATACAGAAATTAGTGAAATCTGTGAACATTTCTGTTTTGGTTTCTTACCAAAGTATTGGATACTATAACTGAACATTTTATTTTACTGGGTGAGACATTTTTGTGCTAAGCAAATGTTTGTGCTTTAAAACAGTTTTATGAAATTGGTGCCAGGGGCCAATTTCATAGAGCTGCTAAGCACAAAAAATTACTGAGCACAACATTAGCTTGCCCAATAACAAATCACCATTTAAAATGCCATTTCATATTCATGGTCAGTGAACAACAGCCAAAGGACAATTGCAAGTGATACACAACACACGGAAATTTGGTTGTTAATCAGACTGTTTTTACTAAGACAGAAATGTCATGCTTAGCGAATTTTTTGTGCTATTAAAGCAGCTCTATGAAATTGGCCTGTGTTACTCATACCAGTACATAGATTCTGCTTAGAGAATGTACAGTGTACATTGAGTGTCACAATTTTACCAAAGCATATGTCTGCTGCCCTCATTGACGGGATTCTGATAAGTTTAGATTGGTATGAATTTGATGCCATGTACACACTGTATTATTTAGAGGTTGGTCCAATTTATTAGAAAATAGCTATTAGTAAGAGTTCTACAGTAATCATTCAAGTCCATAAATTTTACAAAGCAAAGTACACGTGTACCTTAACAGCATACATTATAACCATAATTGGAGGTACAGTACATGTACAGTGCACATGTACAGTGCACATGTACTGTACACATAATTGTAATTATAAGATATTCTGCAGATTGAAGATAGATGTTCTAAATCATTCTTATCTACATTACAAATTTACAAATCAAAGTACATGGTGTGCATAGTGTACGTACATTGTACCTTTGCATTTAAAGGTACATGTACACTAAACATACAGTTTGTGTACAGATTGCAATAAGTTTACAGTCCACTGTTCTATGGTTGAACTGGTTGCTCAATGATAATGCTATCTCCAATAAGAGGCTTAATTAACACATTGTTAATCAGTTGTAGTGTGGAAGTAGGGCACAGTGCAAATTATGCAATTACTGAACTGTTACAAAAGTACATTATAAAGGTACATGTACAATATGCATCAGTAATGAGATTTCTCAGATGTACATATGTACTGTAGGTCTGAATTCAGGAATAGCGTTCCGCACTAATGACGTCACACCATGCATGCATGTGCACACATACCCCCACTCACCACACATTTACATGTATATGGCCGGTTGCAATGTTTGTCTGAGGTTCGGTGCTATTTTTAGCGCAAGTGCGCAGCGCTATTGTAGGATTACATGCACACCAATTTGAATCGAGTTTCTGTAGAGCTCGGAAACGTTCTCCAAACTAATGATTTGAGTAGGCATTGAAGAAGAAACAGTGCTCATTGTACAGCACATGTAACCCTGACAATGTGCCTGGGGTGGAATTTTCACAATCCACTGAGCTCAATAATGTCAACACTGTGAATTGCCACTATCACATGTAGTAATTTGTATTGTGACATCACATTCTACATAGCAGTTAGATTTGATCTTACACTTAACTGATCCGAGATCCTGTAGGGCGAACATTTGAATTCTCCCGACGAAGAAACTGTGAAGTGTTGCTACACATTACAATACAAAATTAATTACATCACTCAAGGGCAAGCCAACGCAATTGTAAAGTTTCATTAACTTTAGAGAAGGCTAGTGCATACATACATACATGTACTAATACAATTGATCGCACTATTGTACAGTACTGTTAGACTGTACCCAAGCCGAAGGTTAATACCGCACTGCGGTATAAAGTAGGGCCTACAGTATGTGAGAAGTAGCAGTTAACTGTGTAATTCTAAATACACTATAAAACGCTTTCCAAGTCGCAGACATCACAAAGCGCTGTACAGTTAAAACATCTACAAATGATGAACAACTATACAGAGGTATTAAAAATCAGTAACAATAATTAAGCACACATTTATAAAGAATAACATATTAAGTGTTAAAAAAGTGATTCTTTATTTAAAAGATGAGTTTTTAAAAGAAGCAAAAGTGTTAGCACATTTAATTGCAATTGAAAGCCTATTCCACATACGGGGAGCATAAATTGAAAATGAACAATCGCCATAATATTTAGTTTTGCCCAGTTTTGGCTGTTGCAAAAATACCACACCAGAGGTTGTGGAGCGTAGAGTGCGTGAATTTTGTCTTGCATTAATGAGTTCACAAAGATAACATGGAGCTTCCCTGTTTATAACCTTGTAAACTAGACATAAAATTTTAAATTCCAAACGCTTATTTACTGGAAGCCAATGGGAAGTGACTGAAATGATACGTACACTCAATGAAATCAAGTCAGTGGTATTGTAGACAGCACATTATTCAAATTTGATTCATGAGAGGTTTATTGGGCTGGAAGCATCTTCTTGTAATACAGTAGACTGCGATGCACTGTTCGCATGCATATCAAACAGCTACCATGTTCGTGCACTATACACAGTCTACACTACAACTACAAGTGATAGAGCAATTATTCTTAATTTATTATCAAATGCATTTGGCAGAACCAATAAAGCCCAATAGCGCCCTCTGTTGAAATTCTACCCATGCCCAATGTATTGGGGGTGTTTTAAAGGGCCTTTACGAAATGAGGCTTGAGGCTAGGCTTGGGATTTATTTTGCTACTGCCATTTTGTGTCCTAAATGAAATGAAGGGCTTGAGAAAGATCCTGCTAGGATCAAAACCTATGACCCTAGCCTTTGAGAAAGATCCTGGTAGGATCAAAACATCAGACCCTAGCCTTTGAGAAAGATCCTGCTTGGATCAAAACATCAGACCCAGCCTTTGAGAAAGATCCTGCTAGGATCAAAACATCAGACCCCCAGCCTTTGAGAAAGATCCTGGTAGGATCAAAACATCAGACCCTAGCCTTTGAGAAAGATCCTTCTAGGATCAAAACATCAGACCCTAGCCTTTGAGAAAGATCCTGCTTGGATCAAAACATCAGACCCTAGCCTTTGAGAAAGATCCTGTTAGGATCGAAACATCAGACCCTAAAATTAGAAATGAACTTAGTGTAATAATCAAATTATTTCATGAATTCATTGTGGGCATATGTCATATCTAGTGACTACATGTACATGTAGGTGAGGCACAGAAGAAAAGAAATTGAGGTCTTGTCCCCTTAAGTACTACTCCCCCATCTTGCCCTAGAAAAAAATGTTCAATACATCATTTGAGACTTCTGGGCATTAGGCCTAAAAAAAATTTTTTTTTGTTGCCCTCAGTGACCGACCGTCAAATATGCCAAAACTTTGGGTCGGGATTTTTATATATTTTTTTTGAGTCCTAAAGTATAAAAACTCACCATTTTTGACAGAAAATGTAAGATTTAGCAGTAAAAAAATGCGTCTCCTCAAAACGACCCAAGACCGTTGATTTATAAGCCCTGGTGACCATACATCCTGTATTTATTCTTGAATGTTTGAAAGTCGGCAAAAAAAAAAAGTTAAAAAAAAATCGACCGACCGACCCAAAATTGAAATTTTTCCACTTGAGGGCAACACAACCTTTTTTTTTTTTTGGCCTTATAGAGACATTGTACCATACATGCAGTGTAACAGAGCTGATGGTGTATGTATGTATACGGTATTCAATAATAACGTGACCATGCTCGAGTTCGGTGTCCTGCTCCTTGGGCGTTCGTCAATACGTTGGGCTGATAACTGTAACATCGCCGGTATAAAAAATATAAAAAAAGGAGAGGGGTGGGGGACGGAGAAAGGGGAAGGGGGGAAATGCGAGCCCAACTAGGACACGGCCAAGAAATTGTGAAGCCGTCTCCCCCCCCCCCCCCCTCCCCTGCCTTAAAGGTACTATCATACTTTGTTAAAAAACATACCGAAACAGAAATCGTCACAGATTTACCTATAACTTACAGGGTATAACAGGGTGTCCGCGGGTCTTTAAAAAGTCTTTAAAAAGTCTTAAATGAAATTTTGCCAAATTTAAGGCCTTAATTAAAAAGCATTAAAAGGTATTGAACAAATTCTAGAAGCGAGTTATTTGACATTATGTTATATTCTGTTCTTATCAGATCCTAAAAAATGGCCACACGGAATAAAACATTTTCACAGGCATTTTTTAATCTTCCGAAGATCAAAATTGTTTTTATTCATTGGTTTTACTCTTTTCTGGATTTTGATAAATAGAGCATTTCAGGCGGAAATATTTTAATGGTATGTTTCTACCATCACCATCTTCATATCCTGTATAAAGTTAAAGGTTCACTGTAATAAAAACACATCTGAAGTTTAATACATCTGTACAGTTATAAAACTCAACCTGTCTATCTTTGTTTATGCTAAAAAATAGTGTATATAGAAAAAGGAGGTATTTTATACCCATAATTGAGCACCCCACTTTTCGAGACGAAAAACCTTGCTTACGTCACATGCAGAACGCCACACAGTATACTGCGGTGCGAGCCTATACTAGTTCTGTAGGTGACGTCACAAGCTATTGTTGCGTGGGTCGGTTCCAAGAGGGACTTTTTTTAGGGGCGGGGCATACATATATCGATTTTGTAATTGTTTCGCCAAAAAGAAGCACTTACATACAAATATAATTTATATTTTCATTAATTATGTATTAAGCAATAATTTTAAAGCACTTTCATCCCTTTCCCACATTTTATTACAGTGAACCTTTAAAGGTAAATCTGTGAAGATTTCTGTTTCGGTATGCTATCAAAGTATGATAGTACCTTTAAATAGAATCAATTTGTTGGGCATGGAATTGGAATAAATTTGTGAAGGGGGTGGGACGTGGGAAGGGGGTTGCTAGGGGTCGGGCTTAGTCCCTACACCCTTTAGGGACTTTAAGTTGTAATAGAATGATTCAAAGGTGAAGGGGTGGAGGGGGGCTTTAAAGGGGGAACAAAAGGCCTTTTCCAAACCTCGACTTTGGCTCAGGCTCAGGCTTATGCTCCGGCTCCGTTTCATGAATCCATTCTAAAATAACAGGTATCAAAATAGAGACTTTTGGCTGCGGTTCGGAAGTAGGTTCTGTGGTTGGAAAAGGAAAACAGAGCTTCAGCTTCAATGAAAAGCCACAGCCTTTATTTTCAGCATATAATGCATGACAGAGACAAAGCCAAAGCCGGAGCCGGAGCTGGAGCCTGAGCTGGAGCCAAGGTCTGGAAAAGCCCCTATGGATTCCTTGAAGGCTGACAATGAACAGGAATCCTGGACGACCATAAATTTCATTGTTCTGGATAGTGGTAGGGCTATAGATTCTGCATTTAGTTGATTATCAAGTTTACATAAGTTTAATACAATGAAAGGTGAATGAAAAATTGACGGGAACGGGACTCGAACCAGCGACCTCCTGAATACCGTACAGGCTCTCTACCAACTAAAGCTATCCATTCCTACATTGGTGGTGTCCCTAATCGTCAATTATCCAGAAATTAGTAAAACAATGACCAAAAATCTTTTTGATCTTTTAAAAGATCAAAAATAAAAGAGAAAAGACTACTTTCTACTACTTTTTTCTGTTTTCTCAAAAAGTTGGCACCGTATGGGACTCAAATTTACTGTTTCTGTATCTGTCTTGATATTTTTGCCCATGAGTCTGTATTTTTTTGGATAAAAACCAAAGTATGATTATTATCGAAACGAAGCCCGAAAACAGTTTTGATCTCGGGGTAAGATCAAACGTATTCTTTATGTTTTACACGTTGTATATTTAAGAAAAATTGAGTCACATCGGGGAAGTACACGGACATCCATCCTTCGTAAGAGGACTTCCGTTAAAAAGATCGGAACATTGGCTTTCGATGGTATTGGATGAAAGGAAGCATCGAGGCTATAAAAAGGTGCAGTGTGGTCGTTTGACCTTCGTTGCTTGCTGTGGATTTAAACCCAGGGCTTTTAAAAAAGCCTCACTTGTAAGAGGCTTAGTGTGACCATTGTGTTGAAATATCAGAATGACTGGTTAAGTGAATGAAAGGGGCGCCAAGGCCAGGGCCCAATTTCATGGAATCCATTACGGCCTATTTTTGTGC
Source organism: Astropecten irregularis (assembly GCA_963971285.1). NCBI lineage: Eukaryota > Metazoa > Echinodermata > Asteroidea > Paxillosida > Astropectinidae > Astropecten > Astropecten irregularis. Next base: position 3,989,656 of record OZ020259.1, read on the forward strand.
TAACGGACTCTGCTACGCATGGAATCTATTTCATGGAATCCGTAAGCAAGACTCACGGTTAGCGAAGAATTTCTAGGGTAACCGTGATCATTTTCTGCTAACGGGCTGTCGTATGCATTCTACACAAATTCCTTGCTTACCGTAATACCAAAAAGGAAAATCCTCCATGAAATACGCTAACCGTAACCAAAAAAATTATGCTAAAGTAAGCGAAGAATTCTTTTTGGAATATCTAGACTGGATCAAGGAGGCAGCAAGGCCTAAATCAATAAGTCAGTAGAGGTCATGACCTTTGTAAGACCTAGACCTCCTTGATGCTGTATATTCAGTGTCTGGCTTGTTGTACCATGGACATGAGAGCCTAGGTTACATTCTTCAAAGGGCAGAGCAATTTTGGACACATTTATCGGCAAATGTTAAGTATAATATTCTGTGGCCATACTTGAAAGGTCACAGGGTATAAGGGCGTTTACGAAACGGAGGCTCAGGCTCCGTCTCAGCTAGGCTCCGGCTCCATTTCGTGAATCCATTCTGAAATAAATGGTATCAAAATAGAGGCTTTTGGCTGTGGTTTCTGAAGTAGATTCTGTGGTTTGAAGAGGAAAACAGCGTTTCAGCTTCAATGAAAAACCACAACCTATATTTTCAGCATATATACAATGTATGGATGTCAGAGCTGGACCATACGTGCCACAAACCTGTAAAAAAATACATGTATATATGTGTAGTGTACATGTACATTACATGGTGTACATATGAAAATAAAAGAGTTGGAAATTACATGTGTACCATACGTGCCACAAACCTGCAAAATAACTCAGTAAAATATCAGTCTTGTCTTTCGTGTGTACACATGTTGTAATCCTGTGCAAGCCTTTTGGAAGTACAGTAATTCATAAGGCATTAATACCGGGCATACCCTAACATCACTTCTTCTAAACAAACAGTGAATGTGTATAACACCCCCTCCCCCTTCCCTCTCGTTCCTAAGTCCGTCCCGGGACCGGCGGGGGTCCGTTGCACCACCACCAAGGCACCAGCTGAGCCCCTGGGCAACAACGGGCTTGACTATAATTTAATTAGGACCAGTCATTCCTAGCTTTACACGGGTACGGACACGGAGCGGACAACCAGTCCGCAAGGAAAAGACGTAGGACCCTCAAAGCTATGTTTGAACGAGACAACGGTATTTTTATTTCGGGGATGCGGAACGGAACCCCCCCTACCCCCAGGGGCTATCGGCAGGATATATATACAAGCTTCTCGCACTCTCTCTTCCCTGTTTTTTTTTCTTCTCATTATTGGTCGGGGTCATTGCGTGGCCTGCGGGGCCGAGCGTTTGCGACGACGTTTCAAGTGTGAGCATCGCCGGAGGGGCGTATCAAATGAGTTCATTATGGCCACTTGATTGAGTAAGCAGAGATAACATGTAACAACCCCGTCCATTGACTGTGTTGACGTGCTAAGTACCAGCGGTTGCCCTGCACAACATATGTTTTGTCTAATGCACGGCGGCCGGTTACCAGTCTATAATTGTTTGCTTGTTTGTTTGTTTGTTTGTTTGGAAAACTATTAACATTAAACACAACACATTAAATGTGTTGACCCATCTGTGGATGTAATGGTGCAAGAATGTTTCACACAGAAACAGTGAAATAAGGTTTTACTATTTTATAAACAAAAAAACACCATCTTCTTTGTAACGCGCATCAAGTGAGATTTTGTATTGATGTACATATGCATGTACAATAATTGTACATACCGTACATGTATGCACTATACCATGTATACAGGGTGTCTAAAAAAACCGCAACACTTTGTGTCGAGAACTACATGTATTATTATAATTAAACTGTTTATCACTTCAAGATTCAGAGATATACAATACATATACGTATGTCTTGGCTATCACCATGTAGAATTTGAGTAAAGAAACTAAGACTGAATTACCCAACTTCAAAACCCGATTTTCATCTTTCTTTGATACACATTACATGTACATACTGTGTGTATTGACCACTATGCGTGTTATCCTTGCAAATTTGTTTTTAAGGAGTACCGGTGCTCTTTCAATTGGTCATATTTCCTCCAGTTTCATCCCCATATGCTTAAATTCTACATGGTGATAGCCGAGACATGGCTGTATCACATATCTGAATCTTGAAGAGATAAACAGTTAAATTTTAACATAATGTGTCCCGACACAGTGTTGTGTTTTTTCTGGGACACCCTTTATAAGAATGTACAGTATTACTATTGTAGGTGGAAAACTTAGAGAAGAAAATTTAAGAAGTACTGTACTGTAGAGTACACTTGAAAGAAAGATTTGGCTAAGACTAGCGTTCCGCACTAGTAATGACGTCACACCATGTATGCACGCGCACACATACCCCCACTCACCACACGTTTGCATGGCCGGTTGCAATGTTTGTCTGAGGTTCGTTGCTATTTTTAGCGCAAGTCCAAAGTGCTCTTGCCACCATTTTCCCTCTTTTTTTCTTTACAGTCCACAGTAATTGATTGACTGAATTTGCTACAATCACACACAACGATGGTGTTTGGGATGTGCACAGTGCAAATGTAGTCCACGTGCCGCTAACTCTGAAGCATTGATCAGGGGTAGGACTGTACCGATGTCTGAAGGAGGTTAGGCTCTTTTGAAAGCATTCTCTGCTAGTTGCTAATAACGTGCTCACTAAAAGCTTCACTGCCTGCTCGATATCAAACCTGTCAAATTTTGTCATAATGAAGGCATGTGATACACTACATGATACGTAGTCCTAATATAGATGCGACACCCACCCATTTTCAGCGGGCAATTGTTACATAAACACTCTTTCACAGCTCGTCTGGGCTTCATGTACTTGTACGGGTGCGCATGTAATGCACTAGAGCGATGATTCTTGTTTGCAGTTTTTTAGCTTGGAGTGGATTGGAAGGAGCCGACTAACAAAGTATCCGTCAGGAACTGTTGGGACAGCGATCAGCCTTTCGATTGCAATTTGGATCGGTTTCTAAATTTAGAGGAAGGTGACGGTAGTTGTTTTGACCACACACTGCCACGGTCAGTTGATCGATAATCGCGTCGCGCGGCTCATCGGAGCAGCGTTGAAATGCAGACATTAAACTCCTGTCTGCGGTTGGATCCCTGCTAGTGTCTCTGCCTCGTTCACGCAAACACCCACAAATACATGTACTCCCTGAGTTGACATTATATTTATAAGTTCCGTCGTGCTCAGAATTCCCGGCCTGCAGTGTGGTCCGGGGGGCAGTCCAGGGTCTTTTCCCCACGAGGGGCTACAGTAACGGACGGTGGAATCATTATCTACAGTGTGTCCCAAAAAAAACGATACCCATTTTCAAAAAATTATATGAGAAGAAGTTGTATGTATTCAGCTATTTGATTTTTAGTCTATTGCATTTACTATCTCACTGGGTATATTCTGACCAAATTTCAATGCAATTCATTCATTCATTACCGAGCAATTACTGATTGTCTTGAAAGGTCCATTTTGCTACCATTACAAATGAGGGACAGTTGTGGTCATCTAATAGTGGTGATCTGTGTGTAGTGAATGTGGGTGGCCACATTGATGGGAGATTTACGGATCACAACTATTAAGAATAAACCACCATTGTCACTCAATTGTAATGGTAGCAAAATGGACTTTCCCAGACAATCAGTAATTGCTCAGTGATGCATGAATGGATTGCATTGAAATTTCATCAGAACATGGCCTGGGTGATATTGAATGCATAAGATTAAAAATCAAATACCTACAAATATACAATTTCTTTTTATAATGTTTTGAAAATGTGTATTTTGGGGTTTTTTTTGGGGGGGGACACACTGTTTTTACACACTCCACTTGGTATCCAGTCTGTAATTGGCCCGAACAGCAACCGGTAACGAGAGCACGGGTGTATTTTTTTAAATCGGTGTCCAAGCAGTGCACTTCTTACACCTCTATCTTTCTTTCGCATGGCCCTATCCCTCCGATTACGAGGCTGTGACCAGGGGCCAATTTCATAGAGCTAAGCATGACATTTATGTCTTTAGTCAAAACAGGATTAACAACCAAATCTCATACCCTGTAAGTTATACGTAAATCTGTGAACATTTCTGTTTTGGTTTCTTACCAAAGTATGATACTACCTTTAAGCGACAGTCCTGAGAAAAGGACAGGTTAAAAAGAGTCCTGAGCGCTACATTTTCAATTCTCTGTGATACATGTATGCTCCATGCTCTAAAGACAGCACACCACCGCTGTTATTTCTTTATCAGGCCGATCAACATGGCCGCAAACCATTTTTGAGTTGACGAAACCTTTGCGCAGAGGTTGTTGCAGACAGGGCATCTGATATTTTCTGATGCCTAGTCAGACGTGGAAATCGTCTCATGTTCCCGATGAAATCCCTGGCTCTGTTTTCTTATCCTCGCGTAGTTCTAACTGCTTGGAGGTGCGGTACATGTGTAGGCCTAATTGCAAGACAAGACAGATTTAATTTTGAAGAAAGATCCTGGAAGATTTTAACTGCCTGTTGTTTTGTTTTGCTACATTTTGTAGTGAAAACTGATCAAAATGATACCGTACAGGAATTCAATTGTTTTTGAAACGATTAGATCCCTGTAATGTTTCAGATTAATGCGGCTCTGAGTTTCAGACCTTGCTTGCGCCATCTACATGTTGGTTTTCATTGGTTGTCAAGTTCATGAGAATGAAAGTACCCGGATGTCCGCGCTGATTTATAGCTTCCAAATATTCTGTACAGTGCACTTCATTACACAGTGTTAACAGAGCAATACATTGCACATGGGCAATTCCAGCGTAACGGACATGACAATTACACAGTTTTTGCCTTATTCAGAGGATCATAAAGTAGGATTGGCAGTTTGCAAACAATTTTAATTAGGCTTATCAGACACATTTAACTATCAGTGACATATGTAGTAAGTTTTATGTAATTTCATTGAACAGTTGTAGAGAAAATGCACTTCTTGTGACCGTAACGGACATGACAACTTAGTGTCATGTCCGTTACGGTCACAAGAAGTGCATTTTCTCTACAACTGTTCAATGAAATTACATAAAACTTACTACATATGTCACTGATAGTTAAATGTGTCTGATAAGCCTAATTAAAATTGTTTGCAAACTGCCAATCCTACTTTATGATCCTCTGAATAAGGCAAAAACTGTGTAATTGTCATGTCCGTTACGCTGGAATTGCCCACATGTACATGTATAGAGGGTGTGCAGTCAAGTGATCAGGACGCCATTTTGGACGGCAACGCAGTACACATGTATAATGCACGTACGTACAGTGTATGTAACCCACATGTGTTCGCGTAGCTTGCAAATCAACCGGACGCGTACCACGTACGCAGACGCAGAAGTGCGTGCATATAATGATGCTGTCTGGTACGTACGCGTGCGCGCATACGCGACGTGCGTGCGTACGCGTGCCGTCCAAAATGGCCGATAAGCTGTCAAGTGACGTCACGTGCACGCTCTCTATTGCTGCTACATTTCTAACAATTCTCTGGGAATTCATAAATTACTGTTAAAAGTTCTTTTGCTATTGATTGTTAATTTGTAGAACTTGATTATAAATTACAAGGAGACCGAGTGAATATAACATAATTTTAATCATTTCATTCTTTGGTGCGCCGCAATTTAATTTGGCAAAAGCAAAGGACAAGTACATTGAACATCTTTCGGGCCTTGTTAAATTACTCGTTGTCCAGTCGTTCACATCAGTAATGCATGTCAAGTGGTCGCTGAAAAATAGAAATTGGCAATGTTGCAAATTTTTGTGTGTGTTTTTTTTTTTTCTCTCTGTTTTCGTCAGGTTTTATTTTCATGGCAATTGAAATTGCCGGAAGGTTTCCATGTCAGCCTTGGGATATTTTAAAGTCGACAGCAAATTTTCTGGACGGGTATTCTCTGAGGAAGCAGTTTCTCCTTTTGTAGACTGTGGGTCGTTTTGCTGAGCTGGCCTGTGGTGTTGTCCCAAGTTGTCTGTTCACCAGGCGCTGTTCTAGAACCAAAATTTTTAGGTTGCTAGAAGAGCCATTATTTTTTTTTTTTTTTGGGGGGGGGGGCTAGAAGGCCCAATATTTTGGGTTTTTCTAACACTCGCTTCTGCTATGTCTTATTAGGGGTCGAAAAACTTGCACCTACATGTATATCATACACTACACGTTTTTTATGTAATTGGCGCCTACTAACTTAAAAGATCTATTTTCAAGAATTTTTTGGGTTTTCCGCGGAAGCGAAAACCCTTTATTTTTGTTCTGTTTTTTTTTTTTGGCTTTTCCGTGATAGCGGAAAAGCCTTTGTTTCTGTTCTGTTATTTTTTTTTTTTCTTCTTCCTCTTCTTGTCGCTCGAGTTACCATAGACTTTTTCTACACGCCACTTTGGTCACTTTTAAGCAATCAATTTTAACCAAACTTGGTCAAAGTAAAGCCCCTATAGCGTAGATGTATGCCGAATAATGACGTCATCTTGACGTCATCAGGTGTCAAATTACAAGCGATTTAAATTTAATAATCAAAATCTTTAAAAATCAACAAAAAATCAACCGTTTGAGATATTAAGTTGATTCCTTCGCCAAATGTCAATGTTAGGTAAGGTCTTTCTTTACGACACATTGTTTGACCTCTGTGACCTCTACTTCCGGTCAAACAGGAAGTGGCTCCTCATTTAAAAGTGGTAAGAGCTAGGATCACGATTCTTTCACCAAATATCAATGTTAGGCAAGGTCTTTCTTTGTGACACATTGCTTGACCTCTGTGACCTCTACTTCCGGTCAAACAGGAAGTAGCTCCTCATTTAAAAGTGGTAAGAGCTAGGATCATGATTCTTTCACCAAATATCAATGTTAGGCAAGGTCTTTCTTTGGGACACATTGCTTGACCTATGTGACCTCTACTTCCGGTCAAACAGGAAGTAGCTCCTCATTTAAAAGTGGTAAGAGCTATGATCATGATTCTTTCACCAAAAGTGATTGTTATGCAAGGTCTTTCTTTGTGACACATTGTTTGACCCCTGTGACTTCTACTTCCGGTCAAACAGGAAGTAGCTTCTCATTTAAAAGTGGTAAGAGCTTTGATCATGATTCTTTCACCAAAAGTGATTGTTAGGCAAGGTCTTTCTTTGTGACAAAATGCTTGACCTCTGTGACCTCTACTTCCGGTTAAACAGGAAGTAGCTCGTCATTTAAAAGTGGTAAGAGCTATGATCATGATTCTTGTTTTTAAATGTCCATTAAGGGGTCCCTTTGCTTTCTTTGTATAACAGTTTACATATATGTGTATACCAATTTATAATATCATTTTCGGAAAAGCCCTATGTGCTGTTTGCAACAGCCATAGATCTCTAGTTTTTTCTTCCTCTTCTTCCTGAAGATTTCGTATAGACTTTGTACAGGGGCATTCTACACGCCACTTTGGTCACTTTTAAACGGCTGATCTTAACCAAACTTGGTATGTAGGAAGTCCATATAGGGTAGTTGTCTCCCGAAACTTTTCGTCATTATGACGTCATCAGGTGTCACGTGACAGTGTCTTAAAGGGGCAAACTTCAGACATCAATTATGAACGAACCCTAAGTTTGATTGAGTTGAAACTTGGTATGTATCTAAGTCGGGAAGTGTTATATCGAAAAATTTCAATGACGTCATCATGACATAATCAGGTGTCACGTGACAGTGTCTTAAAGGGGCAAACTTCAGACATCAATTATGAACGAACCTTAAGGTTGATTGAGTTGAAACTTGGTATGTATCTAAGTCGGGAAGTGTTATATCGAAAAATTTCAATGACGTCATCATGGCGTCATCAGGTGTCACGTGACAGTGTCTTAAAGGGGCAAACTTCAGACATCAATTATGAACGAACCTTAAGTTTGATTGAGTTGAAACTTGGTATGTATCTAAGTCGGGAAGTGTTATATCGAAAAATTTCAATGACGTCATCATGGCGTCATCAGGTGTCACGTGACAGTGTCTTAAAGGGGCAAACTTCAGACATCAATTATGAACGAACCTTAAGTTTGATTGAGTTGAAACTTGGTATGTATCTTAGTCGGGAAGTGTTATATCCAAAAATTACAATGACGTCATCATGACGTCATTCTCTGATTTTTTATGAATTATTGAAATTTTGGGTTATTAAAGTTCTTTTAACGATATCAAGTAAACAAAACAAGATATCTTTGAATTTCTTTTTGATAATTCTTAAGCATACACCATAGATGAACACTGCATAGACAAAAAATCGGTGATGTCATCATGACGTCATAAAAATTGCATTTTTTATAACACACAGTAGAAACGGCCGATCGCTTTGAAAATTGGTAGGTTGGGGAAATGGAAGTTGCGGATCGTTATTATGAAGTTACGTCACGACGGCCTCATCACTTGAATTTTTATGATTTATTAAATCTTTCTCACGCTAGCCCAATGACTTGTACAGAGCTCTGTACGTGAAAATATTGGTCATAAAATGAAACATATGATTGAAACACCATTCATGCCAGGCGCGCGAAAGGTTGTTTGCCTGCTTTATATATGCCGTGTTCTCCTTCTTTTCCTTATCATAGTTGCCTACAGCGTAAATGCTGTTTTTGACAAGACAACTACGCACGCGCAACAATCTACTTAGACCGTTTTCAGTAATGCATGAATCGGTAATCCCAGCAGACGGTTTTGAATGGTGCCCTCTTTTGATTAATCAAAGTACATAGTTGCTTGTTTTAATCAAAAGAGGGCGCCATTCAAAACCGTCTGCTCGGATGACTGTTATTCGTTAGGCCATGCCAGGGGTGCTTTGTTGTCAGACAGCAGTGTTTACCCGTTTGCATCTATCTGGCACACAGTCACACATAGTTTTATAAAACCAGTTTATGTGGCCAAGACACCTGACGTAAGATTAAAGGGGCACACTTCAAAACTCCAAAAGTGATTTGTTTAACTCAAGTTTTCTACATTTAGATACGGTCACTTTTAAAAAATCTGTCTCAATCAAACAAAATAAGTGATGTGTTTTAATTGGAGAAATATTTTATATCATTATGCGGAAAAGCCATGTGTTCTGTTTTAAACAGACACAACCTCTAGTTTTTTTTTTCAATTGCATTTTTTTGGTAGTATATCAAAACAGAAATCTACATGGTATAAAGATGGTGATGGTAGAAACATTAAACCATTAAATTATTTCTGTCTGAAATGATGTTTTTTTTCCAGAAAAGTGTAAAATCAAAGACCAAAAAACTGTTTTGATATCGGAGATCAATCGTCAATAAAATATTATGAAAGATTTACGTACATGATGTACGTACAGAGGCAAAAATGTAGAACATACATGTGCAAAAACATTCAAGAGAGGGAGCACTTCATTGGACAGTAGGGTGTTAAATATGGCCGCTGAACACCGTTGCCGGTTGAAAATCGCTATACCGAACGACCTCTTTACCGAACAAATTGTGTGCATCCCGCTGTGTTCGTTATATTGGCATTCCATTGTACTTCTATTGCCCTGTGCAGTGAGAGGGATCTACTTGATTAGCCAATTGGAGGGACAGGTGTGAACTGGTATGCACTTGAATTGACGAATTATGAGTACATTTGGCATTGACCATGCAGACACGATGTGATCCAGCTAGGCCTGCCGTAATCTAGCCAGCTGGTGGAATTACTGTACCATCATCTTCGGATAGTGACATTGTCAGATAGTTGTGCCCAACTATCAGGGGTACCGCGGTATTTTCTATCTTTTGTAGGCAGCTCAAAAATCACTCTTGGACCTGGGAGATTTATCAACGAAAAGGGGGGTGTTGGGCAAGAGTTTGGCCCCGAATTTGATTGAAACTTATTGTTTATTGTAAATAGAAATATTTGACATTGATGTGAAGCAGCTGATTATGAAAATAGCGATTTTTGGTGGTTTTCTGGACCTACTTTTGCAAGTATCGTACACATCGCTCATATCGTCTCCGCCCCCGCGCCCATGGCGATTACACGTTTCAGGGAGAGTTCCCCATCTTGCGCGTAGCGATATATAATCTTCGGTTTCAACACAGTCAAGTGCTTCAATACAAGAGTCCACGCCATGTTTAAATCTTACAGTATGAAAAGGTCGATCACTTTTTCATAGGTCGGACTTGTGTGACACAACTCATTGATATTTTTATTCTAGTGTGACTGAAAAGTCTCACAGAAAGTTCATCTCTTTAAAGGTACAATGCATGATTGGTAAAAGGTCACAGAGCTCGCACTTTGTCTGATCCAGCATGTGCATGAAAAGATCTGTGAAAACTTTAGCTCAATTGGACATCTGAGTCCCGAGAAAATAGCGAAAACCTGAAAATTGTTCCTTTCATGCTTACCGAATTTGTGTGCTGTAAGCTGCCCTATGAAATTGGCCCCTGTACTTTACATGTACCTTTAAAATCTGCTCAGCGTTTCCTTATTTTTTTCTTCCCCGTTTTTGTCAATGGATCTGCACTTTTTTAGCTCTTTTTCTCTCACAGATCGATGCTACTGTAAGTGCAATATCTTCTTCAGGCGAGCGCATGCATCGCTCTGAAGAATTTGCGCAATAAAGGTGAATGAAAAATTCAAAACCGTGGAACAGATTGCTTTTAATAGAGTGCCTTTGGGGTGTAGAATGTAGAGTCAGTTGTAAAGTTAAGAGGAAGAGAAGCTTTTCAAGAGTTGGACGTATCATTGAAGAGTCCAATAATGTATGGATGACTGGTCCTATAGTCCTCTGTTGTCAACGTTTATTATAGAGGAATGGATTTGGATTTGTCCGATCAAAGTGCGCAGGTGAAACGCGTCTTTGTTGTCGGGGCGGATCGCAGATGTAACATCGTCCGTTCAGAGATCAAGTATCAATTGGTCCTTCGAAGATTGGCAGGTGATGGACAGTGGGTAATGTTGTGGTAAACTCACATTGATCTCCATTATTGAGACGCTTTGTACGTATACAGCTGTAGGCCCGCAAAATTTAAAGTTGATTAATTCAATACAAGTATTAGTAAACTGCTGCAAACTGCTCATCAGCCAAAATGGATTATGGAAATTTCTCAAACATGTCAAAGGCTAAATTGAGAAAGATCCTTCTAGGATTGAAACGCGTCAGGCCCTCCTAACTCCAAGCATGTATTAATTTAAAGTTTATTTCTAGGAGAAATCCTTCAGCTTTGTGTTGTTTATAAATTTGACGCTGCTGCACAATGGTCCATGGAATGTTACTGTCGAGTCACTTGTTCCAGCGGTGTGAAGTTGGGTTCTTAATCTTATAAGTTTAGTTCAATCTTACATATATCCATATGTAGTGCATGTATGTGTAACGTAAATACATCATCATTCAGCACCAGCCTTAGGGTCGCACGGTTTTACCCTTAATCATGCATTTAAATCTTGTATGTTTAACCAAACTAAACTTGGCTTTGTTCTCATGTACTAAAATTAATGAACACTCTCCGATGAGCAGAATTGAAATCGCTCCCATTTGAGCCAAAATCGCTTTCCAGGGTTGACATGTCTAGCGAATGTCCCTTATTTTATATGGAATACGTGGTTTCTTTGTGGTACATTTTAAGTATACGTTGGAAATTCCTCCTTTTTGAGTTAATTCCAAATATCAGTTTGGTGAAAACCTTGTGGAGACCTATACACCTTTAGAATTTCCCTGTGGAGACATTTTCAAGCTATTGTCCTCGGTCTCCACAAGGCACCAGATACATATGTGCCCGGGCGTACACTAATATAAATGCCTCTAGGCTTTAAAGATCATGGTTCTTTATACAGCAAGTTGAACGATTGCTTTAATACATGTAATAACTGACTCAATTGCTTCCAGACTTGGCAAATTGATACCCGATCCCAAAATCAATGATTCCGTTAATAAACTGACCAATCGCCAGTGTTGTCGTCAGAGCCTCCCACACGGCCCCGACCAATCACAGCGCCAGACCAAATTGTGGTGGTGACCAGTGATGTATGAGCTGTACTAGTGAACATACTGTGTATCTGTGGATAGTGTTCCAAGCTGTCGTGCAGCGTAATGCCAGGTCTGTGAATCCGACGCGACGTGCCACTGTGTGGGAGGGAAAAGAGCTGATGTGCTCATGCAGACAAGCTATCTCAAGGCTGTTGCTAGGCAAATGATGTGGCTTTGGGCTCTGCTGGTTGGTAAGGACCCTAGGAGTATACATGCATCTATCCGGCTCTCTAAAGGAATGGACTCGGCTCAAATCTCCGCGTAATCTGTTTTCTTTTAGGCTAATTAGTCTGATTTTAATGACCGGAGCCTCTAATTACGTTCCACACTTGATAACTACAGAACCATTGATCACTGCGGAATCGGAGCTCTGGAATTATATTACTGCAACTCTGCTTTCACAGTGGTCTTATCTATAATCTTTGCAGTTTAATGTTGTCATCGTCCGATGTATGTAGTGTAATCTACATGTACGTGCTCCGAATTCAAGTGCTTGCTTTCAAGTTGAAATATCTGCCCTCAGGCTATCCGGTTTTATAAAGCGACGTCTAAATTCCTGACGCAAGTTTCGGTACGTTCAGTAACTTTCTCGTGTGGAATGGTGTCAAGTTTCTGATTAAGTTTTTCAGCCTTTCAAGTGTTACCCTAGATGTATCGCTAGCCTGGTGAGATATACCGTCTTTCTGTTCACTGATCCTATGGCAAGATTTGAAGTAATCGTTGCCAGCAAGCACACAATTTTGCCGAGTGAGGAAATGTTTACGTGTATAAATTGATGCATGTTTTGGGTTTTTTTTTAATGGCTTACACGGATTACCAGCCAAAATGTTATTATGACTTCACACTGTATGCGACTGGTTCTCATCATCACTCTCTCTTTTTTATGCTTAGCATGAAATTGTTGCTAAGCATTTTTTTCCTGCTTATAATTACTGTACATCTCCATGAATTGGCTTCACACACAGGTTACCTGCGAGAATGTAATGTGACTTCACATCGTATGCGACTGGTTCTCAGCATGCATTTTGTGCAAAGCATGGAATTTTTGCTTAGCATGAAAGTTTTGCTTAGCAATTTTTTTTTCCTGATTAACAGCGTCATTAATTGGCATAAATCACACACAGGTTAATGGCCAGAATCCTAGGCTATGTGACTTCACATCATTATGCGACTGGTTCTGGAAGTTTTGCTTAGCATTTTTGTGTCATGTTCGAAGCCGTCCGCGTCCCGATGAATTAGGTCGTCAGAAGTTGAGACTGTGTCAACATTCAGCATGATTGAGGAGAAACATATTGGCTGCAGTTTTGTGAATGTGATTGTTTTTGAGAGTTTTTTTTTTCAAATTTCCCGATGGACTTTGGAGAAGCTTTACCGCTGAGATTTAGCCCTACTTAATACATTATGGGCAGAACAGTTAGTGCTTGTGGAAATGTGCCACGGCGTACATTCAACTTGAAGGAAAGTGCACACACGCTGGTACCTAGAGGCGGACTTCTTGTATACATGTCTGTATTGAACTCGCAAATACATCCATGTGCACCTGTGTATTTGTTGTTGTGTTAGGGTTTTTTTTTTATCTTGATCTAACCTGGTTTTATCAAGGGAACCAGGAATGATCGTGCATCGTCCACCGATCGAGCTTCGGCAACTCATCAAGTTGGTGTCTCTTGCGCCTTGAACAAACATTGGGGAGATTCGCCGGTTTGCCAAATTTGTTATGAACTATCTCAACGCTGCTCAATAAACGGCCAGGTCCCTCCGGAGTTTTGGAGGGAGGTCCTGACTGAAAGAGGCCGTGTATACAGTGCTCGGGCAGTTGATGGAAAAAGCAACGGCTGGCCAAATTATGTGAAAACTTTAGCAGCTAGCTTTTTTTATGAGGGGATAATTTGTCACAGGGGTTGGGAGAAGAAGCCTTAGGATCGGAGAGCCTAAAAGAGCTGGACTTGTTTTAAAGGTGTAGTGGAATTGTTCACCCTTTGGCAGTACATGGTTTCTTTGTATTTTTTAATTCTTCTATCTTCACCCCTCCCCCTGAATTCAATCTTTCCCCACCCCCTCCCCTCTCCCCCTTTGGCTTTGTGTGTGTGTACATTCCAATTTCAGGGGTTAGTGAGGGTGTTCGTGTTCCGTGCATATACACACAGTGTATGCGCACGTGCTCGCAAGCTGATTCTGTGGTAAAGGGACATTCCTTCTTGTTTTGCCTGTCATCATTCACTGGCTTGTTGGCTGTGTGTGTACATCCATGTGTGTGCGCGCACGTTGTGCAAGTTTTTCCCTGGATCAGAGTGCAGCTTTGGTTTTTTTTTTCTCTTGCTTCTGTCTTTCCATCTTCCTTTTATTTATTTTATCTCGGGATCGGTGATCTGGTACGGCCTCATGATTCCCCAGAGTAAAAAGTGTGTGCTTGGGTTTGGCGATTCGATCGTGGATGTAAAAGTTTGGCTTATTCATGACGGCGAAGAGAGGGGGTAATTTGCTATTGATTCTTTCACCTCGTGGCTCGGACAGACATTCTCATCCCCGCTAAGCTTCGCCTCGTGGAATATTTCCTGGAGCTTTTGATTTGAGCTGCAACGGAAGGCTCTTCTGCAACGTGTGTCCAGTGTGTCAGTCCTGGTATTATTCTTTAATTGTTCACACATATGGAAGATATGTCTTGGTTACCGGTTGCATCTTAGATAATTGTGAAAAAGCTGAACTTGAAAGATGTTTATTAAGATAAGCCGTAACTTTGGAAGTAGTGGCTGCCTCTGGGGTCGATTTCACCAAACTCATCGCAACTTTAAGTTATGATGAGTGCATCAAAAGTCCTACACCCATGTACGATTGACTTTTGATGTATTGAAGCCCTATGTGGGATAGGCCCCCTTCGATGGGTTATCTTTCATAACTCGAGTTACGATCGATCGCAGGGCTTCGTGAAATCAGCCCAAGGCTTCATAAGTACAGTTTCCAACTCTCAAATTTCTGCCGAAATTTCTCAAAGCTGCAGTATGTGATCAACTGCAGCACGTCATGTTGATTTTTCTGCACTGTATTAAAAGTCACCTACAGTATGATGAGTACAAATCATTCTCCATCTGGGCTCAGATTTCACCAAACATTAAAGATTGATCTTAAGACGAGCGATTGATTCACATTAAAGATCAATCTTCTTGGTGCTTCGTGAAATATAAGAGATTTTTCCATTTGAATAATTTTGTGATTTGTTGCCATCTGACACTGTTTCAGAGATTATTCAGTTTGATATCCCATTCTGGGAGCTTTAAGACACGCCGTCCTTGTTCCAGTTACCATGGTTACAGCAAATTTCTTTAATTTTTTCATTGAAGTTGTGGCATTTATTAAAGCATATAGCATACAGGGCAAACTTGTAACTTTATAGAATCCCATGACAAAAAAATACTTCCAATCACAAATTTTGGTGACTTTGTCTCGGACTCCAGTGATTATAATTTGACAGGATTGTGACTGTTCGTGCTGAAGGGGAACATCCTAGTAAAGTGTATTTTTTTTAACGCTTAACAGGAATAAGCAGAGTACCAGTCGCAAACTGCATGTATGTAGTGTTTTGGCTGGTAATCCCCGTTAGCTAAGCAACATTCAGCAAATTGGTGTGCTTGTCTGGTCTGTGAACGTACCGTCTAGCTTTCCTTTTTTTAAAACTCTTACTTCAACTTGTTCCTCAAGGACATTCCCATATTCTGGTCAATGCCTCGGTCCTTGCGAAAACATTCTCGTCTCCAGCAACATTCCTCCGGCTCCTCGAACATCAGACTTGAATTTGAGAGCATCTCGGTACGTCGTGACCTGGCGGTTTTAATTCTTCCAGTATGACTCAGTGGATGTACAACGATCTACAGTTCTCCGCTGCTGCAGCTCTTCGGAGCTTGAACATTCTTTGACCGATCGCAGACAGGTTTTGTCAAGTCTGATTTCATCAATTTGAGCAGTCGCGATCGCTCGTTGAGTCCGGGGCGAGTTTCCGTCCCTACCATCAGGATGACTCTGTGGTTTGATGATCTGTTACTCACCATTGGCCTCGAGCCTTTTATGCTCAAACTGAGTCACAATCTCCCGATTCGTCACTCAAGACACAGGAATCCTCTCTGGTTTCTTCACGGGGTAAGAGTAATAATGTCTCTCTTTTTTCATCCTTATTTTCTTTTTCTTTTTCATCAAAAAGTGAACAAAGTTTTTTGTCTTCATATTTTTGTAAAATTTTTGTAGTTTGATAGGGGCATAAAAGTATCATTTCAAATTCGATTGAACTTTTTTTTTGACATATTGGGGCTATCTTGTGTTTAGGGCAAGGCTTACCTCAGAGATACCCCAGGAGTGTTCACACGACCATTTATCTACCCCGGGTTAAGACAGGAAATTTGTCCGTTGACCTGGGGTTAACTAATGAACCCATGAACCTTGGTGTTTTTGAGGTTGGGAGAGCCTCACTGGCTTCATGCGCACACAATTGTGAGCATGGGCGCGTTGTTTTGCACCTGCGGTGTTGAGCCTGCGCCTGCGCTGTTGACTAGAAGACTGGTTCTCAAAAGTCTCCCATTCTTTGAAATTAAAAATATGGATATTATATGAGAAATGATAAAAAAAGATTTTAAAACAAATGGACACCGCAGCATCCAGTTTTTCAGTTGTCTGATGAAGGCTAACAGTTCCAGCAGCCGAAACGTCGCTACCAGCAACACGACAAGGTGTAAAGTCGATCACCGTTTTTTCTTTTTTTTATACATGTAACCACCACGATGAATTATCTGTTCCTTTCTATTGAACAAGTAGCGTTAAGGAACATGGATTTACCCGTTAAAAAGGAACAAAAAATTGCTCTGAATAATAATAGAAAATTAGAAATTTATGTTACAACCAAAAAATGAAATTCACACAATGTATCCCAAATTTACAGCAGATGAAATATAAAAGTTGATATTATAATATATCTGCATATTTTTATTGCTACTTGCTACCGGTATGTAAAAATCTTTAAAAATCGGACGCACGTACTCGTACACGGTGGGGAAAAAAATCAATAATAATATAAATTCAGTTCTAATGATGCCTTTCCCCATCAGTTGGCAAATAAGATGCTGAAGGGCATATTATTTTAATACGTTACAGTTTTATTTTTCAGTTTTTTATTTTTCTCCTTTTCTTCCCCCCTCCCTGGCGATTCCGACTGGCATTTTTTTTTTTTTCACAATCTGGGTCACCCACATCCATCCATGTGGAATTATTTTGCCCCCGAACTGAAGCCAGTAACATGTTTCAAACCACGGTAGCTGACTGTGAGCCCCCTTCCCTTCCTGTTTTGCGCATGTATGTGTTAACAGTGTACACGTTTACCAAGGCACATGTTAAGTTGTGGCACATGTACTGTACTGGGTGTTTTTTTGTGTTAAAGGTAGTATCATACTTTGGTAAAAGACCAAAACAGAAAAAATCTGTTAAAAGATCAAAAATAAAAGAAAAAAGACTTAAGAAATACTGTGGCCGTTTTTCACGATCTCAAAAAGTGGGCACCGTATGGGACTGAAATTTTCACAGATGACTGTGACCAGGCGCGTACGCAGGGGATGTGTTTTGGACGTAAAACACCCCCCTTTGCTCAGCGGTTAAAATGTGGAAAGGGAGAAAATAAGGAAACGGAGAGGGAAAAAGATAAAAAGAAAGCACCGAATAAATACCAAGTGTGAAACAGGGAAATTTGGGGATTAAAGAAGAAGAAGAAAGATCAAGTGTGTGTTAATAAAACTTGCGTACATGACTACATGTATAACATTAAGGCCCCCTATAGTTACATAATTATAAGGCCTATAAATTTTACATCACGACGTACGTTCGTTCCTCGTGATTGGTGTTGTGCGCACGCGATGCACCCACCATTCGCAGCATGGAAAACGATCGACTCCACTCACTACATACAGGCAGGGGAGGCTGGGGCCGCGTAATTTGTTTGGGTTAGGTTAGGTACTCGCTGCGAGTTTAGGCTGGGGGGGCTCCCCGGTTAAACTTTCTAGCCCCACTAATGTGGAATAAATTTTCGGGCAAGCCGCTCCATCCTTTTAGCGGCTTCAATAAAATGATAAGAAATGGAAAATTTTCAAAATGTCAACTACACAGCTTTTTACGGAAGCCCATTAGTGCCAGGTGAATATATTTATTTGACATCGGGAGTGGATATTTTCAAGTTTCGCGGCTGCGGAAAAATATTTCTTTGACAAAAAAATCATAACCCACGTCAAAAAAATATATTCACCTGACAAAAACGGGCGTTGATATTAGACAAAATTGGCCGTTTCTTCAAAACTGGTGCAACTCATGATCATCGCTTAATAATATATTTGTTTCATATTTCTTAATTTTGTTCAAATAAATTTTATGGCAGAATGACTATTTCCTTTTGATCCTGCGTCTAAATGAAAACTGTATGAAAACAAATTTGCCATCATAACTTTTAAAAATCCTTTGGTTAAATGTGTCTAAAATCCGAAATTATAAAAATGAAAAGAAAAAAACCCCATCCTATTTCCATGGCAAAAAGTTATCAAAAAGGGCCCAGAAATACTCTAAAATGCACCAGGGAGCATCTAATATCCAAAATTTCCCGGGGCCCTTAACCGGGCCCCGTACCCCACGCCGTGGCTTCGCAAGTTTCTTTTTTTAAACACCCCCCTTGGAAAAATCCTGCGTACGCCACTGACTGTGACTGTATCTTCCTTGATATTTTTGCCCATGGATGAATCTGTACTTCTTTGACAAAAACCAAAGATGCTAGATGTACCTTTAAATGTACTGCATTTACATGTACTGTAAATCTTTGCGTCCACAGGCCCTGTATTAAAGGTAGTATCATCCTTTGGCATGTTTGGTAGCAATACCGAAACAGAAATAGCCACACATTTACTTGCAGGGTATAAAGATTGGTAGAAACATACCGTTAAAATGTTTCCGCCTGAAATGGTGTATTTATCCAGAAATTAGTAATACAACGCAATAACCGAAAATTATTTTGATCTTTTAAAAAAATAAAAAATTAAAGAGAAAAGACTTAAAAAATACTGTGGGCGTTTTTCACTGTTTTCTCAAAAAGTGGGCACCGTATGGGACTGCAATTTTCTGGTCGTTGTTTTACTAATTTCTGGATAAATACACCATTTCAGGCGGAAAAATGTTAACGGTATGTTTCTATCACCGCCATCTTCAAAGTTCATACCTTGTAAGTTACACGTAAATCTGTGAACATTTCTGTTTTGGTTTCTTACCATAGTATGATACTACCTTTAATGTTTGGTCAACTTGTGTTCAATTTTTGGAAGTGGGCTATTGAAAAAAAAAAAGTTTGCTAAATTTGATTTGTGGAAAATTTGGTAGTGTACAATGTGTACATGTAGTTCCATTGCCAGCCCTTAAGTCAATTTCAGGAAGCCCTACAATCGATCATAGCTACGAAAGATAACCCATCATATTATACGTAGAGCTGCAATGCATCATAAGTCCTACGATTGATAGTAAGCTTCAATGAGCCTGGTGAAATCAACTCCTTATCTGATGCTATAAACGTTTTGAAAGACGTGCTGTGATCTTCTCACAGCAGAAATTTATCTCCCAGCTCTGCCGATCGGCTTTAAGCAGATGTGAACTTTAAATAAGTTTTAGCTGATTTTTATCTTTTGGCAGATTGTACGTCAACTTTTAGCGGATTATCAACCGTTTTTTAATACTGGTCTACGATAGCTTTTGATCGCTCACACTGCCAATCTGTCTGTTCATTCACCTCGCGATCCCGCCGTTCACTAACGATCCTTCCTCCTAGTTCAAGTCCAAATTCCAGGCATTCTCTT
The DNA here is from genome assembly GCA_963971285.1 of Astropecten irregularis. Lineage (NCBI taxonomy): Eukaryota > Metazoa > Echinodermata > Asteroidea > Paxillosida > Astropectinidae > Astropecten > Astropecten irregularis. Next base: position 4,009,529 of record OZ020259.1, read on the forward strand.
GTAAGCCCTCCCATGAATGAGTTGTCATGGCGATGGACCCACATGACCTAAACCTCTCTCATCAATTGGTAATTCTCTCCCCTTCCGTGTCCTGACTGTAAATTTCAGCCCATAAATCGAGGAAAGTCAAGCCTTTTGAAACCATAGTACACTTAAAGGTAGTATCATACTTTGGTAAGACACCAAAACAGAAATGTTCACAGATTTATGTATAATTTACAGGGTATGAAGATGGTGGTGGTAGAAACATACCGTTAACATTTTTCCGCCTGAAATTGTGTATTTATCCAGAAATGGGTAAAAAAACGACCAAAAATCTTTTTGATCTTTTAAAAGATCAAAAATAAAAGAGAAAAGACTTAAGAAATACTGTGGCCGTTTTTCACTGTTTTCTCAAAAAGTTGGCACCGTATGGGACTGAAATTTTCACAGATGACTAAATTACTGTATCGTCCTTGATATTTTTGCCCATCAATCTGTATTTCTTTGACAAAAACCAATGTATGATATTACCTTTAAAGGTGCAGTTGGTAAAGGTCGCTGCATGGGCGGCACCCACACCTTGTCAGATCCAGCATACATATGAAATAATAACCCTGTGAATATTTGAGCTCAATTGGACATCTGAGGGCCTGTTTGTTTGATGCACGGGATCCCAGATTTGCGGATCCACATCCTATATGCAGTACGTTAAAATAGGATCCGGATCAGTAGAATCTGTGATCCTGTGCGTTAAACAAACAGTCCCTGGGTCACAAGAAAATAGCGAAAACCTGACTTTTCTTTCCTTATAAATCATAAAGAATGGTTTTGATCTTACCCCGAGATCAAAACTGTTTCCAGTCTTTGTTTGACTCATTTTTGGATAAATACACCATTTCAGGCAGAAATACATGTATTTTAATGGTTTTGTTTCTGCCATCACTATCTTTATATCCTGTAAGTTATAGGTTAGGTAAATCTGTGGAAATTACTGTTTTGATTATTGCTACTGAAGTATGATACTACCTTCAAATGGCTGTAAAACAAAAAGAACTACAGAACAGTCACTGTAGAAATACTGATTCATAGTGATATATTTGCGTTCAGTGCTTATAAGCTGTACTCGGTGAGAAATATTTTGGGGCCATGCAGTGAAATTACTATGTTGGTATGCACATGTATATAATGCAAGTAACCTTTACATGTAAACATTTCTCATCGCACAATCTCAATTACTTGTGGAAACAAATTGGAAAATTGTCTACTCGACACTGATTGAAATGAGATTGTTTACCATTGAAGTGATGTACATCAATTCATGAAGTGCTGGAAGCCTATGTACGCATGTACGAGTGGTGTTGTGTTTGTCCTTAATTTAAGTACGAGTGCTCTGTCATGTCTGTGTGTCACTGGAATTGACACTCAAGTCCAATTTTTGACATTCACTTATCGGGGTTATGAAACTTCAGATTTGAATTTGAGGACATTCATGAACATTTACAACATCCATATTTTAAACCAAATTTGGACAGTTCTTGAAATTGTTTTTTTCTTTCTTTTTTTTCTTTGACCTGTTCTTTCATTTGTTTTAATAGGGCCTTAATGTTTCTTGTAGATTACCGTACAACATGTACATGTATACAGTAGTATCTATTCAGAGTGTTTAGTCTTTATCATAAAGGTAGTATCATACTTTGGTTTTTATCCAAAGAAATACAGATTCATGGGCAAAAATATCAAAACAGATACAGTAACAGTCATCTGTGAAAATTTCATTCCCATACGGTGCCCACTTTCTAAGAAAACAGTGAAAAACAGCCACAGTATTTCTTAAGTCTTTTCTCTTTTATTTTTGATCTTTTAAAAGATCAAAAATATTTTCGGTCGTTGTTTGACTAATTTCTGGATAAATACACCATTTCAGGCGGAAACATTTTAACGGTATGTTTCTACCACCACCATCTTCACATCCTGTAAGTTATATGTATGGTGAACATTTCTCTTGGTCTCTTACCAAAGTATGATACTACCTTTAAATTCAGCCTTTGAACACTGAATATTTTTTTTTTTTTGCAGTCTGCATAGTTTTTAAATACATGTGAAGCATCTTGAGCGTCAACATTTGGTGGAATTTGGGCTGAAAATTATCAATTAACAAATTACATTTTAGCTGTGTAAAGAACACTAAACATTACATATGTACAATTGTACATGTATGTACATGTACAGTACATGTATAAGAACTGCAAAATGTTCTGTGTACAGAACATGATGAAAATAAACACACCGTCTGTATTTGGTTACTTGGCCGTTGTATGTACACTACTACCGTTAACCAGTGATGACCAATCTAATGTAGAAACATGTCATCATACATGCCTCGTCGGCAGCTTTCACCCGAGCAACCGTCCTTGTATCCTTCCCGTAAGAAATCAATAAACTAGAAATTGACTTTGACATGTAACCAAAGGCCCCGCCTGCATTTATTACTTTTTCCCTTTTACGTTCTAACGATCCGATCAGCATCAGTGATCAATTTGTAAATGGGACATGTGTGTTTAATTTAGGCCATCTTTTTCTCTCTCTCACCCCCTCCCCTACTTCCCCGCCCACAAATTGGGGCTAGCTCTTTAACCCTAACAGTGCAAAATGCTTTCCATTTCTAGGTACCATATACTAAATCTTACTATTTAGTATTTTGTAGTACTGTCAGAATGAGATTGTAAAGAGTACCCAGTACTACAAAGTACTATTTTTGTATGAAATCCAAATACCTCGAGTACCGATTACTACAGCATACTACTTGTAGTAATTTTTAGTATTTGGTGCTTTTAGGGTTAATTGTTGTTAGTACATTGTTTTTTCATGGAATTAGAAATGGATGCATCTTGGGCGTTGTTATTTAAAGGTAGTATCATATTTTGGTAAGAGACCAAAACAGAAATGTTCACAGATTTACACTGAAGGCATAACTTTCAGGGTATGAAGATAGTGGTGGTAAAAACATACCGTCGAAATTTTTCCGCCTGAAACGGTGTAGTTTTCCACAAATTAGTAAAACAACGATCAAAAATCTTTTTGATCTTTTAAAAGACCACACTTGGTCTAATCCAGCATGTACATATAATGACAAAGCTGTGAAAATTTGAGCTCAATCGGACATCTGAGTCACAAAAAATAACAAAAACTTGACTCCATTTTTTAAAAATAAAATATAAAGAATGGTTTTGATCTTACCCCGAGATCAAAACTGTTTTCGGTCATCGTTTGACTAATTTCTAACACATTTTTAACTGTATGTTTCTACCATGTACCAGCACCATCTTCATATCCCGAAAGTTATAGTACATAAATCTGTGAACATTTCAGTTTGGGTATGTTACCAATCCTGTAACTGTACATGTACATGTACCTTTAAATGGTTGCAAAACTGCTCATGAAGCAAAACATTGACCTGAAAATGTAGAATGCTTTAATTAGGGCTTGACATTTCGATTCAAGCAGAAATTAAAGGAAGTAACAAACTGCTGCAGACTGTCACCAACGGAGATGGTGATGTTGTAAACAGCAAATTAATGCTTTGAGTTTCCGGAGCCTGATGTTTTCGATCCAAGCAGGATCTTTTTTTAGCCTATCCAGACTTTGAGTAACAAAATTAGGGCATTTTATGGGTCTTGTGAATGGCCTTTCTCCTCCCTGACTTTTTTCTTCTTGACATGTACTGTAATGCTGTATGTACATCTACATCTTTATAGGCCTTCAGTAGAGTGTTAAAAATTTGCCAAACCATGTTTGTGGGTCGAATTTAAATGCAAAGGTTTTACACTGTTTTTAAAACACTATAAGTTCTCGGTATAAGTGTGCATGAACAGCGCCCTATAAATACAGTCATTCCAAGGCTGACAAATGCCGATTGGAAACCAAAATTAGACCTGCTATTTTGCTTTCTGTAAATGAATTCTCCTTAAAGGGAGCATATAGGGGTTGCAAGGCCTCCAAAAAGAAATTATTGAGTTTGAGAGAGAAAATGGACTCAACAGTTCGTAAACAGTGCAAACAGTCACCATGGGAAATCTTGGTTCATCAGATGCTGGGTTTTTCAAGCAAATCAAGATTTAGTGTCTTTTCCAAAGATCGTTCGTCCGAACAATTTTTGGAACAAACATAAAGTAAACTATTCTTCATGTTTTATAAGAAAAATCAAGTCGGGTTTTCGCTATTTTCTCGTGACTCAGATGTCTGATTAAGCTCAAATTTTCACAGGTTTATTATTTCATGTACGTGTTTGATCAGACAAAGTGTGAGTGCAGTCCTGTGACCTTTACCAATCATGTATTGTACCTTTAAGGGTACACAAAAAAAAAACCACTTGATAAAAAGAACCTGTAAAAAAACCCCAGTGTTGTTGGCATACTAACTGTGCTAGTGTACAGTGTATGGGCTGACAGTACGACTGATTGAATGAACATTATTTTGTAAACATCATATTGTAATTATTTTCATTCTCAAATGGATTTGACTTTACACATTATAAAAAGTACCATCATACTTTGGTAGCGTACTGAAACAGAAATCTTCACAGATTTACCTACATGTATAACTTGCAGGGTTTAAAGATGATGATGATAGAAACATGCTGTTAACATTTTGGTTTTTTAAGAGTAGCCTACAACCAAAGAGCAAAAGCAGTTTTGATCTCGGGGTGAGATCAAAGCTCTTGTGAATAGATTTGAAAATACTTTGAGTGGTTTTCACTGCTTTTTTCTCAAAAAGTGGGCACCGTATGTGAATGGACATTGTCATTTCACAGGTGACTGTTACTGTATCTTCCTTCATATTCTTGTCCATGAATCTGACTTTCTTCGACAAAACCCAAAGTATGAACTTATGAAGCTAAATCTTTAAACATCTCCACATGATTATTATCCACATCTTAATTTTCAAATTAAGTGTACAGTACATGAATCGTGAACTTTCTTAGGGCTTTTTTGTGTGGAAGATAGCTCATTGCATGCAATCTTTACTTATTGGCTTTTGTGAAACTCATGGCTAGATCTACATACATCACCCAATCCCATTTTCTGAGTAAATTAAAAAAAGCCCAGAAATCCTCCATTGTCGGTTGGAGAGAGAGCTCCGCATGATTCAGCTCGACTATATCTAGGGAGCGTGGGCCAGATAATTTCTACGCCGCTAACGATTCCGCACGCACGCGCGACCTTCCCTAATCAAATTCTATTGCGCCTAATTGATGTGAATGACAAAATTATTTCTGTTTGAAATAAGAAGAGGCCATCTTCGCTGGCCACGTACGTACGGCACTTGCTTAGGCCATAAAAAAAATTGTTGTATTGGCGTAACGGAGGTTTGGAAAATAGGGTAGGGCGGGCGGATTTTTTTTTTTTATTTAATTTTTCCTGAGGTATTAAATGCTTTTTCCCCTGTATATCACAGTATTTGACGTGTTAAATAAAGACAAGAAATGACATAACAACTTTAACCAGTCTGGTTTCCATCTTTTGCTCCTTTTAAGCTTTTAATCTGCATACAAATTTGCGTTTTTTAAAATTTTATTTTCCCCCCCCCCCCGATTTTTATTTATTTATTTATTTTTATTTATTTATTTTTTGGTTTAAAATGTTTACGGTCGGGGCATATTTTTTGGGTCGGGCGGGTTACGCCAATACAACAATATTTTTTGTATGGCCTAAGGTAAGTTTCTTTTGCCGCGGAGGGCCCAGCCAGATGAAGAAGCAGAAGACAAAAAAAAACCTTTGCCACTCGTTCTTTGGCTATGCCGCGCTCCGACGACGCCACATCAAGGCTTCGTCTACCCCCAACAATGGTATAATTTCTGGCATCCTCGGTTGCCTTGACAACGTGCTCTGGCGGCTCCTTTTCTCACCAGCGATATATATATATATATATAGGTCCTATATATATAGGACCTATATATGAGCTGTTCCCAATCCTCTTTCACGTCTTATTAAAAAAATAAAAAGAGAGAGAAATCCACTTTATTTTCTGACGTCGAAATAATAAAAAAAGAAATCCTCTTTATACAGCCGACCATTACATTTACATGTAATGCAATGCCTTTCATACAGACACTTCTATGACACCAAAATCAATTTATTTTTTATCAGCTTTTATCTTTTTTACAAAGGAGGAGTCAGCGTTTTTATTTGGGTCAAGAAATATTATTTCACAAATGCAGAGGCAGACTATTTACCGGTAAGTGGTTACTTAAAATGCACCACAGTTGTAAGGGGTGTATTTTACAGTGAACACTACAGTCTCACAGTAGTCAGGTAGTGCAGGGCCCAATGCAATTTTATGGAATCCATTACCGTAAGCAAAAATTCTTCGCTTACACTGGCAGACTTTTTTGGCTTACGGTTAGTATTTCACGGGAGAGTTTTCTTTCTTGCTATGCTAGGACTTTGTGCAGAATGGCTGAGAATGCACATGACAGCACGTTAGCAGGAAAAATTAAAGAGGATCTTCAACACTCAACAAACCTCGCTTTATTTGTTAGAACTATAATCATTAAATTACTTGACATGAGAAAAAAAAAATTTATCTCACACTGAACACAGAAAGAGAGTCTTTTTGATGATTTTTCTCTCCACATGCTCAACCCGCAAGCTAACCCAAAATTGAAACTGTCTGAATTTCGTCAATGGGGGCAGTAGACATTTCATGAAAAGGCTCCGTAATATGACGTCATGAGCTATTCATTTACGGATTCCAATTTAAATAGATTTACCCGTAGCAGTGCCGCTAAGCAGAAAAATAGGCCGTAACGGATTCCATGAAATGATTTTGTTGTTCTTGCCACATTTGACATTTTGATTTAATGTACAGTGTGATGAATTAATTTCGAAGAGTATTTAATTAAGTTAAAATGTTGCTAAACCAATAAAAAAGGTACATGTAGTATGAAGTCTAATTGGTCTCTCAGATACGTTTCACATTTTCAGCATCGCTGCATGCATGCAGTCCCGTATTTCAAAATGCTACCAGTATTAATGGTATAATTTATGATCTGCAGTATGTAAAGGCCACAGAACTCGACTCACAGTCTCACACTTTGTCTGATCAAACATGTACATGAAATAATAAACCTGTGAAAATTTGAACTCAATCGGACATCTGAGTCACAAGGAAATAGCGAAAACCCGACTCAATTTTTTTTAATAAACATAAAGAATGACTTTGATCTTACACCAAAATCAAAACTGTTTTCGGTCTTTGTCTAACTAATTTCTGGTTAAACACACCATTTCAGGCGGAAATATTTTAACAGTATGTTTCTACCAGCACCATCTTCATATCCTGAAAGTTATACGTAAATCTGAGAACATTTCTGTTTGGGTATGTTAAACATGTACCAATCATGCCAATCCTGTACTGTACCTTTAAGTATGTACATGTACATTTGCCAAAACAATAACAAAAGGGTAGTATGAAGATTAATTTTATTGATTTTTTGCCTTGTCAAAACTATAGTTTCTGCTGTGATAACAGAGACACAATAACATTGAGTCATAGCTCAGAAACCTTATTTTATAGACTAGCACTATGAATAATTCATTTTGATAATAATGTTAATTGTGAGTCATAAAGCAATTTTGGGACAATTACAACTGAATCGGCGCACAGTGCACATTATGTTCATTTTTTAATACTCGGAGATTCCACGCACAAATCTTGCTCTAGAGTGGTGAAATACAGGTTAAAGATTTTATCATACTTTGGTTTAAGTTCAATAGAACAGCTGCGGTCTGCTCATAATTTGATTTGTCCTGGAATTATTAAAAACAAATGTGTGAAATATTCAGCTCAATTGATCATTGGAAACAGTAGAAAACAGCGAAAAAAAACACACCCTGACATTTATTTTTGAGAGGTTATTATCTTGGAGATAAAAACTGTTTTATGAAATCATTATAATGGGTGCATTCATTTAGCTAACACGGGTCAGCCCTTTACTGTGAATGGTCGTGTGTTACTGCACAAAACAAGCGAGAGAATGGGGACGAGTTTGACTGGTGTTGACCTGGGGGAGCTAAACGAATGCACCTACACGTATACCCTTTTCCCGGACAGGCTAGGTGGTGTTGTGTGCACAATTTGAGCTCAAACGCTCCCACAAAGGATTTCTGGTATCTTCACTGAAAAGTTCCATCTCTATTAGTTAAAAGTTGCCCACACTGCATGCATATGATGATACCCTGTGGTCTGACCTATTCACTGGGCCCATATGCAAGCCAGTCCCTACTATTACAAGCTATGTATTAGAAACCAGAAACGATTGAATAAAGACGTGTACTTATTTCGGCTCCAAAAAAAACAATCTTAACATTGGCGCAGTGGGTCTCTTTTGAAGATAATAATTATCATACATGTACTTTGGTTTTTGTCAAAGAAATGCAGATTCATGGGCAAAAATATCAAGGAAGATACAGTAACAGTTATCCGTGAATATGGTGAAATTTTCAGTCCCATACTGTGCCCACTCTTTTTAGAAAATAGTGAGAAACGGCAAATCAATCAATCAGTTGATTGAAAGACATTTATAAAGCCAAGCCTGGAATTTAACGGAGGCCATGGAGGCCATGGCCTTGGTTGCCCTGGTTCTTGGCATTGGTGCACCTTCAAATGTTTCCATAGATATTATGATTTTCCAATGGAAGTGCCCCTTGCAATGGAAAATTGGCCTTGCCCTCACCAAACCTTATTTCCAGTCCTGAGTATGTTTCTACCATCACCATCTTAATACCCTGTAAATTATTATCTATGATGATTTCTGTTCTGGGGTCGATTTCACGAAGCCCTGCGATCGATCGTAACTCGAGGATAACCCATCGTAGGGGGCCTATCCCACGTAGGGCTTCAATGCATCAAAAGTCCTACGATTGATAGTAACTTATGAAGAGTTTGGTGACCCCAGGTTTGCTAGTACCGAAGTATGATACTACCTTTAATTTGTATCCGTTGATTTTCATGTTTTGAGACAATAAAGTTCCAGTTGAAAATTAAGAAAAAACCTCCCTGCCCTTCCCTCTTTTCGTCTTCTCCATCCGTCCTTTCCTGTTTTTTCTTCGATGTGTCATCAGATCACAAAGCTTTAGACTCTCTAATATCTTTTGCCTTGATCCGTGGAGGTGCAATCCTTTCTCGGCGGGCCTGTCATTCGATAATCGCCGCTCTCTCGTGCTGGGATCGGCTTCCCAACCCCGTGGGCTCAGCTGGCCCACTCATACTCCCCGGGTACTTGGAGGGGAGTTTTACAAAACAAACAGAACTGACGCATTCTGTCAACACACTCGGGCCAGGAAAATCCGAGGAGTATTAGTAGAACGTGTAAAGCATACCGAAGTGAATTTTTTTTTTTTTGTCTTTTCATTTCGGTGTTAGAGGTAGTTTTTGTTTTATTTTTATTCTGTAATGTTTTTTTTTATTATGATCATTTCTTAATGATGACGTTGAATTTTTGATAGCTGTACATGTATGCCTACGTGTAGTACTGAACCCAATTTCATGGAATCCGTTACCGTTGGCAAGAATTCTCCGCTTACGATAGCAGACTTTTTTGCTTTGAAACAAATAATTACTAAGAGGATTTGATGTCTATTTTAATGAATGTACTCGTTTTTCAAGCTGTCCATGGAATACTTGACAAAACCAATGTCAAGTACGCATTTTGTTTCTTTTTTGTTTCTAATAAGCAGGAGAGAATGCTTGTTAATATTATGCTTACGGAACTTTTGAGTGTTGTTTCATTTCTTTAGAAAATTATCATCAAACTCGGGCCCAATTTCATGGAATCTGTTACCGTTAGCAAAAATTCTTCGCTTAGGGTAGCAGAATGTTTGGGTTACGGTTAGCGTATTTCACAGAAGAGTTTCCTTTTCGGTATTAAGCAAGGAATTTGTGCAGAATGCATACGACAGCCTGTTAGCAGAAAATGATCATGGTTACCCTAGAAATTCTTCGCTAACCAAAAGTCTTGCTTACGGATTCCATGAAATAGATTTCACGTATAGCACTGTCTGTAAGCACAAAAGTAGGCCGTAATGGATTTCATGAAATTGGGCTCCGGTCAAGTTCTTTTTGACGCGCCCTGTAAGATGCCATGTTTGACGTGATATCATTTGTCATTTTGTGTAAGTTGAGGTATGAATTGCCTCGGGCAAAAAATGCTTGGCAGTCCAAGTGGCCTGGGGATAATGTCACTGAGTGTCTCCAGACACAGACCCCGGGTATGCCGGGCGAAGATTGGTTTACTTGTTCCACCTGAAATTTAATGACGTGTGCACTGTCAGACTGTGCAGAAGAGTTGTTTGGCCATTCTTAAATCTTTGATGTTCATTTTGAGCCTGCTAAAAATGTCCATCTCCTGAAAAGTGAAAGATGGAATTGTTTGTTACATGCGGTTTATTTTAAATCAAAGCCAGTGCTGTGTCCTAGTCCGGTTTGTCCAAGTCCGAATCTGGGTCAGAGTCTAGGTCCAAGTCTAGGTCCAAGTCTAGGTCCAAGTCTAGGTCCAAGTCTGAGCCTGAGTTGTGAATCCGAGTCTAGGTCCAAGTCTGAGCTTGAGTCCGAGTCTAGGTCCAAGTCTGAGCCCGAGTCGGAGCCCGAGTCTAGGTCTGAGTCTAGGTCCAAGTCTGAGCCTGAGTCGTGAGTCCGAGTCTAGGTCTGAGTGTTGGTCCAAGTCCGAACCCAAGTCGGGGTCCGAGTCTAGGTCTGAGTCCGAGTCTGAGTCTAGGTCCGAGTCTAGGTCCAAGTCTGAGCCCGAGTCCGAATCCGAGTCTAGGTCCGAGTCTAGGTCTGAGTCTAGGTCCAAGTCTGAGCCCGAGTCCGAGACTAGGTCTAGGTCTGAGTCTAGGTCCAAGTCTGAGCCCGAGTCCGAATCCGAGTCTAGGTCCGAGTCTAGGTCTGAGTCTAGGTCCAAGTCTGAGCCCGAGTCCGAGACTAGGTCTAGGTCCGAGTCTAGGTCCAAGTCTGAGCCCGAGTCCGAATCCGAGTCTAGGTCCGAGTCTAGGTCTGAGTCTAGGTCCAAGTCTGAGCCCGAGTCCGAGACTAGGTCTAGGTCTGAGTCTAGGTCCAAGTCTGAGCCCGAGTCCGAGACTAGGTCTAGGTCTGAGTCTAGGTCCAAGTCTGAGCCTGAGTCTTGAGTTCGAGTCTAGTTCCAAGTCCAAGCCTGAGTCTGAATCCACCAAAAACGGTCTTGAGACCGGTCTCGAGTTAGAGACTGGACTTGAGTCTCGCAGTGAAACAACCTACCATTACAAATTCTATTTGATATTCATGGTCAGCAAACATTAGCCAAAGAACAATCACAAATGATACACAACACTTGGAAATTTTGGTTGTTAATCCTCTTTTTATTAATTGACAGAAATGTTATGCTTAGCAAATGTTTGTGCTAAGCAGAGCCATGAAAATGGCCCCAGGCCCCTGCCGTCTTAATAACGTGCTCCTCTAAACATTTCCCCCTTTTCTCTCATTGCTTTCTGTGCAGGTCAAAACAGGATACTTGAGCCTTAAAGACGGCCAGCATAACGGGGAGGTGGTACGGGTGCAACTGTCTAAGGAGAACCTCACATTACAGAGAGAAGAGACATTCCTCGTCAGTCCCGTAGAAACAGAGGTTGGTTTCAAATGAACTTTCCCTAACAGTACTTGACCCAGATCTTGAATTCGAGAATATGAATATGGCTGTGGCTGTTGCTATCATCAGCCCTGTCTGCACTGGACTTTTCTTGGGCAAAGTTACCTAGACGCTGGGTACTTTACCCATTTCAAGTCCAGTGCAGACGTCTCAGGAAGTCTACCTCTCAGTTACTTTGCCCGAGCCGCGCGGGTATTTCTACCGGCGAACTTCTGCCCGGGTAGAATGCCCGAGACACTTTACCCGAGACGAAAAGTCAGACACTGCGAGTCGTGTACAGTCATGAGCCTGGTATTGTCGTGTACAGTTAAGTTACCCGGGTCGAAAGTCCAAGTGCAGACACCGGTAATATTTGCCCATTTTTCATTTACCCATCGGCTCGGTTAAATCCCCTGAAAAAAAAGTCCAGTCTGGACAGGGCTATCAGGCCCTCCTAATTCAAAGTATTTAAACATTCTTGGTTTTGCAACTGAGCACCATGACAACTGGGCCTAATTTCATGGAATCCGTTTTGGCCCATTTTTGTGCTTAGGGGCACTGCTACGCGTGAAATCTATTTCATGGAATCCGTAAGCAAGACATTTCGGTTAGCGAAGAATTTCTAGGGTAACCGTGATCATTTTCTGCTAACGCGCTGTAGTACATGTATGCATTCTGCACAAATTCCTTGCTTACCGTTACCAAAAAGGAAACTCTTCCATGAAATACGCTTACCATAACCAAAAAAAGTCTGCCACCGTAAGTGAAGAATATTTCCTAACGGTAACAGATTCCATGAAATTGGGCCCTGGTATTGTCATCTCCAGTTGTTTCAACTCTATATTAAAATGTCAAATCCAGATTTGTATGAGTTATAACACATGTAATGCCTCCCAATCCTCTCCTAACTTTCTATAAAAGTGTGTCACCTTTTACACAGATATCAAACAAGCATTATGGACACAGTGAAGAAGAGTCAATTTACCAATAATAAGCCTTTGATATCAGTACCTGTGACATTTATTAGGCCAAGACAAACATGCTAATCTAATCAGGCAATGAACTGGGGCCTCAATAAATCAGCGGCACTAGTTGCTCGCTGGTGTGTCAGACAAACTGTGCAGACAGTAATCTAATCTTCTTCTCATCATCGGGGATGCCTGTAAAGATCTCCTCTCTCATCTCAGTTTAAAGGTAGTATCATATTTTGGTATTAAAGAGACCAAAACAGAAATGTTCATAGATTTACGTATAACTATATAGGGTATGAAGATGATGCTGGTAGAAACATACCGTTAAAATCTTTCCGCCTGAAATGGGGTATTTATCCAGAAATAACGACCGAAAATCTTTTTGATCTTTTAAAAGATTGACATTGGGTTTTGTCAAAGAAATACAGATTCATGGGCAAAAATATCAAGGACGATAGAGTAATAGTCATCTGTGAAAATTTCAGTCCCATACGGTGCCAACTTTTTGAGAAAACAGTGAAAAACGGCCACAGTATTTCTTAAGTCTTTTCTCTTTTATTTTTGATCTTTTAAAAGATCAAAAAGATTTTTGGTCGTCGTTTTACTAATTTCTGGATAAATAAACAATTTCAGGCGGAACAATTTTTGTTTTCTACCACCACGATCTTCATACCCTGTAAATTAAACGTAAATCTGTGAACATTTCTGTTTTGGCGTCTTACCAAAGTATGATGCTACCTTTAATGCAACACTCTTTAGCAGCAGACCAAAACTATTCACGATGGTAGAGACCTTGGCCTGATTTGAGAGGGTCTACTTGGCACAGAATTCCATTCTTGCTGCTGATGAGCCTGATGAATGTGAAATACGGACTCAGGGCCTCCCGAAAAACCATTCAAGAATTAAACCTGAAGCATGTCGTGCTCCCCCGACACAAATTCATTTACAAAATGCATAGTCCCTGTTTTCATAGTTTCTAATACTTACATTCCCCTGGACTATTTATACACTGATGACTGTAACACATGATTTTGATTCAGGCTACGCTGTCGTGCTCTGTAACTTCCAGCGTTAAGGGGGATTCAAGCGTCTATGTAAACAGTATGCCAGTCTCTTAATGTAACTCCATGTACATTATATGCTGTACGTTACCCTGAATATAATAGGAGGTTTATACAGTAGTTCAAATGTTCAGTCATGTAAGTATGCGAACTACGTACCTGGGCAACCAGTTTAAAGGACATGTACAATATTGGTAAAGGTGACAGAGCAACTGCAGGCTGCTCATAATTTGATTTGTCATTGAATAAAAGGGAATTTTCAGCTCAATTGATCATTAGAAACAGTAGACAATGCCGAAAAACCATTGCATACGATGCAGTGCACAACAAATTTTGTCCACATTTTGAATCACATTTCAACATAAAAATTGAAGCCAAATTGTTCCATGAACTTGTACAGGGCCCAATTTCATGGAATCTGTTACCGTTATCAAAGATTCTTCGCTTACAGAAGCAGATTTAAAAAAAAAATTTTTATGGTTGCTGTCTTTCTCGCTACACTATCAAGCGAGATTGTTTTGCAGAATGCATATGACAGGGCGTTAGCAGAAAATAAAACACGGTTACTCTAGAAATTCTTCGGTAACCGAAAGTCTTGCTTAGGCCTACGGATTCTATGAAATATATTTCCTGCGTTGCAGTGTCCGTAAGCAGAAAAATAGGCTGTAACAGCTCCATGAAATTGGACCCTATATTGACACTTTAAAAGTCAAAGTCGGGCTGAGTTAACTGGAATGGCGATATTTCTTTTTTTCCAGACCTTGAAATCAAGGCCAGATGTCTTCAGCATCCCTTTCCAGCCATTATTCAAACGCAATGTTTGTTGTGGACTTATCCATAAATTTAAAATCTCCCGCAGGATGACTGATCTTCAGTCCATTCCCATCGGATAAAAAAAAAAAAATCTGCCAAGATAGTATTTTAAAAACAAGAATGCATAGACCCAATTTCTGCCAAGCCAGTCGCTATAAATGTGAATAATGCGCAAATAATTTGTCCACTGAATTACCCCCCCCCCCCCCTCATAGGAGGATGACTATTAGGGCATGGTTATGAAACGGATGTAAGCCCCACCGTTTTGTGATTGTATTTTGCGGCCTATTTCACTTCTATTTCAGCTCAGCTGGCAAATTTCCCTAGCTTTAAATAGTTCCATATTTTCATAAAAACAGAATAGAAAAACAAATTTCCGTGTTAAAGGTTATATCATACTTTGGTTTTTATCAAAGAAATACAGATTCATGGGCAAAAATATCAAGGAAGATACAGTCAGTCATCTGTGAAAATTTCAATCCCATATGGTGCCCACTTTTTGAGAAAATTGTGAAAAACGGCCACAGTAATTCTTTAGTCTTTTCTCTTTAATTTTCGATCGTTTAAAAGATCATAAAGATTTTCGGTCGTTGTTTTACTAATTTCTGGATAAATACACCATTTCAGGCGGAAACATTTTAACGGTAGGTTTCTACCAGCACCAGCAAGTTATACGTAAATCTGTGAACATTTCTGTTTTGGTTTCTTGCCAAAGTATGATACTACCTTTAACTCAGCTTCACTCTGCATTAAAAAAAAATCCATGATATTCAGACGAGGCAATCTTAAGAAAATGTCAAGCCGTGTCCTTGAGAGGATGTGAAGAAGACTGTAACATATGAGTCTGGGTGTTCATAATAAATGATCTTAAGCTGATTTCCACATGTTTTTCTGATTGTTTTCCTTTTATCTTTCTACCCTCCTCCCTCTTTGCGGTGTGTTAAACCCCAGGTGAACGGTCCAGATGTGGACTCATCCAAGGTACGTCTATCGTTTTCGTCAAAGATTATATAGCGCTACGCGCAAGATGGATAACTGACCAAAGGGCGCGTGGTAATCGGTATGGAGGCCGCCATTCTCCATACAAATTATACACGATCCGCCATTTTGGTGTGCAGATAGCGAGTAGTTTGTACACGGGACATATGGAGGCTGGACACTTTATCAAAGAAAAGAGGAGTGTTAGGTACGATTTTGGCCCGGATTCGATTAAAGCTATTGTTCATTGTAAATAGAAATATTTGACATTGATGTGAAGCAGCTGAATATGAAAACGACGATTTTTGGTGGTTTTCTGGACCTACTTTTGCAAGTCGCTGATATCATGCTATGGAAACTCCGTACGTGGAGCGCCCGCCCAACACCATCATGGCGCCCATGGCGATTACACGTTTCGGGGAGAGTTCCCCATCTTGCGTGTAGCGTTATATAATCTTTGGTTTCCTCGTTCCATGTATGTTTCCAAGTTCTTAATTGACTCTCTGCCCGTAAATCCATGAAGCGATGATGTAGGCCGTATCAGAAGGAAGCCGAGCTTGTCTCAATGTCTCCAGGGGCCAATTTCTTAAGGCTGCTTACCCACGAAAATTTGCTTAAGCACCAATAAAACACCTTGGTCAATAAAATCAGTATGCCAGCCAAAACACCTTGTGAATGTTATGCTCAGCAAACAATGGCCGAATACAAGACAAAAGCAGTAAAACATCACATGAAAATTTGGGTGGTAATCCTATATTGATCAAGGAAGATGTTTCATGCTTAAGCAAATTTTTGTGCTTAAGCACTTTTCTATGAAATTGGCCCCAGACTTTGAGAGAGCGCTGCCGTGCATCGTATCACATGCCTCGTCTGCGTTCTTCTGTGTCGACAGTCGTGTAATTTATATTGAATGTTTAATGATGATGCTGATGATTGTTGTGGTCTAGTAATTATGATATCTGTTCATGAACGCAGTTTCTTGAAATTGTTTCTTGATTGATCCAGCCAGTGGAGTGAGATGCTTGTGTCCTTGAGCGAGGGTGTTTACTTTGATTTCTTCCCGGGTGTCCCACACACTATTAGGGCCTTTACGAATAATAATAATTTAGGCATTTATGTAGCGTTCTTATACATGAGTGGTATCACAACGCTTTACATTATTATTATCCCTGGTCATCGGGCCCATTAACATTCCTAGAAAAAATCTCAGCTCCCTGGGGAGTATACAGCCTGCAGCTGCCTGCAAAGCGTGCAGGGCTAATCAAGCACACAAAGCCATCTCTACCCTCACAGGTACCCATTTACTCCTGAGTGAAGAGGAGCAATATGTGACAAAGCGTCTTGCCCAAGGACGCAAGCACCATTAACCCATGGCTGGATTCGAACCCACAATCTGTAGATTAACCACAAGATCTTGAGTAAGACACGCTAGACCACTAGGCCACAGAACTCCTCTAAATGGCTATAGGCTTTGGGCTTTGTGACAACAGGGGGTGGGGGGGGGTCAATGCTTGGTTCAGATGGGGCCAGTTTCATGGAGCAAAAATCGCTAAGCACAAAATTTCTTGCTCAATAATTCAAACCACCATTAGAAATTCCATTTGATAGTTTCAGTCAGCGAACCACAGCCAAAGAACAATTATGATGCACAACACATGGATATGTGGTGTGTTAATCCTGTTCTTATTAAGACAGAAATCGTGTGGTTAGCAAATCTTTCTTCTAAGCAGGGGCCAATTTCATAAAACTGTTAAGCACAAAAATTTGCTAAGCATGACATTTCTGTCTTAATAAAAACAGGGTTAACAACAAAATTTCCACGTGATGTGTATCACTTGTGATTGTTCTTTAGCTGGTGTTCGCTGACCATAAATATCAAATGGAATTTTCAATGGTGTTTCGTTTTATTGGGCGAGACATTTTTGTGCTAAGCAAATTTTTGTGCTTAACAGTTTTATGAAATTGGCCCCAGGGCCGTATAATCAGCTGATGTGAATGCTTCGATGTGTCTTCAATTGAGAATATTATAATCTGCAATATTTTGCAAATTAATTTTGTGTCTTTGCTCATGTTTGGTAGGAAAGAACAGTATGTCTAAGAAGGCAAAGAATTGGAGGTCTGGGACTCAGTATCAAGGTGAGTAAAACAAGTGATAAAAACATCTGGTATAAGGTGCCAGACTAAAATACATTTATTTGTTTGCTTTGTAAAAATGTACTTGTAATTTAGCAAGATTTTGTCATTTTCTCTCTTTGATTTGTATGGAAAATGCTTGGAGTTGTAAGAGGGCCTGACATTTCGATCCTAGCAGGATATTTTGCCTTTGAGAAAGAAATATTCTGCCAGGATTGAAACGTCAGCCCCTCCTAACTCCAAGCATTTCATATTTCAGGTAATTTTTTTGGTTGTTGAGCAGTTTGAAGTTACAGTGGAATGCCACTATAACAAACACGCTGGGAAGCCCAGAAATTGTTTGTTATAATGGTCATTCGTTATAGTGAACAATGTTCAACATTGTACCTAAAAAATAGGGAGCCAAGGATGATGTTTGGTATAGCAAAATGTTCGGTATAGCAGTGTTTGTTATAGTGTCGTTCCACTGTACTTTTTGTGGAGATTTGTACTAGCAGCTACTCTTAGAAAAAAGCCTACATGTACATGTAGGTATGCTTTTAGACCCTCTGTTGTTTTTTGTTTGTTTGTTTGTGTTTTTGTTTTTGTTTTTTGGTTTGATAGTTTTGACATCTTCACTCTTCATTTTGCTCAATTTGTCCTTTGTCTTCTTTTTCAGGGAGGTGCGGAGCACAATATCCCCATACTTGTGTCAAGAATCTTCAAAGACCAAACGGGTATGTGCAGTTTTTGTTTCGTTCCCTGACAATTTCTGTTTCCAATGTTTTTTTGACGATCGACTCCCAGTCCGAACCTATGTTTAGACATCGTGTCTATTCCAATACAAGGCCAAAAAATGTAAAAGGTAATATCATACTTTGGTTTTTATCAAAGAAATACAGATTCATGGGCGTAAATACCAAGACAGATACAGTAACTGTTACTGTATCTGTAATTTTCACAGATGACTGTTAAACAGTCATCTGTGAAAATTTCAGTTCCATACGGTGCCCACCTTTTGAAAAAACAGTGAAAAACAGCAACAGTATTTCTTAAGTCTTTTCTCTTTTATTTTTGATCTTTTAAAAGATCAAAAAGATTTTCGGTCGTTGTTTTACTAATTTCTGCATAAGTGCAACATTTCATGTGGAAAAATGTTAATGGTATGTTTCTACCAGCACCATCTTTTTGAACATTTCTGTTTTGGTTTCTTACCAAAGTATGATACTACCTTTAATAAATTTATAATGCACAATTATGTATCGGGATAACGTATGTGGACGAGTCATGATGCTTTATTTATACTGACGATGAAAAGGCGGCGTATAGCAATATGAAATTCTGAGTCACATTGCTTGTTTATCTTATGGACTGTACTGTGGAGAGACCAAATATTTGTCAGTTTGTCATGCGTTAGTTGAACGGACTGGTTTCTGCACTCAGGTATAGGGCTTTTCACACTATCCCAAATCTCGGGGTTGGAACCGGATCGAACCCCAAGATTTTTTTCAACCCTTTTCACACTTGAACATTTTCAACCCCGAGCCAACCCGGGTAGGACGGCCTAGCCGGATTGAAATCAACCCTTGTAGGGAGCAGGGTTTCAATTCTGCTTTTGGGAGGATTTTCACATTCACCAGCCAGCTTGCAACACAGCTGGCTAGCCCATTGTAAACCTGGGGTCTGTGTTCTTCGCATGGATGTCCGATTAGAACCTAGTGTCAGAGGTATTTTCCTGAGAAAAATCAATCAAAACAAGTAACGATACTACATGAAACATGCAAGGATTGTAAGCTTCTACAACGTAATTGTTTTTGCCCTTGGCCCGCAAAGTGACTATTTATATAATGTTTTGCTGGGACCATGAAATATACATTTTATTTCTTTAGGCCTAGATTTCACACTGAATCAGTACAGTGATTGGGTATCATGACATCACACATTGATTAACAATTTAAAGATAGGTTTACATTCGAGATCAAAATAGTGCTGTGTGAAAATGACCACCGACTAGAAATTTTACACTGTCATATTTTAGAAAGTTGCATTTGAATATGTTTACAAAAATCACGCAAGCTGATTTAATTCGCAACTGAACTTCAACACACGAGGGCCTTGAACAAATTCACTTTTAAAAAGAGGTGACCCTTATTTTCGGAACACTTGTCTGTTGCCTTGTGGAGACTGTATGAGCACAATAGGTTGAATATGTCTCCACAGGGAAATTCTAAAGGTGTATAGGTCTCCACAAGGTTTTCACGAAACAGATATTTGGAATTAACTCAACAAGGAGGAATTTCCATCCTCTGATGCCATTCTTATCTTTTCAAAGAGAAGAATTTTGCACAAGGAACGTTTGCTAGAAATTTCAACCCAGGAAAGTGATTCTGGTTCAAATGGGAGCAATTTCAATTCTGCTCTTCGGAGAATGTTCATTAGTACACAAGAACAAAGCCATGTCTCCACAAGGATACAAATTCCAGTACAAGAACATATGTAGGCCCTATGTGGGTTTTCTTGAATGTGTGAACAATTGAATTTGATAAAATTCTTACAGGCCAATTTTTAATGCTAAGCATTTAAAAGCTATATCAAAAATAAATTCCTTTTCCCTCCACAATCCGACAAGGTCAATCCTATTTTAATTCATGTATTACCTTTTAAATACATTTTTAAGCCGGTACTTTATTTCCAATGAAGGCCATTTTTTTGTCTAATTCATCCTTTCTATGGTGGCTGCCATTCATTGACTTTTTTCATCTGAGCGTCTGCTGTGGCTGCAGCCGTAGCTGGACTTGACCTAAGCACTAAAATATTGATTGTCAGTTGAGTTGTCAGTATCACCATGGTAATTTGTATTGCGACATCACGCTTTGCTGTATAACAAGTGCGATTTGTGAAATCGACCCCCCCTTGTTTGGCATATCAGTTAGTCACTCTCATCAAAAGTGAAACGGTTTTGAAGTCTGGCCTTGGCTCAAGTGTCAGTCATGGAGGTGTATGGACAGCACTGACCCAAGGAGAGGGGGGGGGGGGGTGGTTACCGTCCAGTTGGTTTTGGTCAAAGAAATGCAGATTCGTGGGCAATAATACAAAGAAAGATACAGTAACAATCACCTGTGAAATTTCCAGTCCCATATTCTTGAGAAAACAGTGAAAAACGGCCACTGTATTTCTAAAATCTGGGTTCGTTACTGTCCAGTTTGTTTTGGTCAAGAAATGCAGATTCATGGGCAAAAACACAAAGTAACAGTCACCTGTGAAATTTCCAGTCCCATATTCTTGAGAAAACAGTGAAAAACGCCCACTGTATTTTTCTAAAATCTATTCACCGTTACATGTACACAAATATGTATTTTTGATTTTTTTTTTTAAGATCAAAATTGTTTTTTGGTTTTTGTTTGTTTACTATTTTCTTGATGAATACAGCATTTCAGGCAGAAACATTTTAACAATAGGCCGATGTTTCTACCATCACCATTTTCATACCCTGTAAAGTTATCTCATAGGTAAATCTGTGAAGATTTCTGTTTCGGTATGCTACCAAAGTATATGATAGTACCTTTAAATATGAATCCCCATTCAAATCTATTTTTACGTCAGTTGTAAAATTTAATAAAAGCTTCTCAGACAATTAAGATGCATCTTGTAGAGTACCGTGAGAGTAATTCGTTTGTGCTTCGAGATGAATCTACCTTCACAAAGCATGAGGGTAATCATGCATGTCGAAACGGTTGTCCCTCCCCCACATATGAAAAAAATAGCCAATGAATCAGTAATGATGAAGATTCTGCCATATAAGAGCTCCGTTGTTTCCTTTGACATGTTTGAGAATAGTCACCAGGGTCCAATTTCATAGAGCTAGCTGCTTAAGCACCAAAATTTGCTTCAGCACCAAAAACCTTGCTATTATTAAATAAAATCAGTATGCCAGCGAATAACTCCATGTGAATCTTATGCTCGGCAAACAATGGCCGGATACAAGTCAAAAGCAGTAAACATCACATGAAAAATCCTGTGTGATCACGGAAGACTTTTCATGCTTAAGCAAATAAACAGCTCTATGAAATGGGCCCTCAGGAGTATACGCACGCATATGTACGGGAGTATTAATACTTGTAAGTCGGTCCTCCGGTCCTCCGTGTCCCCTAAGAAGATATAAACTTAGCTGTAATCCTACTTTGCGGAATAAGAAAGCAAAAATAGTCCCCGGCGATCTGTTTTTTTTTTAATGTTTTCGTTGGATTGTTCCCCCTCCCTCCAGAAACCATTTCACAAATTAGGACTGATGTAAGCTTAGGGCCGGAATCCGCTTGGATGTGTACATAAGATTGGCACATCTCCCCCCCCCCCCCTTCCATCTCCCCCCTCCCCCCTCCCCATTACAGATTAGTTTAAAGGGAGCATATAGGATTTGCAAGGCCTCCGCTTACGAACTGTTGAGTCCATTTTCTGTCTCAAACTCAATAATTCATTTTTGGAGGCCTTGCAAATCCTATATGCTCCCTTTAAAGTACGGTACTATAAATACAATAACGACAAACCGCTTTTATACAGTGTGTCCCCCAAAAAATGATACCCATTTTTCAAAAGATTATGGAAAGAAATTGTATGTTTTCAGCTATTTTATTTTTAATTTATTGCATTCAGTATCTCACTGGGTGAATTTTGACAAAATTTTAATGCAATCCATTCCTGCATCACCGAGCAATTACTGATTGTCTTGAAAAGCCCATTCAGTACATGTAGTGGTGATCTGTGTGTAGTGAATGTTGGCGGCCACGTCGAGGGGTGATTTACAGGTCACAGCAAAGAATGTTAAGATGACCGCCATTGTCACTCACTTGAAAATGGACTTTTCCAGACAATCAGTAATTGCTCGGTGATGCATGAATGGGTTGCATTGAAATTTGGTCATAACGTGGCCTGGGAGATATTTAATGCAATACATGTAGACTAAAAATCAAATAGCTGAATACGTACAATTTCTTTGAGCTCACAGGTTTATTATTTCCTGTGCATGTTTGATCAGACAAAGTATGAGTGCTGTCCTGTGACTTTTACCAATCATGTATTGTACCTTTAAGTACCAAAATCCTTGCAAACAAAACCCAGTATGCCAGCCCAAACTCCTTATGATTGTTATGCTCAGAAAACAAATGGCCGAATACAAGTCAAAAGCAGTAAACATCACGTGAACATTTGGTTGGTAATCCTGTTTGATGAAGGAAGACTTTTCATGCTTAAGCAAATTTTGTGATTAAGCTGCTATGAAATTGGCCCCTGTTTTCATACATTATTTTAGCAGGTGAATGGGTGCTTTGTTTTCTATTGTTTTGTGTTTTCTTTTGTTGCGCGTGTAATTGAAATCTTCAAGGAACTGAATCCTCTTTGCCTTCAAAGGGTTTTAAATTCTCCCGGCATTTTTCCCCACTGACAGAAATCTCATCGAGGACTTAAAGGTACTATCATACTTTGGTAAGACACCAAAACAGAAATGTTCACAGATTTACGTATAACTATCAGGGTATGAAGATGGTGATGGAAGAATCATACTGTTAAAATTGTTACGCCTGAAATGGTGTATTTATCCAGAAATTAGTAAAACAACGACTGAAATCTTTAAAAAAAAATAATAAAAGAGAAAAAATAAAAGAGAAAAGACTTAAGAAATACTGTGGCCGTTTTTCACTGTTTTCTCAAAAAGAGGGCACCGTACAGGACTGAAATTTTCACAGATGACTGTTACTGTATCTGTCTTGATATTTTAGCCCATGAATCTGTATTTCTTTGATAAAAACCAAAGTATGATACTATCTTTAAGGTCAATATCTTAGGGAGTAAATTAAATTCACAATGCTTCTTTCTTGTAGGCTCTCCGACATAACAAAAGAAATCCACTTAGTGATGCTGTCTGCCCATGACAAATCAAATGAATGAAAAGAGATATGAATTGTACAATGCTTTTCATTTTTATCGTCAGTCGTTCCGAAATTTATGCACATTCAGAAGAAGTTGAAATTGCACGCAAATTGCAAAATGAAAATTTATAAATTTATAAATTGCATGTAAAATAGAAATGATAAAGCCTGGTGTACCATCACTAATATGCAAAGGTCGTGTTTGTTTAGCGAACCACGGGGCAGCCCTGACCTGGGAAGGGTTGTGTATACTGCGCAAAATAAGTGAGATTTGGGACGAGTTTGACTAAGAGTCGACCCGGGTAAACAAAACAAACGCGCCAAAACATGGTTAATTTAGATTTGAAGTTGTTGGTAGGACAGAGGAGAAAAAATGACTGGATATTTTAAAATTGAGAAGACCAAATGTTTTGTGGATTGGTCTGCGGAAACACCATGTAAATTCTATATCGTTCGCACTTCTATATCGTTCGCACTACTATATCGTTCGCACTTCTCGCAATTATCGTGCGAACGATATAGAAGTGCGAAAGTACGAACGATTATTACATGGTGTTTCCGCAAACCGATCCACATACCAATTGTCACCATCAATACCAAATGTGTTTTATATCTATTTTTATATCATAATTAATTCATTATTCAATCTGTTTCATGCTATTTTATTACATGTAAAGTCATGGATTGTGTGAAGGCCGGGCAGGTTTCTTGTTAGTAGAAATGTATGTTACATGTATGTTGAACTGCCTTCAAAATTTTAGTGCAGTTTTGCCATGTTTTGAAGTAACCAGGCAGCAAGCTGTGCTTTCCGAATTTCCTAAATGACTGATTCGGTTGGGGTCCAATTAAGAGGTTCTCGTCGGTGCTGTTATGAAAAAAAAGGGTGCAGAAACTCTTTGCATTCTTCTCTTTCATTCACATGTATGTTGAAATGTACCTTCTGACCGAATTTGAAGCTTAAAAATGCAGTATAGTGAGATAAGTAACAGTGTCTTTCATGGAGTAAGTTGTGATACATTGTCTTGATATGTTAAAGGTAGTATCATACTTTGGTTTTTTTGTCAAAGAAGTACAGATTCATGGGCAAAAATATCAAGGAAGATACAGCCACAGTCATCTGTGAAAATTTCAGTCCCGACCCATACGGTGCCTACTTTTTGAGAAAATCGTGAAAAACGCCCACAGTATTTCTCAAGACTTTTCTCTTTTATTTTTGATCTTTTAAAAGATCAAAAAGATTTTCAGTCGTTGTTTTACTAATTTCTGGATAAATACACCATTTCAGGCGGAAAAATGTTAACGGTATGTTTCTACCACCGCTATCTTCATACCCTATAAGTTATACGTACATCTGTGAACATTTCTGTTTTGGCTTCTTACCAAAGTATGATACTACCTTTAAGTAGAATGATACAAACTTCCTTCCTCCATGAACATACTACTTATGTATACAGGCTTAGCCACATGCAACATTGGATCAGCTGATTGTCTTTGTTTTTCTGATCACGTTCATGCCAAAATAGAAAAACACGGTACAAAATCTTGGAAAGATTGGAATTTCTTTGTTTGAGTTGCATGCCTATATCAGAAACTGGTCTGAAAGGCAGAGAACAGGATTGGTAACAAACAGAAAACAACCCAAAACAGACATGTTCACAGATTTACGTATAACTTTCAGGGTATGAAGATGGTACTGGCAGAAACATACCGTTAAAATATTTCCTCCTGAAATGCTGTATTTATCTAGAAATTAGTCAATTAAAGACTGAAAACTGTTTTAATCTCGGGGTAAGATCAAAACTATTCTTTATGTTTTACAAGGCAAAATGAGTCTATAAGTGTTACCTTCCTGTACATGTAACTCAGATATGTCTGATTGAGCTCAAATTTTCACAGGTTTATCATTTCATGCTGGATCAGACAAAGTGTGAGTGCTGTTCTGTGACCTTTACCAATCATGTATTATACCTTTAATAAAATGCATTTTGCCAATATGAATTTAACCACTAGCAATAAGTGACCAGCGGTCAATTTCTCAAAGCACTAAGATTGATTTGACGTGAGAATCGATACAAATTGCTAACGCAAAGTGTGAGGTCACAGTGCCAATCACCATAGTGATATTAACAATAGAAAGTTGAGATAAATTGATTGTACGGTGTTTAGTGTGAAATCCAGCCCATTGAGGTCGGCCCTTTAGATCCTGCCATTTTTAAAGGGAGCATATAGGATTTGCAAGGCCTCCAAACAAATTTTATTGAGTTTGAGACAGAAAATGGACTCAACAGTTCCTAAACAGTGCAAACAGTCACCATGGGAAATCTTGGTTCATCAGATGCTGGGTTTTTCAAGCAAATCAAGATTTAGTGTCCTTTCCAAAGATATGTCCGAACGATTTTTGGAACAAACATAAAGTTAACTAGACATTGTGGTTGTGGGAACAACCACTAGGTGTTCGGGGTCTCATTTCGTACTGGAACTGTTGTTATGAGAATGTTTGATGGAACGCATGTATGGCATATTGAAATACACTTAAACTGTGTGACTGAGCAAATACTGATCATGCAGATTGCACAGTGTATTCGTACAAGTACACTGACTGATAGCGTATAGAAAATCGTGTCACCTTTAAAAAATGTAAAATTGTCAGGGCGATAACTTCCGTTAAATTAATCGCAAACAACTGAAAATTTGCAGAAATTATCAAATGCGTACGATGTAAACAATTTGCAATTTGCACTGATGTATGTCATGTAGTTACCGAATAAACAGTATTTGAATAATTACATCATGTTTCCTTTAAAAACGCATAACTTCCGGTTGAATGACGTCACAGATTTTAAACTTCACACGTATGTCGAGTTGCATCAATGCTTCACACTCACCAAATTTGGCGGGAATCCGTTGTTTACTTTTGGATTACGTAATCACTGTATATCTTTAATCCACCATAGAGGGCGCTATACAGCCCGTATGACGTAATCGTTTATATTTTCTGAAAGCTTAAGACCTACTCTATCTTTTACCCCGCGAGGTTTTATGTGCCCAAATCCTTCCGTTTTCGAGTTATTTTGAGTCAAATTTCAACTTCCGGTAACACCGGAAGTGAAGGTCATTTATACACATTATTGAATATATTAATTGTTGAGATTCATGTGGTGAGTAACATATGTCAATATCAAAATCGTAGGTCATGTGGTTCTCAAGTTATAAAGCACCAAAGTTTTTCCTAAAAACGCGCGTAATTTGATACCTGATGACGTCATCATGACGTCAATCTTCTAGGCACAACTTGGCATCACTACCGAAGTTCCCACCAAGTTTCAGGTCAATATCTTGTACCTGTCACCAAGAAGTCCTGCTGACAAGTTTGAGCGGAAGGAGAAAAAAAAAAAAAAAAAAAAAAAAAAAAAAAAAAACTCGAACAATAACAATAGGTGTTCGGCTTGAACCCGAACACCTAACTATTCGTCATGTTTTATAAGCAAAATCGAGTCGGGTTTCCGCTATTTTCTCGTGACTCAGATGTCTGATTGAGCTCAAATTTTCACAGGTTTATTATTTCATGTACATGTTTGATCAGACAAAGTGTGAGGGCTGTCCTGTGACCTTTACCAATCATGTATTGTACCTTTAACTCGCATGCAGTAAAAAGGTCTTGGACGTCACTGAAGTGTGTAATATTGTATTGTGACAGTCCAAGGACTATACTGTGAATTGAATTGGTCAAGAGTTCCCATTCACTTGTGTAACATTGTCTTTAAGGGCCTGCGTAGCAAATCAAAATTAGAGTTGGGGACTCCGATCTCGGGACTTAGGGCCTGTACGAAATGAGGCTTAAGGCTAGGCTTGGGATTGATTTTGCTACTGCAATTTTGTGTCCTACATGAAATGAAGTGTTTGAGATACATGGCAAAAGCTGGAGCCTTTCTTCAGCTTTGTCGTAAATGTGGCCCATTCTCTTCATTTCGTTTTGTGGGCCTAAAATGGCGGTAGCGAGATATTAGTCCCAAGCCCACATGCATTGATAACCTAAAGCCAGGGGCCTTTCTTAAAGCTCGGCTCCAGCTCAGTCTTTGTATTAAACCCATATATATGCTGAAAATGTAGGTTGTGGCTTTTCATTGAAGCTGAAGCTCTGTTTTCCTTTTCAAATCAGAGAATCTATCCGAACTCTATTTTGATACCTGTAATTTGAAATGGAGCTGGAGCCTGAGCCGGAGTCAAGCTTTGATGAAAGCTCAGGTTTTGTAAAGGCCCTTTATTATTTTGCCCACTAGGTTTTACAAATTAAGGTAAATCCACGTGGCAAAACTTGCTCAAAGTCGCTCAAAGTTTGGCCCCAAATGGTCAAGTTTTCACCAGTTTGCCGTTCTGCCAGCTCAGTAAAAGTTTTTTTGGGGCAACCAATGCACATTAATTCTTGAATGTTTATTCCACTGCTGACAAAAAGTAATTCTCTTTCGAGAAGACAAAATAATTAACCACTAGTCAATATTTTGTAAATAAAAGAAAGGTCTATACATATACAAGATATGTTTGTGTATATATGCTATTGTGTTGTGGGTGACATTATGTCATAGGCTTACAGCCCGACACTAAACAAAAACAAAATACCGTATTATTCAAACGAAAGCAAAGGAGAAGTCATAGACGCTATACGCACACATACCACGTCGGAAATTATCCGCACGCAGAGCGGAGCGCAGCCGGCGTGCGGCAAATCGGGGTGATATTGCGGTCACATCGGTTGGGTCGCATGCCTTCTGTCTGATATCATTAACAAGAGAAGGCAATGACATGCTTGTTGCCATGATCATGGAGAGAAAAAAATTTTCCCCTTTTTTTTTTAAAGGTACTATCATACTTTGGTAGGAAACCAAAATAAAAATGTTCACAGATTTTAATGTGTACTGCAGGGATGAGATTTTTTTTGGATTTCAGATTTTTTTTTCTCACAGGCTGTGTACAAAAGTATAGCGGATTTTCAGATTTCAGACTTTTTATGCTCTCTGTCATCTGTTTTCTGACATTTTTATCATTGATAAATCTCATCCGTGGTACTGTACATCTGTATAACTTTCAGGGTATGGAGATGGTGCTGGTGGAAACATACCGTAATTATGTTTCCGTCTGATATGCTGTATTTATCCAGAAATGAGTTGTAAAACAAAATACGGAAAATAGTTTTGATCTCCGAGATCAAAACCTTACAATTACAATAACCTTACAATTTCGCGTAACAACTGCAATGTTTTTCGCTGTTTTCTACTGTTTCCAATGATCAGTTGAGATGACAGTTTCACAGGTTGGTTTTTATTCCATGACAAATCAAATTATAAACAGACTGCAGCTGTTCTATCAACTTTTATACCAAAGTACATGAAGTATGGTAGTACAGTAGAACACCAGTATAAGGAACATGGCGGGATGCACAGAAATTGCCCGTTATGATAGTGGTTGTTTATTATAATGAATTAAAGAACCATATTTTGTATGTACTGTACACAAAAATGGGAGTCAGGTCATCATGCAAGGCTTGAATTTAACGGACGCCACTTAGGCCATGGCCTTCGTTTCCCTGGTTCTTGGCCTTGGTGCCCCCTTCAAATGTTTCCACAGACATTATGATTTTCCAATGGAAGTGCCCCTTGCAATGGAAAAGTGGCCTAGCTTGCCCCTTTTCAGAACCAAATTCAAGACCTGTAGCGGTGTTCGTTATAGCGGCATTCCACTGTACCTTTAACTGCGAAATAAAATTAAGGAAAAGAAGAATGGGGAAGAAAGATATATACACGGCGGCAGCTCGGGGCCTGTGATGTGGTGAAACACATCCTGTGACGAGAAGTTGTCATGCTGTGCGTCTGGGAGGGGGGTCTTACACCTGGAGAAAGGTGGTGATGTATCATGGATGATGTTGATGAACTTGTTGGTCGTTCGCCAGGCCGTATTGATAAAGGTTACCTAAAATCATAACTCATATGAAGTTAAAGGTAGGATCATACTTTGGTAAGAAGCCAAAACAGAAATTTTCACAGATTTACGTATAACTTACGGGGTATGCAGATGGTGGTGGTAGAAACATACCGTTAAATTTTTCCGCCTGAAATGGTGTATTTATCCAGAAATTAGTAAAACAACAACCGGAAATCTTTTTGTTTTTGATCTTTTAAAAGATCAAAAATAAAAGAGAAAAGACTTAGAAATACTGTGGCCATTTTTCACTGTTTTCTCAAAAAGTCTAGCCCAAGCATGCTTAAATTCTAAATGGTGATAGCCAAGACATGGATGTATCACATACCCGAATCCTGAAGTGATAAACAGTTTAATTTTAACAAAATGGGTCTCGACACAGTGTTGCGTTTTTTTCTGGGACACCCTGTATATATCCTATTAGGATATTGCATTATGATAATAGCTTTAATTATGAATTGGCCGTACAAAGACAGTCCCCTAACCGGCTCAATGAAAATCCGAGATGTACTGACATGTGTACGTATTATTTTGCGTGAAGGTACAAAACTGTCCCCCCCCTCCCTCCCCGGTTGCAAAGCCCCGCCCCAATTTCCCCTTCCCACTATCCCCTCCCACATTGTGTTTCCTGCAAGTCTTCGTTTTAATCACAGCTGACCTTGTCCGCGCTTCTCCTATTATTAAGTATCCCATTTGCTAAAAAACCTTATTTTGACTGTCCGTTGGTTTTATTTACCGAACCGGAGCCTTATATTATTGTGACCCTGGATCTTGCTTTTACCAAGTCTATTTTTTATTTTTTTGTTCCTTTTTCAATGTTTTTTTTCGCGTTAAGAATTCTTGCTCATGGTTGTTTGGAGTATATATACTACATTGTTATTGCTGCCGCTTGCCTTGTGTAAGAGGAACAAGCTTACAGGGTTGCCGACAAGAAAATAAACGAGATGGGGAGGTTCAGAGACGCAGAGACTGGTTCCTGGCATTCGCTTATATATCCGCCTCTTTGTTTATCTGTCCCTATTTTTGACCGTGCAGTCCAGGAACAAGACTTTGATGTCTTCACAATGGAGTATAGACCCTTCTTTTGTTAACAAACACTGACATGCTGGTTGGCAATACTTCGTATGGGCGGCCAAAATGTTGCAAATCATTTCGTCTTCTTGACAGACGGCATGACCACATTCAACATAATTTACAAACTTTGTATAGCTGTACAAATTCATACCATCATTGCTTGTGTTGTTTCCATTACATTCAGCAATATCTTAATTTAACTGCAATATCTTGCAATGTTTATGAAACGTTGTGTTCAAATTGTGGTTATTTTTTTATGCCCGGCTTTGATGGCTCGCCATAGTTTCCGCCATCTTTGTTGGTAAAAACTTGGGCTGTGACGTTGCAAAAGAAAGGTTGATATACTGACTTTGACCGGTAGTCTATTGGTTGTTTGGAATCATGTGACCGATATTTCCACCATCTTAATTTGTTGGTAAAAACTCGGGCTGTGACGTTGCAAAAGAAAGGTCGATATACTGACTCTGACCGGTAGTTGATTGGTTGTTTTGATTCATGTGACCGATATTAGAGTATAAAACGGCTGAAGACATTTCAATGCAAATATTTTTTTTGAAACCATAAATAAACTCCTGATGAGGACTAGAGCAAGCTAGTCCAAACGTTGAGACCTTAAGAGAAGTGCGAATGAAATAAAAGTGTGAAAGTACAAACGATTCTTACATGATGTTTCCGCAAACTGATCCACGTATCAATTGTCACCATACATGCAAAGCCTCAAATCTTAAAAAAAATAAACTGCTGTAAATTGTGGTCTTTTCTAAACCTTGGCTCCGGCTCCGGCTCTGGCTTTATGTCTGTCATCCAATCAATTTTTATCATTCTTTTATTTATATGAATATTGACCTTCATGTTTCTGTTTGACCTTTGCCCTCTAGCTGACCAGAATGGCGGTCTGTACGTTGGAGATGCGATCTTAAAGGTTCGTGCTTTGTACATTCTATTAATTTCCAAAGCATAAGGCACTTGCCTCTCACCAATGTGGCCCGGGTTCGATACCGGCTTGGGTCATAATGTAAGTAGAGTTGTGTGTTGGTTCTCCCCTATGCTACGAGGGTTTTTTTCCCTCCACAAAAATCGAACAATTTTTTTATCTCAGACTGTGCTCCGTGATCATATATGGGTTGATATGGCTGGCGGCCAAAAAGCGCTCATGCATGCCGACAACTCGATCTCTATTTAGCCACATCCTTCGCAATTCAGCACCCCAGCTGCGAGTAAGGATGATTAGCCTCCCAAATTATTAAATTATTATTAAAGGTCATCTTTTTATATTAAAGGAAAATAAAGAGAGGGAAATAAAATGAAAAAAAAAAAGCGGGCATCATATTTCTAATATTCTCACATATCAGTGGGCTTCGTCGCCACATTTGGTTTTTCCCGGCCCATCAAACAGTCACCCTACTCGGCTTCTCAGCTTGTGGTCGTCACGGTGATAACTCAAGGATGGATAATATAGAATATATATATAGAATATTAGCTGGGCGTGTATCGATGCTTGAACCTTAGCTGCTGAAGTTCAAGTATTTGAAAGTTGTCCCGAGGGAGTCGTCGCTATAAAGCCGATTCTGTTCTCTGCGCTCACTCACCTAAACCTACTCGACCAAACCTATAGATCCTGTTTCAGATCATAATCCCAGATATTCTACCCAGAAATCAATTTATACCATTATTATTACAGGCACGATGTGACACTTTTGTGAGGCAGAAATTAGACCTGTCTCCAAAAAAAAAAAGTTTACCCATATCTTCTATTAAATTTTCATTTTCTTTCACAGAAGTGCCCTTTAAAGGTAGTATCATACTTTGGTTTTTGTCAAAGAAGTACAGATTCATGGGCAAAAATATCAAGGAAGATACATTCGCAGTCATCTGTGAAAATTTCAGTCCCATACGGTGTCCACCTTTTGAGAAAACCCTGAAAAACGGCCACATTATTTCTTCAGTCTTTTCTCTTTTATTTTTGATCTTTTAAAAGATCAAAAAGATTTTCGGTCGTTGTTTGACTAATTTCTGGATAAATACACCATTTCAGGAGGAACAATTTTAACGGTAGGTTTCTACTAGCATCATCTTCATACCCTGTAAGTTATACGTAAATCTGTGAACATTTCTGTTTTGGTCTCTTACCAAAGTATGATACTACCTTTAACTGAGCCCCTGTGTGAACACTGTTATTTGCCTTTGAAAACACAGTAGACATGTTTTGAAATTAGGCAGAGAAACTTGATTCCTTTTCCGGCCTAGCCATTGGAAAGCCCGGCCAGACCCGGGCCTTCAG
The DNA here is from genome assembly GCA_963971285.1 of Astropecten irregularis. Lineage (NCBI taxonomy): Eukaryota > Metazoa > Echinodermata > Asteroidea > Paxillosida > Astropectinidae > Astropecten > Astropecten irregularis. The sequence continues at coordinate 4,042,354 of OZ020259.1, forward strand.
GCCTGAAAGCCTGCTTTTACTTGATAGCTCTGAATTTCAGATTACAATAGAGCTGCTTGAAAATGATCAAAGCCAGGCCCTAGGATGGCCAACCCAGACTGAAGACCTGCCTACGTCAAGTCTAACATGTGCCTATTGTTCAGCTTCAAATGGATGCAGTTTTAAATCTGCCCATGGCTGAAGTTTGATCGCAGAAGCCGCAGAGCCCAGAAGAAAAGCGCAGGCCTGGCTTTTCAGTGGCTTGGGCTGACAAGCACTAAAGCTTTCTCTGAATGAAGTGGCCGCTGGCTTACCGTTACTTTTATTTTTTACGTTTTCAACTTTCCTTCAGGTAAACGGGATGACCATTGAAAGAGCGACCCACGACGAAGCGGTGAGTGACATTTCCAATTTCAAGACCTGGAGGGAAAAGCTGCAATCTTTGATGTCATTTTCTTTGAGCTTTGATGTTGAGGCATTGCTTTCCTTGTGGTTATTTGATGAGCGAAAAAGCCTTTATTTTTGTCCTGTTTTTTTTTCTTTTTAGTTTTTCTTCTTCTTCTTCTTCTGCTTCTTTAATTGAAATCAGTGCACCGTTATAATTCAGCATTTGTTTGTCTTTGACGTTAGGTTGCGGCGTTGAAGAACGCGGGCACCGAGGTCATCTTGACGGTGCGACATTTTAGAGCAGCAACACCGTACCTCAAGCAAGCAGGTATGAAGCCACCTCCCCCCTCCCCCTGTTTTATGCCCCTTCCTAAAGGTACTATCATACTTTGGTAGCATACCGAAACAGAAATCTTCACAGATTTACCTATCACTTACAGCGTATAAAGATGGAGATGGTAGAAACATACCGTTAAAATTGTTCTGCCGGAAATGCTGAATTTATCCAGAAAAGAGTAAAACCTGTGACCAAAATTGATTTTTGATCTTTTAAAGATTAAAAATAAAAGAGGAAAGATTAAAGAAATACTATAGCCGTTTTTCACTGTTTTCTCAGAAAGTGGGTATCGTATTGGACTGAAAATTTTCACAGATGACTGTTACTGTATCTTCCTTGATATTTTTGCCCAAGATTCTGTATTTCTTTGACAAAAACCAAAGTATGAAGTATACCATCTGTGTGCAACTTTATGACATTTATTTTGTTCTCGTTTGTTTTTCTGTTTGCCATTTCAGCCAAACTTGCTGACGACAAACTGGAGGCCCAACAGTCCAACTCGACGCAAAACCACGACGAGAATTGGCAGGTAATAGCTCCCGGGAGAATGGGAGTCTTTGGAATATCGGTCTTCAAGTCAACAGCGCACGCGCTCGCACATGCTCACAATTGCGCGCACATGCTCAGAGATAGCAAAAAGAGACTTCAGTCGACATTTCAAAAGTCTCCCATTGGACCTCAATCTGTCGGCCATTACGTGTATAAAATAGAAGATTGTTGAAAATGTCAATTCCCTGCTTACGAGATCGTATATCAGGGATGAGCGAGGAATTTTCAGTGTGCATTACATACTTTGCTGGAGGCCCAACAGTCCAACTCAACGCAAAACCACGACGAGAATTGGCAGGTAATAGCTCCCGGGAGAATGGGAGTCTTTGGAATATCGGTCTTCAAGTCAACAGTGCACGCACGCACACAACAACACGGGCATGCTTACAATTGCGCGCACATGCTCAAAGATAGCAAAAAGAGACTTCAGTTAACGTCTCAAAAGTCTCCCATTGGACCTCAATCTGTAGGCCATTACGTGTAAATATGGGATTGTTGAAAATGTTGATTCCCTGCTTACGAGGCCATATATCAGGGTTGAGCGAGGAATTTTCAGTGTGCATTACATGCTTAACTTTTCAATGACTTGGCCCGACCGGTGTTTTAAAGGTATATTTAATACATGATTGGTAAAGGTCACAGGACAGCACTCACACTTTGTCTGATCAAACATGTACATGAACTAATAAACCTGTGACAATTTAAGCTCAATCGGGTATCTGAGTCACGAGAAAATAGCGAATACCCGGAGTCAGTTTTTCTTGCAAAACATAAAGAATGGTTTTGGGGTCACCACCAACGTAGGGCTGGATGGCTCAGTTGATAGAGCGACTGTACGGTATTCAGGAGGTCGCCGGTTCGAATCCCGCTCCAGTTAATTTTTCTTTGTTCACTTTTCAATGACTTTTCTTGATTTTGTTTTGATACTTTTGGGGAAAAAGACAAGAAACAGCAGCCTGAACCAGCAGCAAGAGGCCAACTCCAAGCAGCCCAAACCAGAGAAACGATGGGTAGATCTGCTATCCATTCCCCTCCTCATGGCCCGGGTGTCTCGCTATTCACCAGGGACGGATAAGCTCAGGTAAGAGAAGAACCATTCGAAGACCACATTAGGCCTAACGTAAGGTGACCAGAAGTCCCCGATTTCCGGGGACAGTCCCCGATTTGACAGTGCCGTCCCCGATGAAAAATTTTCCCTGAAAATGTCCCCGATTTGACGAAATGCCCCCGGAAATTCTAATTGTCCTAAAAAAACCAAAAACTTAACACAAATGCTGTGCTGAAGAAGATCCATTCTTTATGCGAAGACAATTAACCGCCTAAGACATGTATTATGTAACCCACTCATGTCAACTGGACAGGATGTCCATAGATGCCACCATTTTGCAAGTATAGGCACCATCTGGATCCAATTTTTTTCTCAAAATTATACCCCTCCCCCAGAACACGGATCACTGTCCCCGGATCACCGATTGTAAAAATGACGTCATCACGTCGCAGTCCACTATGTGAACACTGAACACGTCATTCGGAAACCCCCTAGTGATCATTCTAATATCAGAATATGTTGTCCGTTTTTATTTAATTTTTTCGTTTTTTGGTTGTCTTATCCTTGACAGGACAAATTCCTTTGAGCTGGTTGGCATGGACGGCATGTCATCGGGAATCCTCGTCTGTCATAACGTCTCGGAGCTCAAAGATTGGCTGAAGTGCATCTCAGCAAACATCGCAACCTTGAACGCGCAATCTGTAAGCAGTTGCAGAGACCTGGGGCCAATTTCATAAAACTGTTAAGCACAAAAATTTGCTTAGCACAAAAATGTCTCGCCCAATAAAACAAAGCCAACATTGAAAATTTCATTTGATATTCATGGTCAGCGAACAACAGCCGAAGAACAATCACAAGTGAAACACAACACTTGGAAATTTGGTTGTTAATCGTGTTTTTATTAAGACAGAAATGTCATTCTTAGCCAATTTTTGTGCTTAACAGTTTTATGAAATTGGCCCCAGTCAAGGCTCAATTTCATGGAATCTGTTACCGTTAGCAAAAAAATTACTTTCACTTACGATAGCATTTTTTTTTTTTCTTACGGTTAGTGTATTTCATGGGAGAGCTGTCTTTCTCGCTGCGATATTAATAATGACTTTCTAAAGAATGAATATATGACGGAGTGTTAGTAGAAAATAATCAGGGAGTCAGGTTGGCGTAGCGGTTCTTTCCTCGCCTTTCACCTCTGCGGATCGGGTTCAAGTCCTGAAACTCTGAGCATAAAACGCTTCAGGTCATAATTTTGGTTGATGAGCAGTTTGCAACAGTTTATTACTTATACATGTAGGCCTATTAAATGTATTAACTACAAAACTTTGAGCTTAATACACGTCAGGTCATTACTTTAGTTTATGAGCACTTTGTAGCACTTTGTAGCAGCATTTTACTTGTATTAGCACTGATCTTACTCTCTACACTGTACTTTTCTTTCCCCTTCTTGTTTTGGAATCGGAAAAACCCCTGTCGTCATTTTGGCTCGTCCCAGATGAAGATCTCCAATAACCTCCTACCTCCATCAGAGCAGATTCTGCACATGGGCTGGATAGGAGAGAGATTACCCACTGCCATGCAGGCCCACTCATGGAAACCCAAATTCCTGACCATCAAGGGGTCGGACATTATGCTGTTTAACACCCCGCCAGTAAGTTGTTGTTGTTGTTGTTGTTGTTGTTGTTGTATAATAGACTCAAATCCCCCTAATCAATCAGTGGGAGCATACGCCGCAGCAGCGCGTTGCTGCCAGTGTTGGAGTACTCGTACTTGTACTCGTACTCGAGTACATCTTGAGTACAGACAAATACTCGGCCTGTACTCGACTAAAATTACTCAAAAATAAAATGTACTTGGCCCGTACTCGATAAAAAGTACTCTAAAGTAAATGTTCTTGGCGCGTACTCGATTCCATGTACTCAAATTTTGGGAGTACTTGACCATTTAGTACAAATTTCATTTTCGTTACAATTTCACGGCTGATAATGTTGCCAATGGGAGTATGAAGATCATCAGGAGTTTAGTATCAAATGGAGTAAGCAGCACAGTGTCATTTGCAAGAATTGAAACATATCAATTTCTGAGACGAGTGGCACAACATGATCAACATCTAATTATAAACATCTTTGTGAAACAAAATGCATTTTTTTTGCACTGTGCGTTGGTACTGTACTCAGACGTAGACTCGGACTTTGGTACTCGACCTTGAATGTGCTCGTACTCGATACTTAGGACTTGGACTCGACAGCAATGTACTCGGACTCGGCCCAATACTCAGACCTTGAAGTACCCAGAGTACTCTGTACTCAGATCTTAGGACTCTACTCCAACACTGCCACACAATCTGGTTGCCGTATCTACCTTCGAGCAGTACTAATTCGGTCTTCTGATGGCCATCCCCCAGGCAGCCACGCAACCCATCCCATCTCAGCAAAATAACGATCCATTTGACGCAACCACGTGTCATGCGGACGCCCCACCGGGCAAGCCCTACCAGTAGGTTCTCTCAGAGAGAGAATCCACCCAGCAGGGTCACTCGTTGGGAATCTAGCCAGAGCATTTGTTATAGTGATGTTCCACTGTACGGTTTAACATTGATGAAAATGAAACTTTTGATGATTTTGATATTTTCTTTTTCATATTTTTAGGTGAATACTCGAGACTGGGTAAGATGCGAACAGACGTACAAGCTGTATGAAGTTATAACAAGAGTCTATAAGGTGAGGTATATTCTCTGGATTTTGAAATTTTTTAAAACCAAAATTGTGTACGGGAGACTTTGATTTGTGATCTTTATCAATCATGTATCTTTAAAGGTAGTATTATACTTTGGTAAGAAACCAAAACAGAAATGTTCACAGATTTACGTATAACTTACATTGTATGAATATGATGCTGGTAGAAACATACCATTAACATTTTTCCGCCTGAAATGGTGTATTTATCCAGAAATTAATAAAACAACGACCGAAAATCTTTTAAAAGATCAAAAATAAAAGAGAAAAGACTTAAGCAATACTGTGGCAGTTTTTCACTGTTTTCTAAAAAAGTGGGCACCGTATGGGACTGAAATTTTCACAGATGATTGTTACTGTATCTGTCTTGATATTTTTGCCCATGAATCTGTATTTAAACCAAAGTATGATATTTCTTTTAATCATTGATATTAATGATTTTTCATCTGGAAATAGAATTATGCAATTATTGCTCTTCACCGATGTACGAATGGTGAATCTGAGTTTAAAATTCTTTTCGTCGATTTGGTCATAGGATGCGGAGCTGTTGGACGATAGGCCGCACTGCTTTAGTCTGCAAACGGGCGACGCCAGCGACAACCACCATTACTTATGCACTCAGACACGCAGTGAGCTCAACGTTTGGCAGAGCGCCATTCAGCGGGCCACGCACGCTGCCGTCTCTAAACTAGGAGTAAGAATGAACTCCCCAACTCACCCCCCCCCCCACCCCCGCCATACAAATTTGCTTTTAAACTTCCGCTGAGGGACTGTTTGTTTCAGGCACCAGATCAGTGATCCTGCTAATCCAGATCCTATTTTAGCATATCCTGCATGGGATGTGGATCTGCAAGATCCCTGATCGCGTGCCTGAAACAAACAGTCCCTTTAGAAGGGAGAGAATCTTGAGTTCTGGGGCCAATTTCATAAAACTGTTAAGCACAAAAATTTGTTTAGCACAAAAATGTTTCGCCCAATAAAACGAACCGCCATTGAAAATTTCATTTGATATTCATGGTCAGCGAACAACAGCCAAAGAACAATCACAAGTGGTACACAACACGTGGACATTTGGTTGTTAATCCTGTTTTTATTAAGACAGAAATGTCATGCTTAGCAAATTTTTGTGCTTAACAGTTTTATGAAATTGGCTCCAGGCCTTAGACATTTTTCCCATAAAACACTTGTGTCCTTGAGAGAGACACTTTACCATAACATTGCAGCTTTGACTGATGGCAGTTTTATTTGAAATCTGTATTTGTTTTAAAATTTTTCAAAAGAAAGCTTTCAATGAGAACTGAAGAAGTTGACAATTTATATTTGATGTTCTTTTTTTTTTTTGTTCAGACAAAAACGTACGGATGCACTTGGAGGAGAAAGGTGGTTGGTTTGACCTTTGACCTGTCCACCGGTTTCACATTATTTGATGCACAGAATAAGGTAAATATGACGTTGTACCAGTATCTCCATGCTGGTTTTCATGTCTTGTGTTAATGGTACAGTACAGGATTGGTAACATACACAAACAGAAATGTTCACAAATTTACCTATAACTTTCAGCATATGAAGATGGTACTGGTAGAAGCATACCGTTAAGATATTTCCGTCTGAAATGGTGTATTTATCCAGAAATTAGTCAAACAAAGACCGAAAACAGTTTTGATCTCGATGTTTTTATTGAGTTGATTTTTCACAATTTTCTCGTGACTCAGATGTCTGATTGAGCTCAAATTTTCACAGGTTTATAATTTCATGTACATGTTTGATCAGACAAAGTGTGAGTGCTTTTCTGTGACCTTTACCAATCATGTATTTTACCTTAAATGAACTTTAAAATAATATTTTTGAAAACACTTTTGAAAAAGGTACAAACAGTCATTTTGGTCCCTCATGAAATTATTCATCCAGAATTATATTTGTGAATTCTTTGCCATCTGGCAACAAAATATTCAGTAAAATATAATAATTATAATATTTCATTCGTTCCTGAGTTGTGAAAAAATAATATAATAAGTTCTTTTTTCAATTCTTAGCAAGCAGTTATTTGGAGATACAGATTCTCGCAGCTGAAAGGATCGTCGGATGACAATATTTCCACAGTGAGGCTACAATTCCACAATCCCAACTCAGACCAGGTAGAAACGCAGGTTGGTACTAGCCACCGATTTGGGCCACGACACTGTCCGAGATCTTAGGCTTTAGAGGAGCGGCAAGCTATGAATATTAATAGCGTTCCGCACTAATGACGTCACACCACGCGCGACGCGCACACATACTTCCACACATGCTTCCACTCACCACACGTTTGCATGGCCACGTTGCAATGTTTGTCTGAGGTTCGGTGCTATTTTTAGCGCAAGTGCGCAGCGCTATTGAAGAATTTTTTAAAAGAACTAGACATTGTCCAATAAGAATCATTCTGCTCTTTTGACCTCTTGTTGCTTAATATCAGGCAGGAATATTTTAACGATATGTTTCTACCATCACCATCTTTATACCCTTCAAGTTATACGTAAATCTGTGAAGATTTCTGTTTTGATGTAGTGTCAAAGTGCTATCATACTATCTGTAATATCATACTTTGGTTGCATACCGAAACATAAATCTTCACAGATTTACCTATAACTTACAGGGTATAATGATGGTGACGGTAGAAACATACAATTATAGTCTTTCTGCCTGAAATGCTGTATTTATCCAGAAAAGAGTAAAACCAATTGACCAAAGGAAATTTTATCTTCGGAAGATCAAAAATCCTATGACAAGGTTTTAAAATACTGTAATGTGGGCGTTTTTCACTGTGTTCTCAAGAAGTGAGCACCGTATGGGACTGCAATTTTCACAGATGACTGTTACTGTATCTTCCTTTATATTTCTGCCCATGAATCTGTATTTCTTTGACAAAAACCAAAGTATGATATTACCTTTAATACCACTGTCCACTTTTTCGCATTTTCATTCAGGAGTTGGAGTGTCCACACCTACGGAAGCTCTTACACAGCATGCATGCCTTCCTGTCCACAAAGTTAGCCTTAGTGGACCCAACCTTCATGAGGAGTGCAACGTCAATTGCTGGAGAATCCTAACACTGAGGAGGCCGTTATTACGTTTGAACCCTCCCGCCACCACCGCAAGATCCTCTGAGAGCCTCCGAGATCCTCCAAGAACTTCTTAGAACCTCTGAGAACCTCTAAGAACATCCAAGAACCTCTGAGAACCTCTTAGAACATCCAAGAACCTCTGAGAACCTCTTAGAACATCCAAGAACCTCTGAGAACATCCGAGAACCTCAGAGAACCTCTGAGAAAATCTGAGAACCTCTGAGAACATCCGAGAACCTCTGATAACCTCTGAGAACATCAAAGAACCTCCGAGAACCTCTGGGAACCTCTGAGAACATCCGAGAACCTCTTAGAACATCCGAGAACCTCAGAGAACCTCTGAGAAAATCTGAGAACCTCTGAGAACATCCAAGAACCTCTGATAACCTCTGAGAACATCAGAGAACCTCCGAGAACCTCTGAGAACCTCTTAGAACATCCAAGAACCTCTGAGAACATCCGAGAACCTCAGAGAACCTCTGAGAAAATCTGAGAACCTCTGAGAACATCCGAGAACCTCTGATAACCTCTGAGAACATCCAAGAACCTCTGAGAACCTCTGAGAACCTCTGAGAACCTCTGAGAAAATCTGAGAACCTCTGAGAACATCCGAGAACCTCTGATAACCTCTGAGAACATCAGAGAACCTCCGAGAACCTCTGAGAACCTCTTAGAACATCCAAGAACCTCTGAGAACCTCTTAGAACATCCAAGAACCTCTGAGAACATCCGAGAACCTCAGAGAACCTCTGAGAAAATCTGAGAACCTCTGAGAACATCCGAGAACCTCTGATAACCTCTGAGAACATCAGAGAACCTCCGAGAACCTCTGAGAACCTCTTAGAACATCCAAGAACCTCTGAGAACCTCTTAGAACATCCAAGAACCTCTGAGAACATCCGAGAACCTCAGAGAACCTCTGAGAAAATCTGAGAACCTCTGAGAACATCCGAGAACCTCTGATAACCTCTGAGAACATCCGAGAACCTCTGAGAACATCCGAGAACCTCTGAGAACCTCAGAGAACCTCTGAGAACATCCGAGAACCTCTGAGAACTTCAGAGAACCTCTTAGAACCTCCAAGAACCTCTGAGAACCTCTGGGAACCTCTGAGAATCTCAGAGAACCTCCGAGAAGCTCTGAGAACTTCTGAGAACCTCTGCATGTGTGCTTGAACCTAACTGTCCCCTCGAGAGGCTTTTATAGAAAGGCGGCAAGGTTCTTTTCCCCGAAGGCGTCCCCTGGAGGAGTCACCTCTCCCACACAAAGCAGCTTTGACCCTCCATCAGCAACCATTGAATCGGATTTACCTCCTAGATCCTCTTTGTGCCTCCGAGGTTGGAACCTAGCTGGCGATATTAAGGCTGTATTCCTGTATCCTCCCCGGCATGCAGCAGATGTCTACATCTGGAGGCACTCATCTTTGGGCCTCGGTCCAAGTTGGGTCATCAGGGCTTCATAACCTTCTTACTTCATACTCCTGTTTAAACATGAAGGTGCTCGGGCCATCAACCTCTTAGCATGTTGCTCTACTAGCAAATACCGGGAGATTATAGACTCTGGCAGGTTTGGCTTGGCGAGGGTTTCAATGCAAATTAGGAAGGAGATGGAGCTTGGTGGATCAGTTTTTGATAGGGTCTTACGTCGTCCTCTGATGTTTGGGTCTTCAAATTTACAGCTATGATACAGTACTCCCATGCTCCAGGAAATACAGAATTAGCAACGTATGTGTAATAGCATTGAGTAGGTTTGTGATTTTTTATTTTTAGTTGTGAGCGAGTGATGTTCTGAAAGAAACTGGAGAGGCGTTCAGACGTTTCATACAGTATGGTGTGATCATCATCAGGAGAATGCCTCATAGGTACTTTGTATGGGTTGTCATCTTTCTGCACTGTGGCACTGTAGCATCCTCCCAACACAGACCATTGGAGACCAGGAGGGCGGAGCTATCAGTCAGCCAGCCCAGTGAAGCAGACGGCTCGGACTGTGGTCCTATCGTCCTTCAGTGCATCGTACATGGAGTAACTTCTCTACTAACCTCTCGAAGATACCACTAAAAGCCACTTCCGGACACAGTGTCCTATGGACTCAAACCATGCATAAAGCTGGTTTTCGCGATGTGGAAGATTTCTCCGTTTCCTGAAAAGATCAGGCGCGTACGTATTCAATGCATTGTTTACCTCGTCCCAAATTTGAACATCCAAGAGTCCACTTTTCAAACTGAAAGATTTGTATTTCTCATTAAGTGGTGCGACACTTTGACAAATTCAATTTGATGAGTACAGAAGGAGCAGGGATCAGGGTCTCAATTGTTTGGGCGTGGTCACTTGTCTGGGTGTGGTCAGTCATCTGGGTGTGGTCAGTATTCCGGGCATGATCACTTCTCCGGGTATGGTCAGTTGTCTGGGTGTGGTCATTCGTCCGGGCATGATCAGTTGTCTGGGTGTGGTCAGTCGTCCGGGCATGATCAGTTGTACGGGTGTGGTCAGTCATCTGGGTGTGGTCAGTTGTAGGGGTGTGGTCAGTCATCTGGGTGTGGTCAGTCATCCGGGCATGATCAGTTGTCCGGGTATGGTCAGTTGTCCGTGTGTGGTCACAGTTGTTTTGGGTGTGGTCGGTCATCCAGGCATGGAAAATTGTTTGGGCATGGTCAATCGTCTGGCCATGGCCAGTTGTCCGCATGGGGAAAGCAGATCTGAGCATGAACCTGAAACAATTATTATGATAAATACCCAATTGGCTCCCTTTTCCGTTTTGGTTTTTTCCCGGAGTACCGGTATCTTTGTTATTCGATGGAGGGCTGGACAGCTCAGGTGGTGGAGCACTGAGGCTTTAAGTTAAGATGTTGGAGGTTCGATTCCTGTCATTGTCAGTATTTTCCTTGATCTCCTCCCCCCCAAAAAAAAATCAATGCAAGAATTTACCATTAAAAATCTCTGATTTTTTTCCCGAATGGTCATAGAAGTTTGCAGTGGTTGGTTTGGATTTCCTCAAGAGGTCAACATTATCAGTTCGACTCAGAAGGATAAATTTCTCTTTCTCAAGAATAATGCAAAATGTCATAAATCCTAAGATTTGCCAAATAAGGAATTTGACGTGTAACGTGCAATTTCACTATAAATGCACACAATTTTGTACTGATACTGATTTTGTATTGAATCGTTAATTCTTTAGTTTTGCTGGAGTTTTTATCTTCTGAAATTACCTTTGTCTAGTTGATTTTAAAGCATAAATCGTAATATGACAGAAAAACCAGTAATAATCATCAAATAACCACAAGGGAAACTGACTGAATTTTGTAGTCATTGAAAAGTGAACAAAGGAAAATTAACTGGAGTGGGATTTGAACTAGCGATCTCCGGAATACCGTACCGGTGCGCTCTACCAACTCAGCTGTCCAGCCCTGGTGGTGTCCCTAATACTAGTCAATTATTTTTGTTGATCGATGAAATGATCCTTGGGGTATAGCGCTATGTCCGTGGTTTCATGGCTTCTGACTGCTAAACGAATAAAGATAATTGACTATGAGGGACACCACCAACATAGGGCTGGATGGCTCAGTTGGTATAGAGCGCCTGTACGGTATTCAGGACGTCGCTGGTTCAAATCCCACTCCAGTCAATGTTTCTTTCTTTACTTTTCAAAAGCCAGCGCAGTTTTCTTCGGAATGTTTGAAACCTGCTTTATTAAAGACAATGTCTGCAATGAAACTTGACATAGTTTCAGGAGGGGTTCAGGAAAACAGAATCTTTATTTAATTTGAGGTCCAACGGGTGTACTTATGTCAATATACTGATATCAGTTTGGGGGTGGTAGGTATTTTTGGCATATAAGCCGCCCTGTGTTTCGACGTATACGCCGCTGCTTATATTCCGAAAATGACAATATCTGATATGTACTAAAAACAACTTGTGTATAAATAATAATTTATATATTATATAATATTTTTTTTCGGGTAATACATCAATGGTTTTGTAAAGAATAAACTTTGTTGTGTTGTGTTGCTCCAGTAATGAAATAATCATCTTATTTTGTTATCTTGTTATGTAATAATCATCTCATCCGATTTATGTTATAATTGCCCTACTATTGTGTATATTGATTTATCAGTCGTGGTCAAATCATGGTTATGGTTAAGCTGATTCTGGTTCAGCTGGTTATGGTTATGGTTAAACTGGTTATGGTTTAATCAACTGGTTGTATTATAATTACCCTTAAATGGCATGATCATTTGTCACATTTATATAGATTTCTTTGATTTTATATATTAGGCCTATATTTGCTAATTAATCAACGGGTTATTATGTTATCAGCAGACTTTATAATAATCAGCTGGTTATGTAATCACTAACCGGTTGTGGTATAATTTACTAGTTAACCGGTTATTTCATAAATGTGCAAAACACGTGTAACAGTTTAATACTATCATGTATAAATTACGTTTTCTCCTATACAGTGTATAGAACCAGAAATTCTTCATTCTTTTAATGGGTTCTTAATGGTGTGACGTGGGTCTTCTGATTTTGAGTAACTTTCCCATGTGTATTAATCTTTCCATAACCTTTCCGTGTTGTTGTTTTTTTGGTCATATTTTAGTGATGGCACATGAAATACTAAGGTTGTGGTGCTTAACCAAATTTATACATTTTGATGTTTTCATGAGAAAACTAGAGTATAAAAACTAGAGTAAAAAGTTCAGCAATACAAATTGAAAATTTAAATGCAGTTAATTTCTACTCGTATTAAATTTCTTTGTATTTTCACGCTTATTTTAACTCTCATTTATCATAGAAGACAATAGAGTATTGTGTAAAGATAATTAAAACCACAAGATACCAGTTAAATTGGAGGTATTCTATTCGGAATATGTTCCTCTAAATCTGGCTTTCAAGAAGGGACACTTTCCCCTCTTAAGAACAAAGTATGAATATTAAAGGTAGTATCATACTTTGGTAAGAGACCAAAACAGAAATCTTCACAGATTTACTTCTTACTTACAGGGTATGAAGATATGGTGGTGGTGGTAGAAACATACCGTTAAAAATTGTCCGCCTGTATTGGTGTAAAACAACGACCGAAAATCTGTTTGATCTTTTAAAAGGTCAAAAATGAAAGAGAAAACACCTAAGAAATACTGTGACCGTTTTTCGCTGTTTTCTCAAAAAGTGGGCACCGTGTGGTACTGAAATTTTCACAGATTACTTTTACTGTATCTTCCTTGATATTTTTGCCCACGAATCTGTATTTCTTTGACAAAAAAAACCAAAGTATGATTGTACCTTTAAATGATTTTGGTTGGGAGATAGATGATATGCGGTACCCGTTATTGGATTCGATTCACCCCGCTTATTACCCCCATCCAGCTAGCTCGATGGCCTAGCAGTATGGCACCTGTACTATTAAGCATGAGGTCGTGGGTTCGAATCCCACCTGAGCCAGCACGTGATTTGTTCGCGTGCACTCACAAGCACTGAGTATACAGTGCTCATCCAAGTCGGTGAAGGGCAAGCCTAATTTGCAAAAAAAAAAAATTTATAAATAATGTTCATTTTTCAAAGCTTACAGAATGTGCAAAGTTGGAAACGATATTGTCAAAGACAAAGTGAAGCCCTTGTAAGTAGGATTAGCATCCGGCTCCAAAATGCATTAATAGGGTACGTAGCTCACACAGATTTGGCGCACGATTTGCCATAATTATTGGATGGTGCAGTAGGGACATGCCCCGCCGCTTTTACTACCTTATTTCGTACATCCATGGCCAATTCCACGGCCCTGCTTGCTTAGCACAAAAAATATGCTGACCATAAAATTTCTGTCTTAATAAGAACAAAATCAACAACCAAAATGTCCATGTGTTTTGCATCACTTGTGATTGTTCTTTGGCTGATGTTTACTGACCATGAAAATTTAAATTGAATTGTTTTCAATAGTAGTTTTTTTTTATTGAGCAAGACATTTTGTGCTAAGCAATTTCTTCTCTGCTTAACAGCTCCATGAAATTAGCCAAAGATTATACAAGCCAACAGTGTAAGCGCCTATTAGCCAAAACTATATTTATTTCTCGTTTTCCCATTACATAACGTATTCAGTTTAGGGCTCATAGTTAATAATTAGAAATAGAAATGTCTCTATTAGAGATAAAAAAAAATGTGACTTTCCTTTTGCAATTCTCAATGCTTTCTTGTAACGTTTCAGCCATTTTTGTCACTGGGAGGGACTTTACTTCAAGGTAGTATCATACTTTGGTTTTTGTCAAAGAAATACAGATTCATGTGCAAAATTATCAAGGACGATACAGTATAAACAGACATCATTCTGTGACAATTTCAGCCCCATACGGTGCCCACTTTTTGAGAAAACTGTGAAAAACGGCCTCAGTATTTCTGAAGTCTTTTCTCTTTTATTTTTGACCTTTTCAAAGATCAAAAAGATTTTTGGTTTTTGTTTTACTAATTTCTGGATAAATACAGCATTTCCGGCGGAAAGATTTTAACGGTATGTTTGTACCACCACCATCTTTATACCCTGTAAGTTATACGTAAATCTGTGGAAATTTCATTACCAAAGTATGATACTACCTTTCAGCCTAGGCGTGTATTTTTTTCATGCATGGCCGCATGCCGTATTTTTTTTAATCGACTCCGCTACTCGGTACTCGATACTTGTGGAGTCGGAGGAAAACAAAAATCAATTCCCGAGTATTTTGTCAGTTGCTTAGCTCGTGGTAAACAATCCCGTAAAAAACCCTTCAACAATAAGCTAATTAAGACTAACAGTACGAGCAGTAATGGAATGTCAGATGGTATATAGATCTTTGGTGGATGCGTGCAGCTGTGAATTATTTTATTTAATTGGATGTAGGCCTATAGTGGCAGAAAATATTGATTTAAATTTGTCCCCTCTACAACTGGTCGTGCGTGTGTACATACATATGCATGTACTTTTATTATTAGCTGTTTCGCATACAGCGGAACAGCTTTTGTTTTGTTTTGTTTTCACTTTTTTTTCCCATAGACAAAGCACATGTTTTTTTTCTGCAAGTCACTTCTACCCTTATGCTAATTCCGATCAACTTCATACTCATGAAGTTGATCATCCACGTCTGTGAAGGGCAAGCCTAATTTGCATATTATCTATTTCCCGACCAAAATCATCAATATTCATGGTTCATACAACTTCATCCCGAAAAGCATGCCAACGAATTATTCAATTGTTTGACCTTTTCTTTATATCTCATGAACGACAAATCGTATTTTCGAAATTCTTTCGGCAAAATGTTTGTTGGACTATAGGTACATGCCATATAATACCAAAAAGTTGTGACGTCATGATGACGTCATCAAAAAGCCGATTTTCAGATTTATATATAAGGGAATATCCGATCGTGATGAAACTTGGTGGGTAGATAGGGAATGGTACTAGTATCCCAAATCTGAAGTGACGTCACGATGACGTCATCGACTGATTTTTAATTGATTTTTGAATAATTAATTTTGCCATTTTTTTCCCAGAAACACATATAAGCGAATATCCGATCGTGATGAAACTTGGTGGGTAGGTAGAAAATGGTACTAGTATCCCAAATATTAAGTGACGTCACGATGACGTCATCAACTGATTTTTTATTGATTTTTGAATAATTAATTTTGCCATTTAGAGTCAAACATAACACAAAACACAGGCTTTGGAACTTTTAGGACCGCTGATATGGCTATCTGTAGTAGTGGGCCAATTGTGTACACGTGAACGGAGCACGACGAGCTAGAAAATCAGTCATTTTGCTGTTTCCACCGCCCATAATTATGCACAACTGACCATACTTAACGAGCGCCCGACACTTCGGCATTTCTGTGTGACGACAGCTCCTGATATTTGTTTACGACAATACACCGCTGATAATTATGTTTTTTCTCTGTATTAGGCTAATGGTGTATATATTATCCTAAATGGGACCTTAGGGAGACATTCCCATAGGGTTGTGCACTGAACTTTACTGACCTTTTTCTTAACATCCTCCAAACCAATGAACTTGAAATTGACATAATGTCTTTGTTGAGAGCATTCTCTATGTTCTATAAAAATTTGGACAGCACAAATGTGTCTATAAAAGGTACCTAAAACATTAGGGAGACATCAAAATGTCTCCTTAATGTTCGGTGTCTCCCTAAGGTCGAATTTATAGCAAACCTTGTCTGCCTAAGGTCCGATCCGGTGAATAGGGCCTACATTTTTTATATTATATAAACATACGCGAAACAGTTGCAAACACAGGTCTAGTTTATTATTCCAAGGGTATGAGCATTCAGAAAGTAATTGAAGCAGGATTAATGGGCCATCTGATTAGAATACATGAACACCTGGGACCAATTTTATAGAGCTGCTTAGCACAACAATTGGCTAAGCATGACATTTCTGTCTTTGTAAAAAAACAGGGTTAACAACCAAATTTCCATGTGTTGTGTATCACTTGCAATTGGTCTTTAGATGTTCGCTGACCACGAATATCAAATCGAATTTTTAATGGTGGTTTATTATTTTTATTGGCCAAACCATTTTTGTGCTAAGCAATTTTTTTATGCTATTAAGCAGTTCTATGAAATTGGCCCCAGGTGACGAGTTTTTTATTTTTTCGGTGATTTTTTTTTTTTTTGGTGTTCAAGCGGGAAATTACCACAATATTGATTGTTGCCAGATATCATTCTGGACTCAAAAGGATTTGATGTATTCTAGCGGGAAATTACCACAATATTGATTGTTGCCAGACATCATTCTGGACTCAAAAGGATTTTTTTTCCGCGATAATATTGACTTTTCATTATATCAAACAGCGCAGTTTATTATAATTTTGTTGTCGCAAAAGAAATGAGATGGCGTCACTTTTGTCTGTTTTTGTCTTACATGCACATGTGTGTGTATAAACGCGTGTAATGTGGAATGTAACCCATGATTGTTCTCTGTGTTTGGACTTGAACTGTTTGGCATACAGCACCTCCATTGGTTTTGTACATGCTTTCCAATCTTGGATCATATACTGCCCTTTGTGTTATTAGTCCACGGTTTGAATGGCCACTACAAACATATCCCACTCACCCCTATACTCACGATGTATGGGAATGCAGCCGGCATTCTAAACTTCGGATGCATGATTTTATATTCATATTTGATTTGGCTTTTCTGTATCTTTTGGGTTTTGCTTGTCCCCACGAGATGATTTAGAATGGCTTGTTGTAGTCGCTGTAACAAAAACAATAGCAGTAGCAACACCAGCAGCAATATCAGTTGCAAAGGCAGCATGCAGCTAAAACAGTAGCAAAAGCAGCAGGAACAGCATCAGCATATCATCACGGTAGCAGCGACAACAGCACCAGTAGCAGCATCAGCAAAAACCAGCAGCAACAACAGATGCAGCAGCAACATTCTGTAGCAGCAGTAGCAAAAGCAACAGCAGCAACCGCAGCTGCAGATGCAACAGTAGCAAAAGCACCATGCAGTTAAACCAGTAGCAACAGTAGCAAACAGCAGCAACCACAGCTGCAGATGCAACAGTAGTAAATGCAGCAGCAGAAGCAGCAGCAACGTCAACAGCAGCAGCAACAACAGCTGCAGCAGCATCAAAAGTAGCATGCTGCAGTTGCAAAAGCAGCAGCATCAGCAGCAACAGTAGCAAACAGCGGCAACAGCAGCTGCAGATGCAACAGTAGCAGCAACAACAGCTGCAGTAGTATCAAAAGTAGCATGCAGCAACAGTAGCAAATTAGCAACACAGTAGCGAAAGCAGCAGCAACAGCACCAACAACAACAACAACAGCAGCTGCAAAACCAGCAACAGTAACAACAGCAGCAACAACAGCAGCAAAAGCATGCAGCAGCGACAACAGCAGCAACAACACCAGCAGCAGATCCACCTGAATTGAACTGATATCGGGCAGATAGGAATCTGATCAACAATACACATCATAGTATTACCATTAGGATACTTCGTTGATATCTGTGAATAGTTTATGTATATTGCTTTCATTTCACCGATTGGGAAATACAAGTTTCTTGTACTATATCTATCAGTCTAGTCGACTCAATGTACCAATAAGTTCTTTCCTGCCATAATTTGTATTTTTTCACAATTAATGATATTCAAAAAGTATTTATAATGTATGATAGTAGAATATTTGTAAGATAATGTAAGTTATTTTATGAATACTATTGGGAATGTACAGTATAGAGTGAATGATTTTTTTTTTAGGATATCGTAATAAGTTTTATTATTAATAATATGATTTGATGTTTTGGAAATTGGTTTACTGATCCATAGTATTAACGAAGAATGCTTTCAATTTACATTTTAATGCATAATTCAGGATTATTAATGGTGACAGAACACTTGCATAATGTTCATAATTTGATTTGTCATGGAATAAAAACAAACCTATGAAATTTTCAGCTCATATCATCATGACCTGAAACTGTAGCAGAACAGTGAAAAACGCTCACGGTATTTTCAAATCTATTCACATGAGGTTTGATCTCACCCAGAGATCAAAACTGTTTTTGTTTGACAAATTTATGGATAAATATACGCCATTTCTGGTGGAAATATTTCAACGGTATGTTTCCACAAGCACCATTTTCATATTATCCTGAAAGTTGTACGTAAATCTGTGAACATATCTGTTTAGGTATGTTACCAATTCTATGCTGTACCTTTAAAGGGACAATATTATGAATTTTGAAAAAGGGAATGTTCGTGAATGATTTGACAAGAATGAATTACGTATACAGCGGACCCTTATCACAGTATTACATTGTATAGCCGTAGGGATTTTTTTTCTGGCGCCAAACGGCCTATGCTTGTGGTGTGTATATATCAAAGAAGAGACTATCTTTACTGTATTCATTATACCATTAAGTATACATTATTGCGTTTTCTCCTATCAGAAAATCTAAATTCTTCATTAATGGGTTGTTATATGCAGCTTACAGGATTTGCAAGGCCTACAAAAAAGAAATTGAGTTTGAGAAAGAAAATGGACTCAACAGTTCGTGAACAGTGCAAACAGTCACCATGGGAAATCTTGGTTCATCAGATGCTGGGTTTTTTCAAGGAAATCAAGATTTAGTGTCTTTTCCAAAGATCGTTCGTCCGAACGATTAAGTAGCATTTCGAAAGGGCGGTGTAACCGTGAAGTATTCGGAGGGGGGGGGCAAGATTATTTCAGCCGTATTTCTGCTATCCAGATGAACAAAGCGTATATAGAAGGGTACATGAAACAACGTCTGTAAGGAAGTTTAAGACCTTCACTTCTGTTTAAGTACCAAATTCAGCCAAAACGCATATCTTTGCAAATCCTATATCCTTTAATGGTGTGACGTGGTCTTGCGTCACCATGTATTCCCAACCATTCTCTGATTTTGAATAACCTTCCTGTGTAGGCCTATTGATCTTTCCATAACCTTTCTGTGATG
The DNA here is from genome assembly GCA_963971285.1 of Astropecten irregularis. Lineage (NCBI taxonomy): Eukaryota > Metazoa > Echinodermata > Asteroidea > Paxillosida > Astropectinidae > Astropecten > Astropecten irregularis. Next base: position 4,061,944 of record OZ020259.1, read on the forward strand.
TTTTTGTCATATTTTAGTGATGGCACATGGAATTCTATTAGGTTGTGGTGCTTAACTATAATAGATGGTGTTTTTTCATGAGATAGCAAGAGTTATTTTGTGAATATTACAGCAATACTTTCTATTTATTTGATTATGTAAATGCAGATAATCTTTACCCATAGTATTTTGACTATTTTCACTTATTATTCAGACTCGTTCTCAGTACTATGAATTGGCTTATTTATCATAGAAAATAATAGATGACTATTGTAAAGGTCATCAAACCTGTATAGTATACAAGATGATTTGTAGTTTTCTATTTGTGATTTACTTCTTTAAATCTGGTTCGAGGGACACCTTTCTTCTGAAATAAAAAGTGAATAAATTGAAAAGGCTATCGAAATTTGTTCGACCATTATCAAAGCCCTTCGTTTTTTTATAGGGTTATAGTATCCGTTTCCAAAATGCATGGGGCTTTTTAAAAGGTAATATCATACTTTGGTTTTTATCAAAGAAATGCAGATTCATGGGCAAAAATATCAAGACATATTCGCGCAAAATTTAAAGGTACATGCAGTGTCATACTTCGGTAAGAAACCAAAACAGAAATGTTCACAGATTTACGTATAAATTACAGGGTATGAAGATGGTGGTGGTAGAAACATACCGTTAAGGTTTTTCCGCCTGAAATGGTGTATTTATCCAGAAATTAGTAAAACAACGACCGAAAATCTTTTTGATCTTTTAAAAGATCAAAAATAAAAGAGAAAAGACTTAAGAAATGCGGTGGTCGTTTTTCACTGTTTTCTCTGGGACTGAATTTTTCAAAGATTACTTTTACTATATCTTCCTTGATTTTTTTGCCCATGAATCTGTATTTCTTTGACAAAAACCAAAGTATGATACTACCTTTAAGAAATACGCTGGCCGTTTTTCACGATTTTCTCAAACTGAAAAGTGGGCACCGTATGGGACTGAAATTTTCACAGATGACTGTTACTGTATCTTCCTTGATATTTTTTACCATGAATCTGTATTTCTGCTAGCGCAGCCGACCAAATATTGGAAGAAAAACATCGAGATGCTGCCCTACTACATGTATGTCATCGTTCATTGTTTACCTCAAGGTCACCACGCCCCCACCCCCCGTCATCTTCCCCTTCCCCGTCATTCTTTTCAGATCTAATTACGTTTCACACTGTAAACATGTAAAATGCAGGCTCAAGGTTGCCGGCCTTAAGTATATAGCTGTACTGTGTGATGCGCCCCTGACCATTATGGGCGGCCAAAAGGGCCAACATTAAAAAAGGACAAAATAGGGAACATTTTATCCCCCAAAAAGACAAATCAACAAGAGAACAATTACTTCTCGGAAGGACAAAATGGACTAATCCAAAGAACAAAACTAGAAAAGGACAATTTTACAAGAAGATAAAATCGAAGTCGAACAAAGGACAAAACGACTGGAGGTAAGTTACAAAAAGACAAAACCAAAATTTAACAAGGGACAAAACACATATTTCTGCCTGAAACGCTGTATTTTGAGAAAGCTCAAAAAAGCTTTGAGAAAGACCCCCAGGGGAGTTTCACAAAGCCCAGGCTCAGGCTCAGGCTCAGGCTCAGGCTCAGGCTCAGGCTCATCAGGCTCAGGCTCAGGCTCCATTTCGTGAATCCATTCTAAAATAACGGGTATCAAAATAGAGACTTTTGGCTGCGGTTCTGAAGTAGATTATCCGGTTTGAAAAGGAAAACAGAGCTTCAGCTTCAATGAAAATCCACAACCTAGAATATGGATATGAAGAGAGACAAAGCCGGAGCCGAGTTTTGCCGTTTTGAAAAAAGCCCTTAGTTTAAAGGTAGTATCATACTGCTTTGGTAAGAGACCAAAACAGAAAATAATGTTCACATATTTACCTATAACTTACAGGGTATGGAGAGGGTGCTGGTAGAAACATACCGTTACAATTTGTCCGCCTGAAATGGTGTAGTTATCCAGACATTATAGTAAATAAACGACCGAAAATCTTTTTGATCTTTTAAAAGATCAAAAATAAAAGAGAAAAGACTTAACGAAATACTTTGCTTTCTTTTCACTGTTTTCTCAAAAAGTGGGCACCGTATGGGACTGAAATTTTCACAGATGACTATGACTGTATCTTCCTTGATATTTTTGCCCATGAATCTGTATTTCTTTGACAACAACCAAAGTATGATTATACTACCTTTAAGTTGGTGATCCATTGAGCCGAAATCTCGCAAAAGCCAGAAGTCTCCCGAGAAAGTATAACAGTATCGCGAGATTTGCGTGAAACTGAAGCAGAGACGATCATCGCGACTTCGGACGACTTGTCTACAAGTCTATGTGGACTAACTAAAAGGCGTTTACGAAAATGGAGGAAAAATCAGATTCCGTCTCAGGCTCCGGCTCCATTTCATGAATCCATTCTACAATATTAACGGGTATCAAAATAGATGCTTTTAGCTGTGGTTCGGAAGTAGATTCTCTGGCTAGAAAAGGGGAACGTGATGAGTTTCAGCTGCAATGAAAAACCACAACCTATATTTTTAGCACATGTACTGTATGTTAGTGCTGGAGCCTGAGTCCAAGTCTCCGTTTCGTGTAAAAGCCCCGTCTTCTTTCATTGAGGTCACGGCCGTTGGGTCATGGCCATGACGTCGGGTCTACGCTGCGTGTAACTGTACGTATAGGCCCAAATCGTAGTTGTACATGACTGTAGACGTACATGTAAAATATTATAAATATCAGTCATCTAAATACGTTCATTGTGATGTCCTCAATTGAATAATATACTAGTAGTAGCAAGGTTGAATTTGTTAAAGGACTAGGGCAGGAGCTTTCATTTTTATGAGGTAAAATCGCCTGGTAGTTCTCGAGTCAAGACACAAAATGGCGTGACGTGACCGACAAGCTCTTTTTTTCAAATTTGCATCAAGCGGGTAAGAGAATTTATCTTTTCTTGTCTTGTTAGTACACTGAAGTATATTGTCTACATTGCTTTTTAAAGGTAGTATCATACTTTAGTAAGACACCAAAAACAGACTATTCACGGATTTATAAGTACAGGGTATGACGATGGTGGTGGTAAAACATACCGTCAAAATATTTCCGCCTGAAATGGTGTATTTATCCAGAAATTAGTAAAACAACGACCGAAAATCTTTTTCAAAAATAAAATAGAAAAGACGTAAGAAATACCGTGGCCGTTTTTCACTGTTTTCTCAAAACGTGGGCACCGTATGGGACTAATATTTTCACAGATGACTGTTATTGTATCTGTCTTGATATTTTTGCTTATTAATATTATACATAAATGTGTGAACATTTCTGTTTTGGTTTCTTACCAAAGTATGATATACTATACCTTTAATTGTTATATGTCTATGGTTATGACTATTATACGAAGCAGAAATCGGGTCAAAAAGATTGGACTGACACATTACTTGGAATCGATGAATTTTTGAGAAGCTAACATGTTTTGAAACCTAATGTTTTGAAAAATCGAATGTATCTTTTAAGACTCGGGTGCATTTTCAAAAACCTAATCAAATTTAACGATTTGTCATGTTAGGTTTTTGGAAAGGCATCCGATTCGGAAACATGTTCGATGTTTGAAAAATGATCGGATTCGCAAAAACATCCGAAACTTGAATATGTTCGGTCGTTAAATTTGATTAGGTTTTTGAAAATGCATCCGAGTCTTAAAAAATATGTTCGATTTTTCAAAACATTAGGTTTCAAAACATGTTAGCTTCTCAAAAATTCATCCGATTCCAAGTAATGTGTTCCAATCTTGTTGACCCGATTTCTGCTTCGTATATGACTTGGGCGGCGGCTACAGACTCAGGCTCAAGTATCATGCTATTATTCATTGACTATGCCGTGCATGCCATACCATGCCTATAATGAGCTTACCAACCGCCATGCGTCAACATTCCAACGGCGAAATGATGTCGAAGGCCTATACTCGACTCATGGCGTTGTAGGAACCACTGTGTGAAAAGTTGAAGTGAAATGAAATCATTTCTTTATAGATGATTGGTAAAGGTCACAGAAAAACAGCACTCACACTTTGTCTGATCCATCATGTACATGGAATAATAAAGCTGTGAAAATTTAAACTCAATCAGACATCTTTGACTCACGAGAAAATAGCGAAAACCCAACTCAATTTGTCTTATAAAACATGAAGAATGGTTTTGATCTTACCCGGGCCGAAATAGATCAATTAAAGGTAATATCATACTTTGGTTTTTGTCAAAGGAATTAAAGACTTAAGAAATACTGTGGATGTTTTTCCACTGTTTTCTCAAAAAGTGGGCACCGTATGGGACTGAAATTTTCGCAGATGACTGTTACTGTATCTGTCTTGGTATTTTTGCCCATGAATCTGTATTTCTTTGATAAAAACCAATGTATGATATTACCTTTAAATTGAAGATCAAACTTGGTCGTTGGTTTTACTCTTTTCTGGATAAATACACCATTTCAGGCAGAAACATTTTACTACAGTCTGTTTCTACTACCACATCTTCATACCCTGTAAATTATACGTAAATCTGTTGGCTTCTTACCCAAGTATGATACTACATGTACCTTGAAAAGTCTTATTATTGTTCCCGCGTGACCTTTGCCTCGTGTTGTATTTGATTTCTCAGTCTCACCGTTGCTATATTAGTCTGGCTTGATCGTAGCTAGTGTATTCGGGTTTATACAGAAAAAAAAACTCGTGTCCAGGCGCGGTTCTAGACCCAATATTTTTTGGGGGGGCTATAGAAGACCCAAAAATAATGTTGGGTTCTTCTAACATTCGCTTCTGCTATGTCTTATTATAGGTGTCGAAAAACATGCACCTATAGCCCACACAGCGCGTTTTATGTAATTGGCGCTTAATAACTGAAAAGATGCAGTATATTTTCACTGAAGAATTTTTTCAATTGTATTTTTTAGGGGAGGCTAGACAAAATTTTGGGTGGGCTTAAGCCCCCCCCCCTCCCCCCTAAAACCGCGCCTGCTCGTGTCCCTTAACAAAATCACTTCATTTCAGCGATCGCATGGTGTTTAAACTTCTCATAATGCCCAATTTAATTCTCGCAAATTCCAACGCCAATGTTTCGCCCGAGATGCTATATAGGCCTGCATACTGTCTGTTTCGTTCTGGTCACGACTCAGTAACTTCAAGACCTATATACATATCCGGATACAATCGCCAACCGTCATGGCATGACGACGCTGCTGACAAGCTCCACATAAATTATGCAAACAGATCTGAAAGCAGTAAAAGCTTTTCCGAACAGAGAGCACTACAGCTGCCTGAATGGAATATTTGTCATGGATCATTGCCCATAATCGTTCAAGCGTGAGCCATGCCGGCGAAGTAAAGGTTAGTGTTAGAAGCATACAACATGCGTTTGAGAGATCTTCTTCTTCTTCTCGGCAGGCGCGGTTCTAGAGACAAAATTTTTTGGGGGCCATAGAAGAGTCTTTATTTTTGGGGGGGCTATAGAAGACCCAATATTTTGGGTTCTTATAACATTCGCTTCTGCTATGTCTTATTAGGGGTCGAAAAACATGCACTTTATAGGCCACACAACGCGTTTTTTTAATGTAATTGGCGCTTAATAACTTTTAAAAAAAATCAAGTATTTTCAAGAATTTTTTTTTTTCACTTGCATTTTTTTTTTTTTGGGGGGGGGGGGGCACAAGCAAGTCCTGTCCAGTGAAGGGTACAAGATCTGGCTTTAGTGTTGAAAGACTCCAGATCTTTGGTAGTGCATGGCTCTGGTAGACAGATCAAAAGGTGTTGCAACGTTTGGTCCTTCCCATAGTCGCAGTAGTTTCTCCATCCATTTCTGCGTAAGGAATTTGCATCGTCTTGTTCCAGTCCGTAGGCGATTCAGACACGACCAGGGGCCAATTTCATAGAGCTGGAAGCACAAAAATTGCTTAAGCATGAAAAGTCTTCCTTGATCAAACAGGATTGCCAACCAAATTTTCACGTAATGTTGACTGCTTTTGAGTTGTATTCGGCCATTGCTTGCTGAGCATAACATTCAGAAGGAGGAGTTGTGGCTGCCATACCGATGTTATTTACCAAGGTTTTTGGTGCTTAAGCAAATTGTTGTGCTTAAAGGTAGTATCATACTTTGGTAAGAAGCCAAAACAGAAATGTTCACAGATTTATCAATAACTTACAGGGTATGAACTATGAAGATGGTGGTGGTAGAAACATACTGTTAAAATGTTTCCGCATAAAATGCTGTATTTGTCCAGAAAAGAGTAAAACAATGACCGAAACTCTTTTTGATCTTTTAAATAATTTTTTTTCTCGACTGTTTGCACTGTAACTTTAAGTTGTTTTAATTTCCTTGTAGTTTTTGGGCTCTGTATGCAAACATCCTATATATACGGAAAGGAGAAACTTCGGCGGTAAGCTTAAATCATTAAAAGATACTATTTTAAAGATCTAATTTAATATGGCCAATGTGTACATCATCGCATACATGCATGCCCACACGAAATTGTGGCCATTATAGGCCTATAATGATTGCTGATGGTCAAAACCAGTGGCGTCGCCAAGGGGGGGGGGGGGGGGGTGGGGGGGGGCAGGGGGGCACGTGCCCCCCCCCCCTATATTATTGTATTTCCCCCCCCCCCCTCCAACAATTGCTAGTGCCCCCCTTGTGCCCCCCCCCCCCCCCCCCCCCCAGACTCAAAAGGCTGATGACGCCACTGGTCAAAAGTATAATAATATATAGATGATTATGCACGAGGCTACAATGCCCACATGTATTGCTTATTGTTTGGCCCGTTGGCCGGCCATACTCTGGCCTTCTAGGTCTATGCATTATGCGAATGAAATCTGTTCAGGTATAACAATGAATGGAAAAACCACACATGGTTCGTTTCACTTTCAGTAATAGGGCCTACTGCCATCAGCAACAATAATACACATGCACACACTAAATCACCATCACTGTATGATTTGTCAACGCCATGCGTTAAACTCCATTTTTCGATGTATCTTGGAAAAGATCATACAATACCGAAAGTGCTTGTATTTTCTAACCGTGTGCCTAGCTACAGGATTTGCCTGCACTTCATTGCACTGGAGTTGTGGATGGTAGGATATACTCAACCGTCATGGGAGGTATTTGCACACTGGGGCGTGTCACGTTGCCAGTCTTTTCTACGCTCGTTCTCATTGTTACCTTCGGGATTTTGCTGAATCTCGACGCTAGATTATTCGGCAAACGTGAAGGTAAGACCCTCCCAAAACCGGTAACGGTGTACAAGCAGGTCCGATACCTGTAAAGGGAATAAAAACAACTTAATAGTTTCAACTGTTTCAAAATGATATTTTTTACTTTCAGCAAATGTTCCTGAGTCCTTAATTAAACCCCCAGATAGAAGAATTTTGTGCAACATTTCATTCAGAGTAAAAATACAATTTTCTTATCTGTTTGTTGCAAACTTCAAAACAGACAGACAAAACAGTTTTATTCCCTTTACAGGTATCGGACCTGCTTGTGCACCGTTACCCCAAAGGCCAACATTTTCTTCAAATTATCCTTTTAGTATCGATGGTAAAACACCAAAATAGAAATGTTCACAGATTTGCATGCTTACACGGTATGAAGATGTACGTGGTGGTAGAAACATACCGTTAAATTCGTTTCGCCTGAAATGGTGTATTTTATCCAGAAATTAGTAAAACAACGACAGAAAATCTGTTTGATCTTTTAAAAGATCAAAAATAAAAGAGGAAAGACTTAAGAAATACTGTGGCCGTTTTTCACTGTTTTCTCAAAATGTGGGCACCGTATGGGACTGAAATTTTCACAGATGACTGTGGCTGTATCTTCCTTGATATTTTTGCCCATGAATCTGTATTTCTTTGACAAAACCCAAAGTATGATACTACCTTTAAAGGTAGGCCTACTATCATCCTTTTGGTTAGAGTGCGTTAGTCCACAAGGATTATTTCCAGACATGGCTTCGATACAGTAAACTAACTCACCAAAATTATGTTGACAAGTGAGTGATGTCTTCTTGAATAATTAGCAAGGTTAAATTTTTGGAAAGAGGCCAGGGCTTAATGAATATCGAGGGAAATTAATATAGGGGTCTGATATAATCCTTGTGGACTTAAGCACACTAACCACATACTTTGTTGGAGGAAGGAATAGACTTCGAACAAACCAGAGATCAAACGACCCCCTCGCCAAAGCATTGTCTTTTCAATACTTCCTCCACGCTAAATTACCATAGTGAACGGCGCAACATCTGCAATACCAACAACATAATTATTATAGGCAAAAGTGTTAACACTCTTGATTGAGCCTCATTCCGTAATGTTTAAAGGTACAGTGCAGGATTGTTAAAAAAAAAATAACAGAAATGTTAATAGATTTACGTATAACTTTCAGGGTATGAAGATGGTGCTGGTAGAAGTATACATTTAAAATATTTCAGGTCACAGTTTTATACGGGTACAGCAAGACGTATTTTACTATTTTTCATTTTGTTGAATATGAAAAAAGCAAAAAGCAAAACAACCTCGATGTTTTTTTTCTCGTTTCCCCTCACCTCTCTTTTCGCTGTTCGCACGATAAATTATAATTATGCAGTTTCGATTCCGTACGGTACACGTGGGCCTAAACCCCCACCCCCACCCCCTTGTACGCGTCGGTAACCTCCCCCCACACCCCCCCCCCCCCCCCCCCAACCCCCTTTCGTGCGTACGCACTTTAGGCCATAACAAAAATTGTCGTGAATATTGATGATTTTGGTCGGGAAATAGATAATATGCAAATTAGGCTTGCCCTTCACCGATTGAGTATACAGTGCTCATCTACGTCGGTGAAGGGCAAGCCTAATTTGCATATTAAAAATTGTTGTATTGGAGTAACGGAGGGTTGGAAAATAGGGTAGGCCGGGTGGATTGTTTGTTTTTTTTTGTTTTTTTTTCCTGTATTAAATGCTTTTTTTCCTGTATATATTTGACAGTATTTGACGAGTCAAATAAAGACAAGAAATGACATAACAACTTTAACCAGTCTGGTATCCATATTTTGCTCCTTTTAACTTAGCTTTTAATCTGCATACAAATTTGCGAATTTTTTTTTTTCCCCGATTTTTTTTTTTTTGTTTAATGTTTACGGTCGGGGCATATTTTTGGTTTGGGGCGGATTACGCCAATACAACAATTTTTTTGTATGCCCTTATGGACAACCGCGTTGGGTATAATTATGACCGATTCTGTACTGTACCTTT